>CM022299.1:583954641-583977332 GCA_011799875.1 Thinopyrum elongatum
TTGTTCATCAAATGAAAAAATTTCATCTTTTGAATCGCAAATATTTTGTATCCAGAACTGTTTTATAATATCACATGTTTTGAATTTTAGAACCAATCCCGAATTATATTAATATATAATAAATAAAAACAGACAAAAAAGGAAACAAAAAACGGGGGCGCCCGTCCCGCGCATGGGGCCGCCCAACAGGGGCGGGGGCGCAGGGTGCGCCGTGCGCGACTGCGGGCACCGCATGCGCCATATAGGAGGTCTCTAGTTCCTCACGCTGGCTCCGCCGCGCCTCGTCCAACCGGCCCGGAGTAGGGGGAGTATACCACCGACCCTTCAGAGGACGGGCGGCACCCTCAGGCGTCGCCCATCGGACCAAAACCCGCAAGGATTTCTCCCCGTACTCCATACCACACTGCCCAACCGCCCCGAGCCAACCGCCAACTCGCGCCCACCAACATGCCCATCGCGGTCGCGACGCCACCCACGCCTTCTCACTGAATCCACCACCACGAGGCCAAGAGGACTAGGAAAAGCGCCGGGCGATGGAGCAGCAGCACCGTCCGCGGCGGAGACCACCTCCACCGCCGTCTGCGAGGCCCTGCCTCCCACCTGTCGCTTCGCCGTTCAGATGAGGCAGCAGGGCATACCAGGCCACCCCTGGCCCAGCCAGGCCCAATCAGGCCCCCTACCCCACCCCCACTCTGCACGGGGCCCGCAGCACGCCCCACCCCCACTGATCAACGTCGCTCCCCCGCTCCCCCGAGGTCGCGCCGCAGACCCGCCCCGCCGTCGGCCCGCCCAGACCCAATGGGGCCCAAAGGCCCAGATCGTGGGCCGAGCGGGCCCCGCCAACCGCGCCGCCGCGCCACCCCTGCGCCAACGGCGCCGTCGCTGTCCAGCCGATCTCCCGCGTCGCGCAAGGATGCCCCACCGCCACGCCAGAACGCCGCCGCCGAGAACACCCCCCGAGCCCTCCCCCCCGCGCCGGAGAGCACCCGAGAGGGAAAAGCCGGGGCTGCCGCCGCCAGCGTCCCCGGTCAGCCCAGCGCGGGCGCCGACGACGGCGGCGGGGAGGAGGGGTGAGGGGGGAGCAGGGAGGGAGAGACCGGGCGCGGCCGGTCGCCCGCGGGGGCGACGCGAGAGCGGAGCTATCGCGGGGGGGGGGGGGGGGAATTCCTTCTTGGAGGCAAGTTTGCTGGTGAAAGATTATCAAAAAAAGACTTATATTAAGAATGGAGGGATGTAGTTCTTAAGTTCCACAGAGGGTGTCAGTATAAGAGAGTACAAGACTCATTATCTTAAGTTACTTTTTGGCATTGCAGCATCTTTTGATTTTAAGTTGGTCCGGTAGCCCTATCAGATAAGAATGCAGAGTCAATAGTTTTTTAGATGATCAGGGGCAAACCCCTCCCCCCACCCCTGGTTCCATATATTAATGAATCCAGGGAAACCAGTAACAAAAACAACATGCAACGCACGTTCACAGCGGACAAAGAAATCTAAAACAGCAGCCGAAGACTACTGCCACTAAGTCAAGACAATACGCAACCGAAGCTGCATCCCCAGCTCACACACATTCAGCAATTGGTGAACCTGGCGATGGGGCTCTAACTTCTGCTGCTTATTACAAGGGGGACAAAACAAAAACCACTAGTTTTTATAGATGTTACCTCTTCCATAGCTAATCGCCTAAGCACCCAGCACCTCAACGTCAGCGCAGTTGCTAGGTGAGTAACTCCTCTTTTTTCAGCTGCCAGCGCCCTCTAGTGAGTTCCTGGTCCCTTAGTTTCTTCACCAATGGTGTACTAGGCGAGCGGGCAGATCCAGCGGTGTGACGGGCCGAGGAAACTTTGTTTGTCTGTCCATTTACCAGGGCTTCTGGGAGGGGAGACAAGCCCATCCTGCAGTCGGGAGGCAGGCTGTCACCCCCCAGATCAGTTTGTTTCGCAGCACCTGACTGAAAACACCTTCATGTTTTTTTGTCACGGCAACTACCCCACTGAGATCTGAAGGGGCCTTGAGGAAGCAAGATATCACCCACAGAAGTTTCCACTTTCAGTAGGGATTCCTCCTTGTAGGATCAACCTGTTTGATATCAATCCAATACACATTGTCAAAAATCATTGAGTTCCTGAATTTCCAGATGCACCACAGTACACAAAACAATAGAGTTCAAAGCACTTTTCTTTTTGTTGGCAAGCCAAAACTTTGCAATAGAGAGGTAGTCAGGTCCTAGATTAAAACCAAGAACTCAGAGGCCAAAACCAAATCTGCTTGCCCACCACACAATCAAAAATAAGTGATTGATGCTTTCAGTTCCATTGCAGAAAGCACACTCAGGGGGTCTCAGGATCCCTCTTTGGCTAAGTTGTTTTTGTCATTAACTTGTTGTGAGATATGAGTCCCCTTGATGATTTGCTATAATTCATACCAGCTTTTTTTTTTAGGCCAAAAGCCAAATCTGCTTGGCCACCACACAATCAAAGATAAGTGATTGATGCTTTCAGTTTCATTGCAGAAAGCACACTCAGGGGTCTCAGGATCCCTCTTTTGGCTAAGTTGTTTTTAGTCATTAACTTGTTGTGAGATATTGAGTCCCCTTGATGATTTGCTATAATTCATACCAGCTTTCATCATCATATGTGGAGAGAAGATTCTCTAAATGTCAATCTAATCTCTTGCCCATTCGAATCTCAGCAAGAGTAACACACTGCTGCTGGCAAATGGAATATAAAGGCTAGTATTGACAGATAGAGGGAATGTTCCAAATCGAATATCCACTAGTGCAGAACCGGGCTTTAGCATCGGTTCATTAGGCCCTTTAGTGCCGGTTCTGTAACCGGCACTAAAGGGTGGGGACTAAAGCCCCCCCCCCCCCCCCCCCCCCCCCCCCCCCCCGGGGGGGGGGGGGGGGGCTTTAGTCCCCACCCTTTAGTGCCGGTTACAGAACCGGCACTAAAGGGCCTAATGAACCGATGCTAAAGCCCGGTTCTGCACTAGTGGATATTCGATTTGGAACATTCCCTCTATCTGTCCAATACTAGCCTTTATATTCCATCTGCCAGCAGCAGTGTGTTACTCTTGCTGAGATTTCGAATGGCCAAGAGATTAGATTGACATTTAGAAGAATCTTCTCTCCACATATGATGGAAAGCTGGTATGAATTATAGCAAATCATCAAGGGGACTCAATATCTCACAACAAGTTAATGACTAAAAACAACTTAGCCAAAAGAGGGATCCTGAGACCCCCTGAGTGTGCTTTCTGCAATGAAACTGAAAGCATCAATCACTTATTCTTTGATTGTGTGGTGGCCAAGCAGATTTGGCTTTTGGCCTAAAAAAAAAAGCTGGTATGAATTATAGCAAATCATCAAGGGGACTCAATATCTCACAACAAGTTAATGACTAAAAACAACTTAGCCAAAAGAGGGATCTAGCGGGTATGAATTAGAGCAAATCATCAAGGGGACTCAATATCTCACAACAAGTTAATGGACTAAAAACAACTTAGCCAAAAGAGGATCCTGAGACCCCCTGAGTGTGCTTTCTGCAAGGGAACTGAAAGCATCAATCACTTATTCTTTGATTGTGTGTGGTGCCAAGCCGATTGTGGCTTTTGGCCTCTGAGTTTCCTTGTTTTAATCTAGGACCTGACTACCTCTCTATTGCAAAGTTTTGGCTTGCCAACAAAAAAAGTGCTTTGAACTCTATTTGTTTCTGTGTACTGTGGTGCATCTGGAAATTCAGGAACTAATGATTTTTTGACAATGTGTATTGGATTGATATCAACAGGTTGATCCTCTACAGGAGGAATCCCTACTGAAAGTGGAAAAACTTCTGTGGGTGATATCTTGCTTCCTCAAGGGCCCCCCTTCAGATCTCAGTGGGGTGTTGCCGCTGACAAAAACACTGAAGGTGTTTTCAGTCAGTGTCTGCGAAACAAACTGAAATCTGGGGGGTGACAGCCTGCTCCCGACTGCAGGATGGAGCTTGTCTCCCCTCCCAGAAGCCCTGGTAATGGACAGACAACAAAGTTTCCTCGGCCCCGTCACACCCGCTGGATCTGCCCTGCTCGCCTAGTACACCATTGGTGAAGAAACTCAAGGGACCAGGAACTCACTAGAGGGCGCTGGCAGCTGAAAAAAGAGGAGTTACTCACCTAGCAACTGCGCTGACGTTGAGGTGCTGGGTGCTTAGGCGATTACGTATGGAAGAGGTAACATCTATAAAAACTTGTGTTTTTGTTTTGTCCCCCTTGTAATAAGCAGCAGAAGTTAGAGCCCATCGCCCAGGTTTCACCAATCTGCTGACTGTGTGTGAGCTGGGGATGCAGCTTCGGTTGCTGTATTGTCTTTAGACTTAGTGGCAGTATTCTTCGGCTGCTGTTTTTAGATTTCTTGTCCGCTGTGAACGTGCGTTGCATGTTGTTTTTGTACTGGTTTCCCTGGATTCATTATATAATGGAACCAGGGGTGGGGGAGGGGGTTTGCCCCCTGATCATCTAAAAAACTATGACTCTGCATTCTTCATCGGATAGGGCTACCGGACCAACTTAAAATCAAAGATGCTGCGAATGCCAAAAAGTAACTTAAGATAATGAGTCTTGTACTCTCTATAACTGACACCCTGGTGGACTTAAGAACTACTCCCTCCATTCTTAAATATAAGTCTTTTTTGATAATCTTTCACCCAGCAACTTGCCTCCAAGAAGGAATTCCCCCCCCCCCCGCATAAAGCTCTCGCTCTCGCGTCGCCCCCGCGGGCGACCGGCCGCGCCCCGGTCTCTCCTCTCCCTCTGCCCCCCTCACCCTCCCTCCCCGCCGCCGTCGTCGGCGCCCGCGCTGGGCCTACCCGGGCGACGCTGGGCGGCGGCAGCCCCCGCCTTTCCCCTCTCGGGTGCTCTCCGGCGCGGGGCGGAGCGGCTCCGGGGGGTGTTCCTCGGCGGCGGCGTCTGGCGTGGCGGTGGGGCATCCTTGCGCGCGGGAGATCGGCTGGACGAGCGACGGCGCCGTTGGCGGCAGGGTTCGCGGCGGCGCGCTTGGCGGGGCCCGCTCGCCCAGATCTGGGCCTTTGGCCATCTGGGTCTGGGCGGGCGACGGCGGGGCGGGTCTGCGGCGCGACCTCCGGAAGCGGGGGAGCGACGTTGAGATCAGTGGGTGCTGGCGGGCGCTCTGCGCCCTGCTGCACGCAGTCGTGGCCGGTGGGCTTAGCGGGCCTGATTTGGGCCTGCTGGGCCAGGGGTGCCTGGTATGCCCTGCTGCCTCTTCTGAACGGCGACCGCGACGGTGCCGAGGCACGGGCCTCCCCACGACGCGGTGAGGTGGTTCCCTCCCGCCGGCTACGGTGCTGCTTGCTCCATCGCCCGGCGCTTCTCTCCTAGTCCTCTTGGCCTCGTGGTGGTGACTCAGTGAGACGGCGTGGGTGGCGTCGCGACCGCGATGGCGCATATGTTGGTGGGCGGCGAGTTGGCTGGTTGGCTCCGGGCCGTTGGGCAGTGTGGTATGGAGTAGGGGAGAAATCCTTGCTGGGTCTTTGGCTCCGATGCGGCGACGCCTGAGGGTGCCGCCAGTCCTTCCTGAAGGGTGTCGGTGGTATCCTTCCCCTACTCCGGGCCGGTTGACAGGCGGCGGCGGAGCCAGCGTGAGGAACTAGAGACCTCCTATATGGCGATGCGGTGCCCGCAGTCAGCGGCAGCGCGCACCCCTGCGCCCGCGCGCGCCCTGTTGGGCCGGCCATGCCGGACGGCGCGCGCCCCGTTTTTTTGTTTCCTTTTTGTCTGTTTTATTTTTATATATATTAATATATTCGGGATTGGTTCTAAATTCAAAACATTGTGAATTGTCATAAAACAGTTCATGGATAACAAAATATTGCGATTCAAAGAATGAACATTTTTTTCATTTGATGACAAATTTTATCAGCAGTTTTTAATAATGATGATTTTTTCTATTTCATGAACAAATTTTGAATTTGATGAACAATTTTAGATCTTGATGAACAAAATTTGTATTCAAGATCTTTTTGTTGAAAATAGATGGACAAATTTTGAAATCAATGCACAAATTTTGAGTTTGATGAACATTTTGGAAAATGATGAACAAAATTTGACTTTAATGATATATTTTTTTAGGTCGGTTAACAAATTTTGATTTTTGGTGAAAAGAAATTATATCCGATGAACAAAAAGTTGAATCGATGAACATATTTTGAATTTTTCTGAACATTTTCTAATATGATGACATTTTTCATATTTCATAAACAATTTTTGAAATTGATGTACAATTTTTTACTTGATGAACAACATTTGTTTATTAAGAACATTTTTTTGAAAAATGGATAACAAGTTTTGAGTTTAGAACATTTTTTTGAAATGATGAACAAAATTGATTTAATGAACATATTTAGGCCGTTTAACAGATTTTAAATTTTGGTGACATTTTTTAAATCGCGAAAAAAAAAGTTGAATTCGATGAACATTGTTTTGCACTGTTGACATTTTTTGAATTTTTCTGAACATTTTCTTAATCCGATGACAAAAAAGTTGAATTCGATAACATTTTCTGAATTGTTGAACATTTTTTACATTGATGAACATTTTTTTAATTCGATGAACAAAAAAGTGTTCGTAAAGTTGAAAAGAAATTTGTAAGAAAAAGTAAAGATAAAAGAGAAATAAAAGAAAAACAAAAAAAAAGAAAAAAGATAAAACAAAAAAAAAGACAAAACATAAATAAGGAAAAGAAAAAGACTAGGGGCTCTCGCGCCAAATGGACCGGCCAAGAAGCGTGCAGCTGAGCTCAGGGTGGCGCGCCACGGTGCTAGGGGCCGCCATGCGCCATATAGGATCCACGAGCGCATGCGGCGCCCCAGTCGCGGCAGCGCGCACCCCTGCGCCCCCCGCGCGCCCTTTGGGCCGGCCCATGCCCCGGGCCAAGGACGTGGGCTTGGCCCAGCCCATATATATACATACATCCCCCCTAAGAGAAACACCACCAACAGCACACAACTCCATCGCTCTTGCTTTGAGCGACCATGCCGGAGGAGCGACGCCTCTCCTCCCCGGCCTCCTGGACACATCGCCATCTAGGATATTCTGTTCGTCTGCCACGCCTGGCGTTGCTACGACTTCCTCCTTGTCCAGCTTTAATCTATTTGATGTCCGCGTTAATCTATTTGAAATTGATGGCATGCTCGGCAAGTCGGCATATCCAGCTTTAATGATGGATCGATAATAATTGATACTGGATGGTGAGGACTACGAAAGCGAGGTATGGAATTTCAAGTGCCGGGTTGAATTGCCGGTTGGGGAGGTCATGGCGCGGTACGAAAAATTTGAGAGTGGGATGTGATGGTCATGCCAGTGGATGGTGAGTTGCTCGCCTGGTTCAGTTTCTGACTACTGCTTCATGCAACGTGGATAGCAATTTGGATGCTCGTTCTCAGTCATGAAATAGGCTTATGTCTTGGTCCGCATACCTTCTTTCGACACTACATGTTTATGTTATCAATGCTACGCCTTACTAGTATTTAGTATCTAGTGTCTCGCGCCCTCTACTCAGACTAGCCACAATGGATAGTAACATACACTAGTAACATACACATATCCCTAGATAGACTATGTTACTACCTTGTCATGCAAAGCTTTATTTATCAGGTTATAGATTCATATTGCAGTGGACATGTGATGTTACGGTAACTAGCTAAGAGCAACTCCATCCCCGCCCCAACAGCCCCCCCCTCCCCCCCTAAGGCCTTTTTTAGCGCTTGCGCTAAAAAAACGACCCTGTTGGGAAACGTTGCATTTAAAAAAAAAATTTCTACGCACACGCAAGACCTATCCATGGAGATGCATAGCAACAGAGGGATAGTGTGTCTACGTACCCTCGTAAACCGTAAGCGGAAGCATTTCACAACACGGTTGATGTAGTCGAACTTTCTTCGTGCTCCAACCGATCTAGTACCGAACGCACGGCACCTCCGCGTTCTGCACACTTGAGCTCTGACGTCTCACGTCCCCTTCTTGATCCAGCAAGACGGCGAGTTGTGATGAGTCTCGGCACAGCACGACGGTGTGGTGACGGTGATGATGATTGAGATCTCGCAGGGTTTCGCCTAAGCACTACGAAATATGATCGGGGAGTAAACGTGGACGGGGGCGCCGCACACGGCTAAACAATGTTGTGTCCTTGTGTGGCGCCACCTCCACATGCATATATTGGGAGGGGGAGAGGGAGGCAGTCAGGGCGCGCCCCTAGGGGCTGGCCACCGGCCTAGGGCTCCTGCATCTCATCCGGGACTCCGAACAACATTCGGTCATCAATCATATAACACTATCGTCAACGAACGTTAAGCGTGCGGACCCTACGGGTTCGAGAACTATGTAGACATGACCGAGACCCCTCTGCGTCAATAACCAATAGCAGAAGCTGGATGCCCATATTGGCTTCTACATATTCTACGAAGATCTTTATCGATCGAACCGTTTGACAACATACGCAATTCCCTTTGTGTCCATCGGTATGTTACTTGCGCGAGATCGATCGTTGGTATCTATATACCTAGTTCAATCTCGTTACCGGCAAGTCTCTTTACTCGTTCCGTAATACATCACCTCGTGACTAACTCCTTAGTCATTGCTTGCAAGCTTATGATGTGTATTACGAGAGGCCCGCAGAGATACCTCTCCGATACTCGAGTGGACAATCCTAATCTCGATCTATGCCAACTCAATAAACCTTTCGAGTACCTGTAAGCTTCTTTAGATCACCCAGTTACGTTGTGACGTTGATAGCACACAAGGTATTCCTCCGGTATTCGGGAGTTGGCATAATCTCATAGTCGAAGGAATATGTATTTGTCATCAAGAAAGCAATAGCATAAACTGAACGATCAATATGCTAAGCTAACGGATGGGTCTTCCATCACATCATTCTCCTAATGATGTGATCCTGTTATCAAGACAACACTTCTATGGTTAGGAACCTTAACCATCTTTGATCAACGAGCTAGTCTAGTAGAGGCTTACTAGGGACACTGTATTTGTTTATGTATTCACACATGTTTTAGGTTTCCATCAATACAATTCTAGCATGAATAATAAACCTTTATCATGAATAAAAAATATAAAATAACAACTTTATTTTTGCCTCTAGGGCATATTTCCTTCAGTCTCCCACTTGCAATAGGTCAATAATCTAGTTCTCATCGCCATGTGATTAACACCATAGTTCACATCGCTATGTGACCAACACCCAAGAGTTTCCTAGAGTCAATAATCTAGTTCACATCGCCATGTGACTACACACAAAGAGTACTAAGTGTGATCATGTTTTCCTTGTGAGAGAAGTTTAGTCAACGAGTCTGCCATATCAGATCCGTATGTATTTTGCAAATTTCTATGTCTACAATGCTCTGCATGAAGCTACTTAGCTCTAATTGCTCATACTTTCAATACGATCCAGATTGAGACTCAGAGTCATCTGGATCGGTGTCAAAGCTTGCATCGACGTAACATTTTGACGAACTCTTTATCACCTCCATAACCAAGAATTATTTCCTTAGTCCTCTTATGTACTAAGGATAATTTTGACGTGCTGTCCAGTGATCTACACCTGATTACTATTGTACCCCCTGCCAAACTCATGGCAAGGCACACAAAAGGTCTGGTACACAACATGGCATACTTTATAGAACCTATGACTCAGGCATAGAGAATGGCTTTCATTCTCTCTCTTATCTTCTGCCGTGGTCGGGTTTTGAGTCTTACTCAACTTCACACCTTACAATATAGGCTAGAACTCCTTTGACTGACTCATTTTGAACTTCTTCAAAACTTTTGTCAAGTATGTGCTTTGTGAAAGTCCTATATAGGCGTCTCGATCTATCTCTATAGATCTTGATGCCCAATATATAAGCAGCTTCACCGAGGTCTTTCATTGAAAATTCTTATTCAAGTATCCTTTTATGCTATCCTACAGTTCTATATCATTTCCAATCAAAAATATGTCATCACTATATATCAGAAATGCTACAGAGCTCCCCTCACTCACTTCTTGTAATACAGGCTTCACCGTAATCTGTATAAAATCATATATTTTGACACCTCATCAAAGCGTAATTCCAACTCCGAGATGCTTGCACCAGTCCATAGATGTATTGCTGGAGTTTGCACACTTGGTAGAACCTTAGGATTGACAAAACTTCTGGTTGCATCATATACAACTCTTCTTTAAGAAATCCTATAAGAATGTAGTTTTGACATCCATTTGCCAGATTCATAATATAAAATGCGGCAATTGCTAACATGGTTCGGACAGACTTAAGCATCGCTACGGTGAGAAAGCCTCATCGTAGTCAACTCCTTGAACTTGTCGAAGATAAGTCTAGCTTTGTAGATAGTACATTACCATCAGCGTCAGTCTTCTTCTTGAAGATCCATTTATTCTCAATGGCTTGCCGATCATCGGGCAAGTCCACCAAAGTCCACACTTTGTTCTCATACATGGATCCTATCTCAGATTTCATGCGCTCATGCCATTTATCGGAATCTGTGCTCATCATAGCTTCTTCATAGTTCGTAGGTTCGTCATGGTCTAGCAACATGACTTCCAGGACAGGATTACCGTACCACTCTGGTGTGGAACGTGCTCTGTTCGACCTACGAGGTCCTAGTAGTAACTTGATCCGAAGTTCATGATCATCATCATTAACTTCCTCTCTAGTGTGGTGTAGGCATCACGGGAACGGATTCTCTGATGTGCTACTTCCAAATTGAGAGAAGGTACAATACCTCATCATCAGTTCTACTTTCCTCCAACTCATTCTTTTCGAGAGAAACTCCTCTCTAGAAATTTCCATCTGGCAACAAAGATCTTACCTTCGGATCTGTGGTAGAAGGTGTACCCATTGTTTCCTTAGGGTATCTATGAAGACGCACTTCTCTGTATTTGGGTTCAAGCTTATCAGGCTGAGCTTTTTGACATAAGTGTCGCAACCCCAAACTTTAAGAAACGCAGTTTAGTTTCTTGCCAAACCAAGTTCATACGTATGTCGTCTAAATGGATTTAGACGGTGCCTATTTAATGTAATGCAGCTGTCTCTAATGCATAACCCCAAAACGATAGTGGTAAATCGGTTAAGAGACATCATAGAACGCACCATATCTAATAAAGTACGGTCGATGTTCGGACACACATTACGCTGTGGTGTTCCAATGGCGTGAGTTTGTGAAACTATTCCACATTGTTTTAATGAAGGCCAAACTCGTAACTCAATATTCGCCTCCCGTGATCAGATCGTAAAACTTTATTTTCTTGTTACGATGATTCTCCACTTCACTCTGAAATTCTTTGAACTTTTCAAATATTTCAGACTTGTGTTTCATTAAGTAGACATACCCATATCTACTCAAATCATCTGTGAAGGTCAGAAATAACGATACCCGCATGCGTGCTTCAAGACTATCGGACCGCATACATCGTATGTATTATTTCCAATAAGTCTAGGCGCTCCATTGTTCTGGACAACGGAGTTTTAGTCATCTTGCCCATGAGGCATGGTTGTCGCAAGTATCAAATGATTCATAATCAAGTGATTCCAAAGTCCATCTGCATGGAGTTTCTCATGCGCTTTACACAATATGACCTAAACGAGTGCACAAATATGTTGCACTATCATTATTCAACTTTGCAATCTTTTGGCATCATATTATGAATATGTGTATACTATGATCGAGATTAAACCATTCTTCACATGGGTGTAGACCATATATCGGTTTTATTCATGTAAATAGAACAACCAATTATTCTCTGAATAAATGAATAACCGTATTGCATATAACATGATTTAATCATATTCATGCTCAACGCAAACACCAAATAACATTTATTAGTTCAACACTAAATCCGAAGGTAGAGGGAGTGTGCGATGGTGATCGTATCACCTTGGAATCACTTCCAACCACATCGTCACTACCTCACCCTTAACTAGTCTCTGTTTATTCTGCAACTCCTGTTTCGAGTTACTAATCTTAGCGAATCGAACCGGTATCAATACCTCAGGGGTTACTACGAACACTAGATAGGTACACATCATAATATGTATATCAATATACCTTTGTTCTCTTGCCTCCTCTATCCACCAAGTATTGGGGGCCAGTTCACTTCTTCCATACCTTCCTTTGCAGTAGAAAGTCACTTCCATTTTCAGTGCTTGGTACCAGCCATTGTCTTCTTATGGGAGCGGCAACTTGCTTGCCAATCTTTCTGATGTTCCCTTTCTTTCCCTGCCTTTTCTTGAAACTATGCTCCATTTAACCGTCAACACTTGATGCTCTTCTTGATTTCTACCTTCATGATTTCAGCATCACGAAGAGCTCGGAATCGTTTTCATCATCCCTTGCATTTATAGTTCATCACGAAGTTCAGTCAGCTTGGTGATAGTGACTAAAGAACTCTAATCAATCATCTATCTTATCTGGAAGATTACTCCCACTTGATTCAAGCGATTGTAGTATCCAGACATCTCTGACACATGCTCACTGGCTGAGCTATTCTCCTCCATCTGTTAGGCAAAGTACTTGTCAGAGGTCTCATACATCTCGACACGGGCATGAGTCTGAAATACCAATTTCAGTGCTTGGAACATCTCATATGCTCCGTGGCGTTCAAAACATTTTGAGTCCCGGTTCTAGCCTGTAAGCTGGCGCACCTAAACATATTAAGTAGTCATCATATCGAGATTGCCAAAACGTTCATACATCTGCATCTGCTCCCAACTATAGGTCTGTCAGCTAGCGTTGCATCAAAGACATAATTCTCCTGTGCAGCAATGAGATAATCCTCAGATCACGGACCCAGTCCGCATCATGCTACTTTCATTTTCAAACTTAGTTTCTCTCTATGGAACATATCAAAACTAGGGGCAGCTATATCGCGGAGCTATTGATCTACAACTTAGATCTGGCAATACTATCAGGACTATCATGATAATTAATTTCTTATAAAATTATCTAATGACCTCCCACTTAAATAGACATCTCAATCTCAAGTATATGTGATCCATTCAACTAACCCATGTCTGATCATCACAGTGAGATGGGGTAGGTCATCAATGGTGAACATCTCTATGTTGATCATATCTACTATATGATTCCGTTCGAACCTTTCTCGGTCTCCCGTGTTCCGAGACCATGTCTGTACATGCTAGGCTCGTCAAGTTAACCCAAGTATCTGCATGTGCAAACTGTCTTACACCGTTGATGTGACGTAGAGTCTATCCACACAACCCGATCTGTTGGAATCGTTGCATGGAAAATAAAATTTTTTCTACGCAACAACGCAATGATCTAAGCCATGGAGATGCATAGCAGGACGAGGGCGAGAGTGTGTCTACGTACCCTCGTGGACTGTAAGCGGAAGAGCTTAACATACAGCGTTGTGTAGTCGACTTCTTCGCGCTCCAAGCCGATCAGTACCGAAAGCTACGCACCTCCGCGTTCTGCACACACGTTCAGTTCGTATGACGTCCCTCGCCTTCTGATGACCAGCAAGAGCGTCGAGTAGTAATGAGTTCTGTCAGCCACACGGCGTGGTGACGGTGATGTGAAGATGATCTCGGCATGGCCGTCGCCTAAGCACTACGAAATATATGACCGGGGGTGTAACGTGGAGGGGGGCGCCGCACACGACTAACTAATTGTCGGGTATGTGCTAGGGCGCTCCCGCTCCCACATAGTATGGTTGGAGGTGAGGGGATAGGTGCCAGGAGTCGCCCCAATGAGTATACCGAATCCTACTTGGTCACCTCCAAGCGCGCGCCACCCCCTTGTCCTATATAATACGGAGGGGAAGGTAAAGAGGGGGGTTATAGGAGGAAGGAAGTGGGAATCCTATTCCGCTTTCTTTCGCTTTCCTTCTTCCCCTTCTCTTCCCACATTGGCCAGCCCATATGGGGGGGCGCAAACACCCCTTGTGGCTGGTGTGTTTCCCCTCTTGTGCCATAAGGCCTAATAATCTTTTGCGGGGGTGCCCGGAACCGCTTCCGGTGACCTGAAATAAGTAACCGTCCCCGAAACACTTCCGGTTGTCCCCAATACCATCGTCCATATATAATAATCTTTACCTTCGACGCTATTTCGGACTCCCTCGTCATGTCCATGCTCTATCCGGACTCAGAACAATATCGGTGACTGAATCATTAACTCATATAACACTATATCGTCAATGATGTTAGCGGCGACCGCATACGGGTTCAAGAACTATGTAGACATGACCGAGACACTCTCTGGTCAATAAACCAATAGCGAAACCTGGATGCCCATATTGGCTCCTACATATTCTACGATCTCTTTATCGGTCGAACCGTTATGGACACACATACGCAAGTTCCCTTTGTCCATCGGTATTACTTCCCCGAGATTCGATTGTCGGTATCTATATACCTAGTTCAATTCGTTAACATCCGCAAGTCTCTTTCACTGTTCCGTAATACATCACCTCGTGACTAACCTCCTTCATCATTTGCTTGAAAGCTTATGATGTGTATTACCGAGAGGGCCAGAGATCCACTACCACTACCGATACCGGAGTGACAACTCTAATCTCGACCTATGCCAACTCACAAACAGCTTCGAGAGTACCTAGTAGAGACAACTTAATAATCACCAGCTTACGTTGTGACGTTTGATAGCACACAAGGTATTCCCTCCGGTATCCAGGAGTTGCATAATCTCATAGTCGAAGGAATATGTTTTGTCATCAAGAAGCAATAGCAATAAACTGAACGGTCAATTGCTAAGCTAACGATGGGGTCTTGCTCCAACCATAATTCTCCTAATGATGTGATCCCGTTATCAAATGACAACACATGTCTATGGTTAGGAAACCTTAACCATATTTGATCAACGTAGGTATCTAGTAGAGGCTACTAGGGGCAACGGTATTGTTTATGTATTCCAACATGTATTTAGGTTTCCGATCAATACATTCTAGCATTGAATAATAAAACCTTTATCATGATAAGGAAAATAAAATAACAACTTTGTTATTGCTCTAGGGCATATTTCTTCAGGGCCAGCCGTGCCCCCAGAAGCCCAATTTTGCTGTTCGCCCGAAATTGGCACCGGCGACCCAGGCCGAACCCGGCGCGCTGGGGTGTGTTGCTAGGGGACGCGCGAGTCAGCGACACGGCGCTCTCGTCGTCCTCGCCCGTCGCCTCGTTTTTCCGCAGGCAATCAATGCCAAGGCTGCCGCCGGTCAGCCTTTCCGCTGTTCCCCAGCGGTGCAGTAAGCGCTAATGCCCGGTGAATCGCCGTCCCCTCCCGTCCCCACGCGTACACACACACCTGCCCCCTCCCGGCGGCTATAAAAATCCACTCTCTCTCCTCGCGGTGGTGCACACTCCGTGCCCTCTCTCTTCTCTCTCTTCCTTCTCTCTCTCCTCGTCGCCGATGCCTTCTCGTATCTCTCTCCGCCCGCCACCAACCTTCGATGGGTGAACTGTTCCCCGGCGATGCTGCAGCGGCCAACGGCTTCGGCAGCCGCACTCTGCATGAGTGGGAGGCGCACCTCCTCCATGAGGCCACACTACCCCACGCCGCGGACATGCAGCACAACCGGGAAGGTGGAGGCTCAGTGCCGGTGGGCGTCCCAGTCCCCCCGCGGCCACCCCGATCCACTTCCCGGCCACTTCCACGACGAGATCGAGCGCGTCCGGGCCTCCCTGCCGTAGTGGGTTCGCGGTCTCGCCGCGGCAGTACTCACCCAAACTACCACGCGATGCTGGGTGGCGTACTTTCCAACGCGCCACAACCAGCAGCTCGCCTCCACCAACAATGCGCTGGTGATGGTCGGCACAACACGCGACAGACGCCGCCTGTGTGGGGCGTCCCGGGTGGACGCTCCATTACGTCCTATCGCAACCTACGAGGCGGCCAATGAGCCACCGCTCTAGTACCCGCGGAGCCACGACGCTTGGCACCACCGAAGCGGCGGCATTTGGCTATCGTGGCGTATGTAGGTTCGTCATCGTTCGTCGTCCTCCTCCTCCTTCGTTCTCCTCATCCTCGCTTCCTCAGCTCCAGCTCGCCGGCTCGCCAGCGTGAAGGCCGAGCCCTCGGGAACGCCGCTTGGGCGGCGCACCCCGGGTATCATCATCAAACGAGGGCGGCGGAGGTTCCTCTCCTCCGGCATCGTCTATGTCCAAGACAGAGCGCGGCTCTCGTTCGCCGTCAGATGTGTACGACGACGCGGCTGCTGACGATGATGGCCGCCTAAAGTGGGCGCGCGAGGACTACACGAAGCTGAAGATAGAGGCCCGCACAGCGCCGCGCCCTCGAGGAGATCGCGTCCCAGCGGCCGCGGCCAGGGCGACGATGGGGCGTCATCGTCCTCGCAGGACAGTGACGAAGATAGAGCCACACGCCGCCACCGCAGCCGTCTCCACCAAGGCGATGCAGAGGCGCGTGGAGCAGCAAGGATGGCGGCGGCGTCAAGAGGTAGAGGCCGGCGACAGAAGCGGTGGGCGACGACGATGACTACAGCGCCTTCGGCGTGTTCTTCGGCCCGTAGGGCGGGCGGGGGCAGCGGTCCATGTTTAGTTTTTTTTATTATGTTTTTAAGACTAATGTACAACATTAATGAAAAATCGCCTATTTTGCCCGATCTCGTGTCGTGTTTGGCCACTTTTAATTCAAAAAACCGCGTCTAGGTTCGGCTTGGCGTCGGCGGTTGGGAAACCGACCGCTCCCACACCCCATATTTTCGCCGCGCCCCCCAGGCGGCCGCGCTTTTTTCACAGCCCCTGGGGGGCCGAACGGCTGGAGTTGCTCTAAGTTGCTCTCAACTAGCTCTCTCCTCATTACTCATTGCCACATAAGCAAATTTGCTGAGTTCGAACTCATGTTACTGCTAAGTTACTCCCACTGTGGCTAGTCTCGTGTCTCTAATTCTAGGTTCTGAAGAAAGTCAATACACAACCAACGAGACATCAGTTTCAAGCTTACTGGAATAAGAAAATGGCACGTCAATCTATCCACTACGATTAATCCTGTATTAGTCAGATCCACCGTTGATCAAAATGGAATATGTTTCAGTTAATGATATTGATAGAAACATTCCTTTGTGTGTGCTCATAGAGGAATGGATACCCACATACATGTCCTCTGAAGCTATATGAATCATCTGTTATGGCTCCGCTCCGCGCTCCTCACCCTCCCTGCTCCTCCTAGCCCACCACCCTAAGAGCATCTCCACAGCCGTGCTATATAAGCGCCGCGCTGGAAAATTTGTGTTTTTGCACGCGCGCAGCCACTCCGGGCGCTCCAGCGGTACGGCGCAAAACCACGGCGCGCGTAATAAGTGGTTCAACGCGCGGGCGAAATGGCTTATCGTCCGGCCGTTATTTGCTGCGCCCGCTTCCCTTGCACTGGCACACTCGAGCGCCGCCATCGCGCTCCACTAACCCAATCCAGGGCTCTGGGCCGCCCCACTCACGCCCGCCTCCCCACCATTTTGTTCCGTGCGTCACCATTTTCCGGCTCTCTCGGGCCTACTCCCCGTGTCCGCCCAGCTGCTTCCTCCTGTCTCCTCATAGTCGCCTTCCCCTTGCCCCCGCCGCGTGCGCCTTCCTACCTACGAATAGCGCCGCGGCCACCCACTGCTGATCGGCGCCCACAAGGTGTTCGACAAACGCTTCCAGGTATGTATTGCTTCAACTTCACATTTTTTACACTGTTTGGTGCATGTTGTTTGTAGTTTATAGACTAGTTTAAATTCAACATTGTAGATGAGTTCGTCATATGATTCTTCCGAAGAAGAATTTGATATTGAGGGAGGAGGGACCTTGCAATCATCCTAGCTATGCACATCAATAAAAAACCGAAGCACGGTTGTTCGTTATTGGTCAGCAAAAATTGGGGATAAGATCAATGCCGACAACAGATTGATGATGCACTATTTTGTGATAATCCCGTGTACCCCGAGTCGTACTTCTGGCGCCGGTTTTTAGGATAGCACCGAGTTGTTCAGGCGCATTGCAGAGAAACTCGCGAGCCATGATCGTTTTTCCAGCAAAGGAGAAATGCCGCCGGAAGCTAGGGGCATAGCACCCTTTCAGAAGCTACACCTGCTTTGTGTATGTTGCATATGCGATATTCCGTCTGATCTAGTTAATGACCACTTGGCCATGGGTGGAGTCAAGCCATCATGTGGTCAAGCGCTTGCAGGCGGAATTGTGCAAGTGTTTGGCCCGGAGTATTTGAGATCTCCCAATGCTGAAGACGTCCAAGGCTTTTGGAATGAACAAGCTCGCGGGTTCCCAGACATGCTTGGCTCAATAGATTTCATGCGAGTTGGAGGTTGGAAGAATTGTCCTCTAGCATGGGCATGGAAATTCCACGCCCAAAAAGGGTTCCACTATAATCCTGAGCGGTGGCCGATCAAGAGACTTGGATTGGGCATGCTTTTTGGAATGCCTGGATCTTTGAATGACATCAACATTGTTAATCGTTCACCACTCACGAATAAGATTGCAAATGTGAACTGTCACCGGTGCTAGTTTGATAGCTAAATGGCCTACATACAAATATGGCTACTATCTTGCATGGCATCTACCCACAGTGGCAAACATTTGTGAAGCGTTAAAAAAAAACACCGGAAGGGAGAGTAGAAATATCGCTGATTTCCAACAATGCTCAGCGGCTGCTATGAAAGATGTGAAGAGCCTTTTGGGATTTTGCAAGCCCAATTTTGCCCTCTTTTTTTTTTTTGAGAGGACCGGCTAGTATTTTGGGATCAAAAGATGCTTTACGTAACATCATGCACGCTTGTGTGATCATGCATAACATGATCATCGAGAAGAGCGTGGCCTAGATTTGGACTACTCTCAGTATGAGCTCTTGGGACAAATCCCGTGGCGATCGTCGGAGGGCTGCGAGGGTGGCCCGATTTGTTGCTCATATCATCGCATTCGACATGCCTAAAACGGATGATCATCTCTCGAAGATCTCATCGAGGAGTGGTGGGCTGGAATGGCCGCAAAAGAACATCATGATTTATGTTTGTCTTGTATATTTGATGTTGTATGTTGACTATTGTTGTATTGCAAGATAAACTATTTTTCTGAGTTGTAATAATAAAATTGAACTATTATGTTGATTTATTTGTTTGTGTTTGATCCTCTTGGTTGTTTGGAGTGCATATGTTGTTTGTGCTGAGCGCCGCGCGCGTTTAAGTTTTGCAGCGCCTGCTGGAGCAGCTCACGCGTGCTATATTTTGTGGCGGTCATGGAGCCAGCGCTCGAGGCACGCAAAACTCAGGATATTCGGCGCTGTAACCGCTTTTTTTATTCACCCGCCACGCGTTGCGCGGCTGTTCAATGCTGTCAAGCCCCGACGCCAGTGAGCCCTGGCCGGTAGCCCTCCCTGCTTCCACTCCCGCCATGCGGCGCTCCAGTGTTGACCTGTAGAGGTCCGGAGCGACTGATACGTCCTCCAACGTATCTATAATTTTTGATTGTTCCATGCTTTATATTATGCTGTTTTGGATGTTTTAATGCATAAATATGCTTTTTATATTATTTTTCGGACAGCCTATTAACCTAGAGCCCAGTGCCAGTTTCTGTTTTTTCTTGTTTTTGGATTTTAACGAAAAGGAATAACAAACGGAGTCCAAACGAAATAAAATTTTGCGATGATTTTTCTTGGACTAAGACACTACCAGACTTGGAGGAGGTTAGAAGACCTACAGAGGAGACGACAAGCCGTAGGGCGCGCCCTCTGGCTTGTGTCCCCCTGGAGGTCCTCCAACCCTAATCTTTGGCCTATAAATTTAGAAATATTCCAAACCAACAGAAGCGTCCACCAAAATACTTTCCAGCCGCAGCAGCCTCTGTTCCCGTGAGATCCCATCTGGGGCCTTTTCGGCGATCTGCCGAGGGTGATTCGATCACGGAGGGCATCTACATCAACTCTATTGCCCCTCCGATGATGCGTAAGTAGTTACTCATAGACTCTACGGGTCCATAGCTAGTAGCTAGATGGCTTCTCTCTCTCTTGAGATCTTCAATACAAGGTCTCCTCGATGTTCTTGGAGTTTCTATCTAATGTAATACCTTTTGCGGGTTTTTGATCGAAACCGATGAATTGTGGATTTATGATCAGTATTATCTATGAATATTATTTGAATCTTCTCTGATTCTTATATGCATGATTTGATATCTTTGTATTTGCTCTTCGAATTATCGGTTTGGTTTGGCCAACTAGTATTGTATTTCTTGCAATGGGACTATGGGAGAGATGCTTAGTTTTGGTTCAATCTGGCGGTGTCCTCACCCAGTGACATAGTAGGGGGTAGGACAGGCATGTATTGTTGTTGCCATCAAGGATAAAAATATGGGTTTTCATCATATTGGCTTGAGTTTATCCATCTACATCATGTCATCTTAGACTTAAGAGGCGTACTCTGTCTCTATGAATTTAATACTACCTAGTATGCATGCTGGATAGTGGTCGATGTGTGGAGTAATGTAGTAGATTCAGGCAGGAGTCGGTCACACTTGACACGATGTGATGCCTATATTCATAATCATTACCTTGGATATCGTCATAACTTGCACTTTTCTATCATTGGCTCGACAGTAATTTGTTCACCCCACCGTGTTGTTTTCTTTCAAGAAGAGCCTCTACGAAACCTATGGCCCCGGGTCTATTTTCCATCATATATTTTCAGATATATAAACCAAAAAACCGCAAAAATACCCCTTGCTGTCAATTTATTTGTGTTTTTACTTTGTTTTACGTTTTAGTAATCTTTAATCTATCTCTATCAGATCTCACTATTGCAATTGACCATGAAGGGATTGCAACCCCTTATAATCGCGTTGGGTGCAAGTGTTTGATTGTTTGTGTAGGTGCATAGATTGGGGACTTGCTTGTACCTCCTACTGGTTGATATCCTTGGTTCTCTAACTAGGGAAATACTTATCTCTACTACTTGCTGCATCACCCTTTCCTCTTCAAGAAAAACCAACGCAAGCTCAAGAAGTACACGATCCTCTCAGCGGCGACCGATGTCCTCCGGGGGCGACGGCTAGTTGTCGAATGAGAGGCGAGTCGCGATCGCGTGTCGTACTAGCGATCGTCGCACGCACCCCGCAGCTCATTCTGTGGGCCAGGCGCGCGCCGCTACCACGGAGCCGCGCTGCGAGCCGCCTCGCCCCCGCTGCTGAGGTTCACCGCGCTCCGGGTGGTGTCGCAGGTGGATCGATGGCTTCCAGCAGCGCTCGTCCCGGACCCCGCGCGTGCCCGGCGTGCGTATCCCGCCTTGCTGTGAGCGAAATAGCAGCTAGACTTGCGATTACCGCTATACCGTCGGCACGCCGCACACCCACCATGCAGCCCATCCCGAGGAAGGTCCGCGCTGTGCTCCTGCTTCCGCTGCCTGGACATCGCCATCCGCAATGCGTGACTGCACCAACGTGGTCAGGTGCAATCGTTGCCGTGTTGCTCGGTCCAGACTCGCACTTTACCTGCCCCGTAGCACCGGCTCCCCGCTCCGAGGCAAGCACGCGCCACCCCAGGCGACTCTCACTGTGCTGCCAGGCGCCGCCTCCTCAGGCCTGCCCTGCTTCCGCCCTCGTTCTTGCTACCGTGGTCATCGCGCCTGTGCAACACTCGCTCGAGCAGATGAGAGTCATAATGTCCACTCCGTCGAGATGGAAGAGGCAGAGGGAGGTCTGTCACACGTGATGGTGTCCTCCATCACAGGAAACCGGCCGCAAGTGTTCCACCGCCGAGGTCGCTGACCTGCTCATCAGCCCCTTGAGCTCGCTGATGGCGACTTCACGGTCCCATGCCATCACCCAGAGGATTTTCCTGATCTCTTCAACTCCAGGCACCACCATGCGTCGCCTCAAACGGTGACCATTTCATCACTCCCCGCGGTTCTCCCTCTCCGTTCGCCCATGAGCAAGCTCGCCATGCGGGCGCTGGCGAGTTCGAGTATCATTGAGCTGGAGCTCCGTGGCACATATTCCCGCCCAGGCATGCTATCTTTGACTGCTGAGCATATCCTTGGGGAGAGCTGGGGCTGGATTGAGTGTCTCCACCCCGGCACTCGCTCACGAGCAGACATGGCCATGTATTGGTTGGCTGTTACGTACCGCATGGATGGCCAGCATTCGACGTGCCGGCCGTCCTGGAAATCATGGGAGCAGATCCCGACAACGCTTGAGCTCGAGCCACTCGCATTCAGTACAGCTACACGTACCCATCCTCCCTCGTCGCCTTTCCCGCGCACGGAGATGGACGGAGCTCCCATCTACCGCTCGTCCGGATCGAATCGGCGGACCTGTGCGCGTACGTGCGTGGAGCCGGCAAACGATCAGGGACTCATCCTGCCCTTTTGATGTCATATCCGCGTCTAGGATTTCCCCAAGTGAGTGGATGATGCAGTACATCTAAGTTAGGTAGAAGATCTCCTTAGTGATGAAACCAAGGTTATTGAACCCATTAGAGAACCAAGCAAGCACTATCACGAGTAGAAAAATGACGTTTACGTGAGGCCCATTAGTCGCCTTTTTGGCAAACGGGGACCGTACTAATGGTGACCATTAGTGCCGGTTCCAACGGCTAGGGTGGGGGGGGGGGGGGTTGGGGGGGGGCGGGCATGCATTAGTCTCCGGTTCTTGTTGACCCTCTAG
>CM022299.1:583977357-584268685 GCA_011799875.1 Thinopyrum elongatum
ATCCTCACACGCAGTGAGACGAGGATTTGACGCGTGCCCGGTATAGCGGTGCATTGCGCTATAAGATCACCGCGATGACGCTGGTGATGGTCGAGGGCGAGCGCCCCAGGAAGAAGATTCCTGCCAAGGTGATGTGGTATGCTCCTAAAATACCACAGTTGAAACTTTGTTCGCAACAAGAGCATGCCAGTTGATGCGATGGCACAGAGAAGACCGTAAGAAGACGGGAAGTTGAGAGTACCGCTGACGGGTCGCAGTGGAAAGAAAATCGGAGAAAGTACTGAGAGACTTTGCAGGTGACGCAAGGAACGTATGTTTGGTCTAAGCGTAGATGGCATTAATCCTTTTAGGGAGCAGAGCAGCAATCATAGCACCTGGCCTGTGACTCTATGTATGTATAACCTTCCTCCTTGGGTGTGCATGAAGCGAAGTTCATTATGATGCCGATGCTCATCCAAGGCCCTAAGCAACCCGACACGACATTGATGTGTACCTAGGCCATTAGTTAAGAACTCTACAGCTGTGAATGGAAAAGGTGTACGTGCGTTGATGAGCAACAACAAGGAAGAATTTGACCTACAATGCGTTGCTGTTTGTCCATCAATGATTGGCCTGCTCTCAGTAACCTTTCAGGACAGACAACAGGGATACCGCGCATGCACGCACTGTTTGGGATATCATCGACAGTATAATTTGGATAATTGTAAGAAAATGTGTATCCTGGGACATCGTCGATTTCTTCCGAGCAGGCTCCCGTAAGAAAAAAGGCAAGCATTTCAAACGTGAGGCGGATCACCGGACGAACCTCGCCACCGACTGGTGATGATGTACATGATATGGTCAAGGTTTGATGGTATCACTTGGAAAGGGTCCTGGCGGACAATCTGTTCCGAATGACGCTGACGGACACGCACCCATGTGTGAAGAAGAAATCTATATTTTGGACCTGCCCTATTGGAAAAGACTAGAGTCCGCTCTGCAATCGACGTGATGCACGTGACGAAGATCTTGCGTGACCCTGCTTGGCTCTTGGGCGTGTAGGGGAAGACGAAAAGATACACCGGAGTCATGGGAGGACCAGCAACGTATGACAGGAAAAGACGGCATACACCAGGGTCATGCCAGCTACGCTCTACCAAAGAAGAGAAGGAAATCTTCTTTGAATGCTCTGCTCAGTATGAAGTACCGTCTGGCTTCTCGTCGAATATAAAGGAATAATAATATGGCAGAGAAAAGTCCAGAACCTAAAGTCCATGAATGCCACATGATTATGACGCAACTGCTTCCGGGTCATTGAGGGGGCTTCTACCGGAAAAAGTTCGATTAGCCATGTGAAGCTATGTGCATTCCTCAATGCAATCTCTCATAAGGTAATCGATCCAGAAATCATACCAAGGTTAGAGAATGATTTGGTGCAATGTCTTGTCAGTTTCGAGTTGGTGTTCCCACCATCGTTCTTCAACATCATGACGCACCGTCCTAGTTCACCTATGCA
The DNA here is from genome assembly GCA_011799875.1 of Thinopyrum elongatum. Taxonomy (NCBI): domain Eukaryota; kingdom Viridiplantae; phylum Streptophyta; class Magnoliopsida; order Poales; family Poaceae; genus Thinopyrum; species Thinopyrum elongatum. The sequence goes on from CM022299.1 coordinate 583,978,853, forward strand.
AGAGATTAACGTTCTGGGTCTTGTATTTCTACACAATATGTTCCCCTTTGAGAGGCCGAGAAAAAGAAAAGACAAGGAAGCAATACAACATACATGAGCCAAAGCGCCACCATAGTTCTTTCAGGGAAAAGAACCATCATGGGAGTGGATGACAAGACAGACATGTCAGAAGATTATGAAAAGTTTGATGAATTTTCCCTTCACAGTGAATATTGACCCGAGCATCCAGTTAAATGATGAAGATTGTCCATGGTTACGAGCAAAGGGACACACGGCGAAGAAAAAGTTTCACACACCAAAGATCCCACTCTGGGATGTGACCGGCTTCACTGTCATCACTTTCTTCTCTAGTGAGTTTCCGGATGTATATCTGGAAAGTCCCACTTGACAAACCTAGGGAATCTTTGTAATAATTAGGGTGCTTACCGTGTTTGGGCATTTGAAACATGTACTTTTGTGCTTCGGACAAACGTGTACCTTTCTGACTTCATTTGCTATTTTCAGCTCTTTACTGATTTTTTTGAGCTAAATGACCCTGAAATTGAAAAGCACTACAAATGAACCTCTGAAAAGGTTGAAAGTTGGCATGGTATCATCATTTCACCCACATAGCTGTGCAAAAAGTAGAGAGGGTTACGGCAAAACTGGATGCACTTCGTGTACAAAATGGACAATCTCTTTCGAGTATCAGGGTTTCGAAACGAAAACTCATCTGTTACAAAGGCATTTCATTTTTTTAAACTTATTCAACTCCGACTTTTTGTGCATTCAGTATGCACCATTCGAAGCCACGTCATCAACTTTCAACCCTTTCTGACATCATTTTCTATTTTCATGCTTTACTGATTTTTTTGAGCTAATGACCCTGAAATTGAAAAGCACTACAAATGAACTCTGAAAAGGTTGAAAGTTGGCATGGTATCATATTTCACCCACTAGCATGTGAAAAAAGTAGAGAGGGTTAACGGCAAAAACTGGATGCACTTTGGTGTACAAAATGGACAATCTCTTTCGAAGTATCAGGGTTTCGAACGAAAACTCATCAGTTACAAAGGCATTTCATTTTCTTAACTTATTACAACTCCAGACTTTTTGTGCTTCATATGCACCTTCAAAGCCACATCATCAACTTTGAACCCTTTCTGACATCATTTGCTATTTTTCATGCATTTACTGATTTTTTTGGCTAAATGATCCTGAAATTGAAAGCAATACGAATGAACTCTGAAAAGTTGAAAGTTTGCATGGTATCTCTCATTTACCCACATAGCATGTGCAAAAAAGTTTGAGAGGGTTACGGCAAAACTTGATGCACTTCGTGTATAAATGACAATCTCTTCGAAGTATCTGGGTTTCGGACGAAAACTCTCTGTTCAAAGGCATTTCATTTTTTTTAAACTTATTACAACTCCAGACCTTTTTGTGTTGTTCAGTGTGCAACATTCAAAGCCCCACGTCATAACTTTGAACCCTTTTCTGCCATCATTTGCTATTTTTCATGCATTTACTGATTTTTTTGAGCTAAATGACCCTGAAAATGAAAAGCACTACAAATGAACTCTGAAAGGGGTTGAAAGTTGGCATGGTATCTCATTTCACCCACATAGCATGTGCAAAAAGTAAGAGGGTTACGCAAAACTGGATGCACTTCGTGATACAAAATGGACAATCTCTTTCGATAATCAGGTTTCGGAGGAAAACTCAGCTGTTACAAAGGCATTTCATTTTTTAAATAAGCTCTGTATTACCAAATTGAATATAATGATAAAACACACTAATATTAAAATAAGAAAAAAGAATCACTGGAAAATCTATTTTTAAAGTAAAGTTATTCACAAACTAGTGATTCTCACAAATTTCAAATAATTCAAAGTTAAACTATTCAAATTTGAAAACTCCTGGCACTAACAAAAGTTGTAATTTTTTGTACCTAAAGACCAAAATATTCACAAAGAAACACTAATACAACAAAAACAACTCACAGATAAATAAAAGAAAATAAATAAAGCAAAAAAAAAAAGAAAATAAAAAAAGCCCGCCTACTGGGCCACAGCGGCCTGCATACGACTAGAAACCCAACCTGTAGTTTGGCCAGATGCAGGCCCGCAAGCCCAATAGCCCACAGGGCAGCGCAGCAGTTTAGGCCCAGAAGCCTGCTTTGGAGAGGAGCTCGAAGGAGCAGCCGCGCGGGGTTATAAACACAGTGCGGCTGCCCTTCGCTCGGCGATGGGACTAAACTTTGAGCACCGCGGGTGGCCCGCACCCCCTTTAGTACTGGGTCGTGGCTCCAACAGGTACTAAAGGGGGGGTCTTTAGTACCGGTTGCTGCCACGACCCGTACTAAGGGGGTGCGCTTCCCGCCGCTGGGCCTGCCAAATAAGCCTTTAGTACCGTTGGATCCACCAACCGTACTAAGGTCCATCTATAAAACAACACTTCAAATTTTGCAGTTTCATCTCCCACTCCTCCCTCTCTTTGACAATCGCCGCCGCCCCCGTATGCCGCCCCCGTCCCGCGCGTCCCGTCCCCGTCGCCGCCCCCTACCCTCGTCCGCCCGCGCCCCACCAGTCGCCGCCTTCTCCGTCCCTTTCTCCGCCCCCTCCCGTCCCCCCTTCCCTTCCCCACTCATCCCGTCTCGTCCCCATCCCGTCACTCCCCGTCCCCATACGCGCGTCCTCCCCTCCTCCCCTCCTGCTGCGCGTCCCTCCGCCTTGCTCCGCCCTTTTCGCCCCGCCTGACACCCCTTCCTGCTACCCTGGCCCCCCTCGCTATCGCCGCCCGTACACACACACACACACCCACACACACACACACACCCACACGTACACGCACACACACACACACACATTTTTCTTACTTATTTTCTGTTTTCTGTTTTTTTGTAGTTTTTTATACTTTTAGTTATAGAAAGTTAATGAATTAGATTTATAAATGTTAGATTAATGTCAAAGTATTAGCTAGCTAGATGAATTAGATTAATGTCAAATGTTTAATTAGATGATCGAATTAAGATATATTAATGTCAAATGTTAGATGAATTAGATAGAAATATTAGATTAATGTCAAATGTTAGATGAATTAGATGAATTAGCTACATAGAAATGTAGATGAATTAGTTTTTTATACTTTAGGTATAGTAATTAGATATATTAATGTTAATATATTCGAGGACGATGTATTCGAGATTATATAATTATTCAAATAATATTCGAGTGATTGTATTCGAAGTTATATATATTATTCGATAATATTTGAGACATGTATTCGAGATTATATATATTATTCGATAATATTCGAGACGATGTATTCGAGATATATTCGATGATGCATATTATGTACTATGATTCAGTTTTTCCTTATTGATTGCATGCATGCATTGTAATTTGAATACTAAATTGTTTATATTTCGTTTTTTCAAAGTCTTTTGGAATAAAATAAAAGACAAAACAAAAAAAGAAAGATAACAAAAACAAAAACAGAAAAGGGCAAAGGGCCCACTGTGACTGGGCTCTAGTCAAACAGCCGGCCGCACCACTCCCCACCTCGTTCACTCCTCTGTTCACTATGCCAACGACGCTGTCGACCGCCGCGCAAACCCGCGCCTGCCGTCCCCCTCGCTCTTCTTGACAGCGCGACGCCGCCTCGACGTGGGGCGGATAAGAGCACCCCCCGTCGACCCCCGCGGACAAACCCTAGCTCCCTCTCATTCCCCTCTCTTTCTGTCTCTCGCTCGTCCGGAGCCCACCGAACAGAGCCGTCGCCGCCGCTCACCATTGCCGTGGCCTCCGGCCACCACTCATCGTTTCAATTTGTTCTCGACGTCCAACGATGCCCGCCCGCATCCCCGCGATTATATATATTCTTCGATATATTCGAGACGATGTATTCGAGATTATATTCGATGATGCATATTATGTACTACGATTCAGTTTTTTCCTTATTGATTGCATGCATGCATTGTATTTGAATACTAAATAAAAGCTGTGGCACATACCGGCAGAGAAGGAGAGGAGGCCCTGTTCAACATCTAAACGCTTGCGCCCAGATGAGTTGAAGAAGATGACGCCTCGCATATCTGAACCCTACCGGTGAGGGTATGATATTTGATTGGACGAACGAATAGATGAAGTCCAGAAACTATGATTATGATGACGAAGAAAATGTTGATCTTGAAATAACAAAGACCGGTGAGGTATATTTATATAAGCAGGCATCTGGTGATCATCACTGTTTTAAATGATTTGTATATATATTAACGAATCGCTCTTTCTTCTTTCAGCCCTCCGGATCGAGCAAATCTTCTACAGGCAGCAGACAGTGCGAGGGCCGCCAAAAAGTTGAAGATGGCGTAAAGTACAACATCGATGCCATCAAACCTAATGGCAAACCAGCGAGCCTAAGAAGAATGCGGGCAAGTTCGTTCGTCAGTGCAGAGTTCTGGTGAAGGACCAATCCCGATCTCCATTCAGAATGGAAAAAGCCAGCAAGGAACGTCCAGATCTTACTTTTGTTGGACCAAGAGCAAAAGATCTGCTTTGGAATCTCTCATGTCACATTCACCCTACCAGATCATTTCATAGATGCAATGTGCAGAAAGTCAAGGACGCTGCTCTAGGAAGATGACGCTTGCATTCAACAACCACAAAAAATATGGGCCAAGTACGTCGAAGGAGGAAAGAAGACTCCAGAATTCACGGGAACACTGGAGAAGCAAGAGATCACTGGCCCGCTTTCGTGAAATTCAAGGAATCGAATTAGCTAGGAATGGTTCGAGAAAATAAGCTCAATGCCGCCAAAAGGAGCATTACCATAGGCTGGGGCCAGGTGGGCTTTGCGGTGGCCCGCCTAATGGGATAGGCTGAGCAACAATGATGGATGCAGGGGTCATTCCAGTTACATTGACTGGCCCCCCAGGTCAGGACTTGGTTCTATGCCGCATGGGGGGACGTTGGACCCCAAGACAGGCAGGTTTTGGAGAAGGCAGTGTTAAAGGAGCGGACCTCAAACTACTTGTTGCAATAAGAGGCTCGAACGGGGTGTTCACGCCCACAGAGAGAACGACGAGCTTACCGCGCCCTGGAAATCCGAACACCCGGAAAAACATGAGGCAAAGGTTGTTCCGTGGTATGAGGGGTTTGAGGCTGGAACGCGCCGACTACAAAGCCGTGTGAGAAAGAAGATGAGGAGGAAAGAAAGAAGCTGGAGAGGAGCAGAGAAGCGAAGCAGAACACCTTCAAGGCCTAGAATCACGCGCACGCAGAGTGGCAACCCATTCCAGCGGCAGCAGCAGCAGATCGATCACTTACCAGGAAAGGGGGTCTCAGCAGGCGGCAACAGCTAGCAGATCCAGCATTGGATAGCACCGTCCCATCCATGCCGAGAAGCAGCGTGGTGTTCTGTTGGAAATAGCCCTAGAGGCAATAATAAAGTGTTATTATTATTTTTCCTTGTTCATGATAATTGTCTATTGTTCATGCATAATTGGTGTTATCCGGAATCGTAAATGCTTGTGTGAATACATAGACCAACAACATGTCCCTAGTGAGCCTCTATTTGACTAGCTCGTTGACTCATGGATGGTTATGGTTTCCTGACCATGACATTGGATGTCGTTGATAACGGATCACATCATTAGGATAATGATGTGATGGACAAGACCCAATCCGAAGCATAGCACTAGATCGTTGTATGTCGTTGCTAAAGCTTTTCTAATGTCAAGTATCATTTCCTTAGACCATGAGATTGTGCAACTCCCGGATACCGTAGGAATGCTTTGGGTGTATCAAACGTCACAACGTAACTGGGTGACCATAAGGTGCACTACAGGTATCTCCGAAAGTGTCTGTTGGGTTGGCACGAATCGAGACTGGGATTTGTCACTGCTCCGTATGACGGACAGGTACTCTGGGCCCCCTCGGTAATGCACATCATAATGAGCTCAATGTGACTAAGAGTTAGCCACGGGTCATGCGTTACGGAACGAGTAAAGAGACTTGCACAGTAACAGATTGAACAGGTATAGGGATACCGACGATCGAATCTCGGGCAAGTATCATACCGGTAACAAAGGATTGTATACGGATTGTTTGAATCCTCGACATCGTGGTTCATCCGATGAAATCATCGTGGAACATGTGGGACCAACATGGGTATCTAGATCCCGCTGTTGGTTATTGGCCGGAAGATGTCTCGGTCATGTCTACATGGTTCCCGAACCCGTAGGGTCTACACACTAAGGTTCGGTGACTCTAGGTTTGTTTGGGAAATAGTAGTGAGTACCGAATGTTGTTCGGAGTCCCGGATGAGATCCGACATCACGAGGATTCCGGAATGGTCGCGAGGTAAGATTTATATGGAAGTTTGTTTTTCGGGTTCCCGAAAAGTTGGGTTTTTTCGGTATTGTACCGGAAGTTTTCGAAAGGTTCCGGAGGATTCCGGAGGTCCGGAAGTCCAATGTGTCCACCACGTCCAATACAGCAGCATGGGATGTAAGGGGCGCCCTACCTTAATGGGCTAGGGGAACCTGCCCCCCTAAGCCCATGCGCATGGGAAGGGGAAACCCTAAGGGGGGGCCTCCACTTGACTTGGGAGGCACTCCTCCCCCCCTTGGCCGCCGCCCCCAACCCTAGATGGGATCTAGAGGCCGGCCCCTCTCCCCCCTAGCTAAATAGTGGAGGGTGGGAGGGAGGCCACAACCTCTCTCCCCTGGCGCAGCCCTCCCCCTCTCCAACACCCCCTCCTTCTCCTTTTTGAGCTTGGCGAAGCCCTGCCGGAGAACTGCAAGTTCCACCACCACCACCGTCGTGCTGCTGGAGCTGTCTCCCCAACCTCCTCCCTCCCCTTGCTAGATCAAGGCCGGGAGACGTCACCGGGCTGCACAATGTGTTGAACGCGGGGCAACCGTTGTTCGGTGCTTAGATCGGAATCGACCGCGATCTGAATCGCTACGTGTACGACTCCTCCAACCGCGTTTTCTTGCAACGCTTCCGCATCGCGATCTTCAAGGGTATGAAGATGTCACTCTCTCTCTCTCGTTGCTATTCTCTCCATAGATTGATCTTGATGAGCGTAGGAAAATTTTGATTTACTACTACGTTCCCCAACAGTGGCATCATGAGCCAGGTCTATGCGTAGTTTCTTGCACGAGTAGAGCACAAGTTGTTGTGGGCGTCGATTTTTTCAATTTTCTTCCGTTACTAGTCTATCTTGATTCGGCGGCATCGTGGGATAAGCGGCCCGGACCGACCTTACACGTACGCTTACGTGAACAGGTTCCACCGACTGACATGCACTAGTTGATAAGGTGGCTAGCGGGTTGTCTGTCTCTCCCCACTTTAGTCGGATCGGATTCGATGAAAAGGGTCCTATGAAGGGTAATAGAAATTGGCATATCACGTTGTGTGGTTGTGGCGTAGGTAAGAAACTTTTCTGCTAAAACCTATAGCACCACGTAAAAATTTTTGCAACAACAATTAGAGGACGTCTAACTTGTTTTCTTGCAGCATATGCCGTGTGATGTGATATGGCCAAAAGGATGTGATGAATGATATATTGTGATGTATGAGATTGATCATGTTCTTGTATAGGAATCACGACTTGCATGTCGATAAGTATGACAACTGGAGGAGCCATAGGAGTTGTCTTAATTTATTGTATGACCTGCGTGTCAATGAAAAACGCCATGTAATTACTTTACTTTATTGCTAACCATTAGCCATAGTAGTAGAAGTAATAGTTGGCGAGGCAACTTCATGAAGACACGATAGGGAGATCATGGTGTCATGCCGGTGAACGATGATGATCATGGTGCCCCGAAGATGGAGATCAAAAGGAGCAAAATGATATTGGCCATATCATGTCCATTTGATTGCATGTGATGATTTTATCATCTGTTTACATCTATTGCTTAGAACGACGTAGCATAATAAGATGATCCCTCGCTAAAATTTCAAGAAAGTGTTCCCCCTAACTGTGCACCGTTGCGAAGGTTCATTGTTTCGAAGCACCACGTGATGATCGGGTGTGATAGATTCTAACGTTCGATACACGGGTGTAAGCCAGATTTACACTGCAAACACTTAGGTGACTTGACGAGCCTAGCATGTACAGACATGGGCCATCGGACACGAAGACCGAAAGGTCGAACATGATCATATAGAAGATACGATCAACATGGAGATGTTCATCGTTGATGACTAGTCCGTCTCACGTGATGATCGGACACGGCCTAGTCGATTCGGATCATGTATCACTTAGATGACTAGAGGGATGTCTATCGGAGTGGAGTTCATTATTAATTTGATTAGATGAGCTTAATTATCATGAACTTAGTCTAAAATCTTTACAATATGTCTTGTAGATCAATGGCCCACGCTATTGTTGCCCTCACTTCACGCGTTCCTAAGAACACCAAGCTGAAAGACGATGGTAGCAACTACATGGACTGGGTCCTGTAACCTGAGGATTTCCTCATAGCTGCCCAAGAAACTTTGTGTCCTTGAAGCACCTGCTAGGTGACGCACCTGTTCCCAGCAACTCAAGACGTTATGAACGCCTGGCAGTTGCGTAGTGATTACTCCCTGGTTCAGTGCGGCTGCTTTAACAGCTTAGAACCGGGGCTCCAAAGCGTTTTGAGCAACACGGAGCATATGAGAGTTGTTCCAAGAGCTGAAAATGGTTTTCCAAGCTCATGCCCGGGTCGAGAGATATGAAGTCCCGCACAGTTCTACAGTTGTAAGATGGAGGAGATATTTCTGTCAGCGAGCATACTCAAAATGTCTGGGTTGCACAACCGCTTGTCTCAGCTGGAGTTAATCTCCCGATGACGTGGTCGTTGACAGAATCCTTCATTCGCTTCCACCTAGCTACAAGAGCTTTGTGATGAACTTCAATATGCAGGGGATGGAGAAACATTCCTGAGGTATATTCAAATGCTGAAATCAGCGGAGTGGAGATCAAAAAGGAACATCAAGTGTTGATGGTGAATAAACCACCAAGTTCAAGAAAGGCAAGGGTAAAAAAACTTCAAGAAGGACGGCAAGGGAGTTGCCGCGCCCGGTAAGCAAGCTACTGGGAAAAGAAGACCAAAGAATGGACCCAAGCCTTGAGACTGAGTGCTTTTATTGTAAGGGAAACGGTCACTGAGCGGAACTGCCCCCCAAGTACTTAGCGGATAAGAAGGCCGGCAATACCAAGGTATATGTGATATACATGTTATTATGTGTAACCTTAACCAGCGCCGTATGTAGCTCCTGGGTATTTGATACGGTGCGGTTGCTCATATTTGTAACTGTCAAACAGGAGTGCGGATAAGCAAGACGTGGCGAAGGAGCGAGGTGACGATGGCGCGTCGGGAATGGTTCCAAGGTCGATGTGATCGCCGTCGGCACGCTACCTCTACATCTAACCTTCGGGATTAGTTAAAAACCTCAATATTGTTATATTTAGTACCAGCTTTGAGCATGAACATTGTATCAGGATCTCGTTTGATGCGAGATGGCTACTCATTTAAATCCTAGAATAATGGTTGTTCTATTTATATGAGAGATATGTTTTATGGTCATGCCCCCTGGTCAATGGTTTATTCTTATTGAATCTCGAACGTGATGTTACACATATTCATAGTGTGAATGCCAAAAGATAAGGTTGATAATGATAGTCCCACATACTTGTGGCACTCCTGCCGCCTTGGTCCACTTGGTGTCAAACGCATGAAGAACTCCATGCAGATGGAGTTTTGGAGTCTCTTGATTATGATCATTTGACACGTGCGAACCATGCCTCATGGGCAAAATGACCAAGACTCCGTTCTCGCGGGACAATGGAGCGAGCAACCTACTTATTGGAAACATACATACTGATGTGCGGTCCAATGAGCGTGAGGCTCGCGGTGGTTATCGTTATGTTCTCACCCTCCTGACGACTTAAGTAGATATGGGTATGTCTACTTAATGAAACACAAGTCTGAGACCTTCGAAAAGTTCAGAGAATTTCAGATGAGGTAGAGAATCAACGTGACAGGAAAATAAAGTTCTTACGATCAGATCGTGGTGGAATATTTGAGTCACGAGTTTGGCACGCACTTAAGGAAATGTGGAATTGTATTCACAACTCACGCCGCCGTGGACACCTCAGCGTAATGGTGTGTCCGAACTGTCGTTACTTGCACTCTATTGGATATGGTGCGATTCTATCATTTCTCTAACCGATCACGCTATCATTTTGGGGTTATGCTTTAGAGACTGCCGCATTCATTTAAATAGGGCTCCGTCGAAATCCGTTGAGATGACACCGTATGAATTTGGTTTTGGGAAGAAACCTAAGCTGTCGTTTCTAAAGTTTGGGGATGCGATGCTTATGTCAAGAAACTTCAACTGAAAAGCTCGAACCCAAATCGGAAAAATGCGTCTTCATAGGATACCCTAAGAAACTTTGGGTATACCTTCTACCTTAGATCCGAAGGCAAGATCTTTGTTGCCAAGAATGGATCCTTTCTGGAGAAAGGAGTTTCTCTCGAAAGAAGTAAGTGGGAGGAAAGTAAAACTTGATGAGGTACCCCCTCTTGAACCGGAGAGTAGCGCAGCTCAGGAAGATGTTCCTGTGGTGCCTGCACCGACTAGGGAGGAAGTTAATGATAATGATCATGAAACTTCGGATCAAGTTGCTACTGAGCTTCGTAGGTCCACAAGGACACGTTCCGCACCAGAGTGGTAGCGCAACCCTGTCTTGGAAGTCAAGTGTTTTAGAACAACGGTGACCTTCGAACTATGAAGAAGCGATGGCAGGCCGGATTCCATCAAATGGCTAGAACCATGAAATCCGGATAGATCCATGTATGAAAACGAAGTATGACTTTGACAGACTGCCCGATGATTGGCAAGCCATAGAGAACAAATGGATCTTTAAGAAGAAGCAGACGCGGATGGTAGTGACCATCTATAAGGCTCGACTTGTCGCTAAGGGTTCGACAAGTTCAAGGGGTTGACTACGATGAGACCTCTCACCCGTAGCGAAGCTGAAGTCCGTCAGAATCATGTTAGCAATTGCCGCATACTATGGTTATGAATATGGCAAATGGACGTCAAAACGGCATTCCTTAATGGTTTCCTTAAGGAAGAGTTGTATATGATGCAGCCGGAAGGTTTTGTCGATCTACATAAATGCTGACAAGGTATGCAAGATCCAGCGCTCAATCTATGGGCTGGTGCAAGCATCTCAGAGTTGGAACTTTCCTTTGATGAATGATCAAAGCGTTGGGGTTACACAGACTTATGGAGAAGGCTGTGTTAACAGAAAGTGAGTGGGAGCTCTGTAGCATTTCTCATTTATATGTAATGACATACTATTAATGGGAAATGATAGAGATTCTTGGAAAGCATAAAGGCCTACTTGAACAAGTGTTTTTCAATGAAGGACCTTGGAGAAGCTGCTTACATATTAGGCATCAAGATCTATAGGATAGATCTGAGACGCACTCATTGGTCTTTCCAAAGAACATACCTTGACAAGATATTAAAGAAGTTCAATATGGATCAGTCCAAGAAGGGGTTCTTGCCTATTACAAGGTGTGAGATTGAGCACGCTCATGCCCGACCTCGGCAGAAGATAGGAAAAGATGAGCGTCATCCCCTATGCCTCAGCCATAGGTTCTATTATGTATCCAGTGCTGTGTACCAGACCTGATGTGAACCTCGCCGTAGTTTGGTAGGAAGGTACCAAAGTAATCCCGGCATGGAACACTGACAGCGGTCAGAAACATCCTGAAGTACCTGAAAGGACTAAGGATATGTTTTCTCTGTTTATGGAGGTGATCGAAGAACTCGTCGTAAAGGGTTACGTCGACGCTAGCTTCGACACAGATCTGGATGACTCTAAGTCACAAACCAATACATGTATATTTTGAATGGTGGGGCAGTCAGCTGGTGCAGTTGCAAGCAAAGCGTCGTGGCGGATCTACATGTGAAGCGGAATACATAGCACCTCGGGGCAGCACAGGAAGCAGTCTGGATGAGGAGTTCATCACAGACCTAGGATTTATTCCCATTGCGTCGGGCCCAATGACTCTCTTCTGTGACAACACTGGAGCTATTGCCCTTGCCAAGGACCCAGGTTTCACAAGAAGACCACATATCAAGCGTCGCTTCAACTCCATTCGTGAACATGTTCAGATGGAGACATAGATATTTTAAAGTGCATACGGATCTGAATTCGCAGATCCATTGACTAAACCCTTCCACGAACAAAACATGATCAACACCAGAACTCTATGGGTGTTCGATTCATCACAATGTAACTAGATTATTGACTCTAGTGCAAGTGGGAGACGGTTGGAAATATGCCCTAGAGGCAATAATAAAGTGGTTATTTTAATTTCCTTGTTCATGATAATTGTCTATTGTTCATGCTATAATTGGTGTTATCCGGTAATCGTAACATGGTGAATCTAGAGCCAACAACATGTCCTAGTGAGCCCTCAGTTGACTTGCTCGTTGATCAATGAGGTTACGGTTTCCTGACCATGGACATTGGATGTCGTGATAACGGGATCACATCATTAGGATAATGAGTGTGATGGACAAGACCCAATCCGAAGCAGCACTAGGTCGTGTAGTTCGTCTGCTAAAGCTTTTCTAATGTAAGTATCATTTCCTTAGACCATGAGATTGTGCAACTCCCAGATACCGTAGGAATGCTTTGGGTGTATCAAACATCACAACATAACTGGGTGACCATAAAGGTGCACTACAGGTATCTCCGAAAGTGTCTGTTGGGGTTGCACGAATCGAGACTTGGATTTGTCACTCTCCGTATGACGGACAGTATCTCTGGGCCCACTCGGTAATGCATCATCATAATGAGCTCAATGTGACTAAAGGTTAGCCACGGGATCATGTGTTACGGAACGAGTAAAGAGACTTGACCGGTAACGAGATTGAACAAGGTATGATACCGACGATCGAATCTCGGGCAAGTATCATACCGGTAGACAAAGGAATTGTATATGGGATTGTTTGAATCCTGTACAATCGTGGTTCATCCGATGAAATCATCGTGGAACATGTGGGAGCCAACATGGGTATCCTGATCCCGCTGTTGATTATTGCCGGAGAGATGTCTCGGTCATGTCTGCATGGTTCCCGAACCCGTAGGGTCTACACACTTAAGGTTCGGTGACTCTAGGGTTGTTATGGGAAATAGTATGTGAATACCGAATGTTGTTCGGAGTCCCGGATGAGATCTCGGACGTCACGAGGATTCCGGAATGGTCCGGGGTAAAGATTTATTATGGGAAGTTGTTATTGGGGTTCGAAAAGTTCGGGTTTTTTCGGTATTGTACCGGGAGCTTTCGAAAGGTTCCGAAGGATTCCGGAGGTGTCCGGAAGTCCGGAAAGGTTCCACCACGTCCATACAGCAGCATGGGCTGTAAGGGGCGCCCTAGCCTTAATGGGCTAGGGGAACCTGCCCCCCTAAGGCCCTGCGCATGGAAGGGGAAACCCTAAAGGGGGAGGGCCTCCACTTGACTTGGGAGGCACTCCCCCCCCTTGGCCGCCGCCCCCACACCTAGATGGGATCTAGAGGCCGGCCCCCTCTCCCCCCAGCCTATAAATAGTGGAGGGGGTGGAGGGAGGCCACAACCTCTCTCCCCTGGCGCAGCCTCCCCTCTCCAACCCCCCCCCTCCTCCTCGTTTGGCTTGGCGAAGCCCTGCCAGAGAACTGCAAGTTCCACCACCACGTACGTCGTGCTGCTGGCGCTGTCTTCCCCACCTCTCCTCCTCTCTCCTTGCTGGTTCAAGGCGCGGGAGACGTCACGGGCTGCACTTGTTGAACGCGGAGGCACCGTTGTTCGGTGCTTTGATCGGAATCGACCGCGATCTGAATCGCTGCGTGTACGACTCCTCCCAAACCGCGTTTTCTGCAACGCTTCCGCATCGCGATCTTCAAGGGTATGAAGATGCACTCCCTCTCTCTCTCGTTGCTTTGCTCTCCATAGTTATCTTGGTGATGCGTAGGAAAATTTGATTTACTACTACGTTCCCCAACAGGTTCCGCCCCGGCGAGGCACTGCTGGATAGATACCCTGTGGTATGACATCATGAAAACACTAATTGTGGGCTACACTACAAAATGAAGAACATATCCATGAAGGTGGCGGACGCCATTGCTTATACAAATCCCCCTGAAGCAACCTTCCTTGCAACCCGATTCCAGCTGGCTAGTCGTGTCGTGGTTGATGAAGTGGTGGCACAATATTCGGGGTTGAGCTTGACATTCTGGAGGTGACAACGAGCACACACTGGGAGAAGCCATACATCGTATCATTCTATGGAGAAAGGATTGCATCATCTTTCCAAGGCCATCGACACCCGCATGAGTCGACTCCTCCTCGAAGTCCGCCACCGCGTCAGCAGACTCCCTCCTCAAGTCATCAGCCACCCCTCAGCAGAGTCCTGCTCCTTCAAGTCCGCCAACGCGTCAGGCCACTCCTCCTCCTCCAAGTCCGGCACCGTCGCTCCACCACTCCTCCTCCTCCAAGTCCGGCACCCGCTCAGCCCACTCCTCCTCCTCAATCCGGCAACGTCAGCCCACTCCTCCTCCTCCAAGTCCGGCAACGCGTGAGCCCACTCCTCCTCCTCCAAGTCAGGCACAGCGTCAGCCCACTCCTCCTCCTCCAAGTCAGGCACCGCGTCAGCCGTCTCCGCCACCTACACCTAAGCAACAGCGAAGAGAGCCGCCGCAGCCTATGGTGGCTAGCGTTACAAGTACAGGTACAGGAGGCAAGAGATTCCAATTTGGTCCAAGCCTCACGCCTCTTCCGAAGAGGCCTTACGACCTGACTGAGGAGGAAACGAAGCCGAAGTGCAAGCCCAATGAGGGCCCATTTTGGACCGAAACCGCCACCGCCGCCAAGGAGACAGTACTGAGCATGTCATTGACCACTTTATTCGTATGGCTGAACACCAGCTCCCAAGCCTATTGACTTAGACTATGAGCGCCAAATCAGGAAGGCATATCAAGCACAAAAAAGAAGTGTCAGCTCGAGCTCCAGCCAAGCAGCTGCAAAAAAGCGGGAAAACTGTTCCCCAGCTGGGAGAAACGGTGGTGCAATCGATCCCCCCGCTCATTGTACCAACACATGCAAGTACCGACCTGATCAGCTGGTAATAACCGACGCTCATAGAAGGATGGCTGAAGAGCCGGTATCACTATTTATCAACCCTAAGAATCGAGCCCATGATATGATTAGAGAGGGAGGACATAAAACGGAAATATGCCCCGCGGCGAACCTATGGTCAAGCCTGAGGAGGTCAAGAACTCTCAACGAGAATGTTGAATTGCATGAATGGTATATGAAAATTGCCAAGACTACCAATCGAGAGTCCCTCATGGTGAAAGTGCAAGCCAGGGTATTACTACCATGGAAGATCTGTATGTTGAGTTTTACATAACTTTTCAGTTATTCAATCAAGACGCACTCGACAAATCTATCGTCAGTTGCTATTGTCTGTAAGTGATTTCTTTCTGTAATTTAAGTCTCAAGCTGCTAGCTTAGTGCTCGTTGATCATTACCTGTAATTATCCTCACTATATCTTTTCTGTGGTTTTAGCAGGATGAAGATCTATGAAAAAAATAGCTGGACGCTATGGCATTGGGCTCATTGACCCAAATACCATTATGAAGAGACATGGACGCGTCCATGGGAACGAAAAGACACAAGAAAGCTTGCTAGGTTCTTGAAGCTCCTAAATACCAATCGAGATATACTACTTCCTTACAACTTCGGGTGAGTCTCACACTATCTTGTACTACAAATTCTGTTTTTGCTTACTAGTTAGATGTTTAAGGTGTATAGGGTTTAGGTATTTGATAGAGGTTAGTCACATGCCCGCTTAATTTATACATGCAACGTGTGCACATGCACGTTTCCCACTGGATCTTGTTAATCATCAAGTTGAAGATGGAAAAGTTGAAAGTACTGGACTCACTACTTAAACCAGTTACTGAGTACGAAATCGTGAAGGGGATAGTCAACAGGTAATTTCAATCATTATCAAACTATATATGTCGGCCTCTTTAGTTCGTCATTTCTGATATCAATTATTAATAACTCCTTTATTCATTTTCGTTGCCGGCGAGCAAGGCTTGAGAAAAGTTCATCAAACAGGTTCCAGGCACTTGGAAGAAAAGCTGAAATGGTATCGACCCAAGGTAATTAATTAAGTATCTAGCTAGCTACCGTCTCTTTAATTCTAGTTTCAATATCATTAATATCATGCTTGATTAATTATTTCTGATTGAATTCTATTCTCGTAAAGGCCATGAAGCAGGCGCGGGGGACTGATTTATGTGCATACTACGTTTGCGAGAACATTCGCATGATGGCGTCCGAAGGAGCGGATCTGATAGAAAGATATAGGTACGTTTGCCAGAACACTATCCACAATTTTTACATCATTATCGATATCTAATATATATACACACAACTAATACATGCACTATTTGATCTCCTTCTTTAAAGTTCAACGAGATGCGGGAGCTCCTACCAACGCGTCGTACGAGCAATTCAAGAGGAAATAGCGGGATTTTGCTCGACCAGGTCATAGATCCCAAAGGAGTAATCCATTACCCCGCTACCGCAGTAATGCCTCCGTGTAGGAGAAATTGTATATACCAAATTGCATATATACATGTGATGTGTGAATGGTCGTGCGAGACATTCGATGATATATATGTATATATATATATGATCGTTCTACGAGAAATTCTATTTATATATATGCATAACTGTACAATTGTAGTATCGTAAAATACCAGCAATGAAAAAGAATTAAACAGAAAACTAAAATTAAAGGAAAAATCATAAACCAAAACCCCCCAACCTTTTAGTACCGGTTGGTGATACAACCGTACTAAAGGTCTCCCAGCCCACGGCGCTGCTCGTGCCACGTGGTGCCTTTAGTGACCGGTTCGTGTTGAACCGGTACAAAAGGGGGGGGGGGGGGGGGGGCTTTAGTCCCCACCCTTAGTGCCGGTTACAGAACCGGCACTAAAGGGCCTAATGAACCGATGCTAAAGCCCGGTTTCTGCACTAGTTAGTGGATATTCGATTTGGAACATTCCCTCTATCTGTCCAATACTAGCCTTTATATTCCATCTGCCAGCAGCAGTGTGTTACTCTTGCTGAGATTTCGAATGGCCAAGAGATTAGATTGACATTTAGAAGAATCTTCTCTCCACATATGATGGAAAGCTGGTATGAATTATAGCAAATCATCAAGGGGACTCAATATCTCACAACAAGTTAATGACTAAAAACAACTTAGCCAAAAGAGGGATCCTGAGACCCCCTGAGTGTGCTTTCTGCAATGGAACTGAAAGCATCAATCACTTATTCTTTGATTGTGTGGTGGCCAAGCAGATTTGGCTTTTGGCCTCTGAGTTCCTTGGTTTTAATCTAGGACCTGACTACCTCTCTATTGCAAAGTTTTGGCTTGCCAACAAAAAGAAAAGTGCTTTGAACTCTATTTGTTTCTGTGTACTGTGGTGCATCTGGAAATTCAGGAACTCAATGATTTTTGACAATGTGTATTGGATTGATATCAAACAGGTTGATCCTCTACAAGGAGGAATCCCTACTGAAAGTGGAAAACTTCTGTGGGTGATATCTTGCTTCCTCAAGGCCCCCCTTCAGATCTCAGTGGGGTAGTTGCCGCTGACAAAAACACTGAAGGTGTTTTCAGTCAGGTGCTGCGAAACAAACTGAATCTGGGGGGTGACAGCCTGCCTCCCGACTGCAGGATGGAGCTTGTCTCCCCTCCCAGAAGCCCTGGTAAATGGACAGACAAACAAAGTTTCCTCGGCCCCGTCACACCGCTGGATCTGCCCTGCTCGCCTAGTACACCATTGGTGAAGAAACTCAAGGGACCAGGAACTCACTAGAGGGCGCTGGCAGCTGAAAAAAGAGGAGTTACTCACCTAGCAACTGCGCTGACGTTGAGGTGCTGGGTGCTTAGGCGATTAGCTATGGAAGAGGTAACATCTATAAAAACTAGTGGTTTTTGTTTTGTCCCCCTTGTAATAAGCAGCAGAAGTTAGAGCCCCATCGCCCAGGTTTCACCAATCTGCTGACTGTGTGTGAGCTGGGGATGCAGCTTCGGTTGCTGTATTGTCTTTAGACTTAGTGGCAGTAGTCTTCGGCTGCTGTTTTTAGATTTCTTTGTCCGCTGTGAACGTGCGTTGCATGTTGTTTTTGTTACTGGTTTCCCTGGATTCATTAATATAATGGAACCAGGGGTGGGGGGAGGGGGTTTGCCCCCTGATCATCTAAAAAACTATTGACTCTGCATTCTTCATCTGATAGGGCTACCGGACCAACTTAAAATCAAAAGATGCTGCAATGCCAAAAAGTAACTTAAGATAATGAGTCTTGTACTCTCTTATACTGACACCCTCTGTGGAACTTAAGAACTACTCCCTCCATTCTTAAATATAAGTCTTTTTTTGATAATCTTTCACCCAGCAAACTTGCCTCCAAGAAGGAATTCCCCCCCCCCCGCGATAGCTCTCGCTCTCGCGTCGCCCCCGCGGGCGACCGGCCGCGCCCCGGTCTCTCCTCCCCCTGCTCCCCCTCACCCCTCCCTCCCCGCCGCCGTCGTCGGCGCCCGCCGCTGGGCCTGACCCGGGCGACGCTGGCGGCGGCAGCCCCCGGCCTTTCCCCTCTCGGGTGCTCTCCGGCGCGGGGCGGAGCGGCTCCGGGGGGTGTTCCTCGGCGGCGGCGTTCTGGCGTGGCGGTGGGGCATCCTTGCGCGACGCGGGAGATCGGCTGGACAGCGACGGCGCCGTTGGCGGCAGGGTGGCGCGGCGGCGCGGCTTGGCGGGGCCCGCTCGGCCCAGATCTGGGCCCTTTGGGCCCCATCTGGGTCTGGGCGGGCCGACGGCGGGGCGGGTCTGCGGCGCGACCTCCGGGAGGCGGGGGAGCGACGTTGATCAGTGGGGTGCTGGCGGCGCTGCTGCCGCCCTGCTGCAGCGTGGCCGGTGGGGCTTAGCGGGCCTGATTTGGGCCTGGCTGGGCCAGGGGTGGCCTGGTATGCCCTGCTGCCTCATCTGAACGGCGACCGCGACGGTGCCGGAGGCACGGGCCTCCCGCACGACGGCGGTGGAGGTGGTTCCCTCCCGCGCGGCTACGGTGCTGCTGCTCCCATCGCCCGGCGCTTCTCTCCTAGTCCTCTTGGCCTCGTGGTGGTGATCTCAGTGAGACGGCGTGGGTGGCGTCGCGACCGCGATGGCGCATGTTGGTGGGCGGCGAGTTGGCTGGTTGGCTCCGGGCCGGTTGGGCAGTGTGGTATGGAGTACGGGAGAAATCCTTGCTGGGTCTTTTGGCTCCGATGCGGCGACGCCTGAGGGTGCCGCCAGTCCTTCCTGAAGGGTGTCGGTGGTATCCTTCCCCTACTCCGGGCCGGTTGGACGAGGCGGCGGCGGAGCCAGCGTGAGGAACTAGAGACCTCCTATATGGCGCATGCGGTGCCCGCAGTCGCGGCAGCGCGCACCCCTGCGCCCCCGCGCGCCCTGTTGGGCCGGCCCATGCGCGGGACGGGCGCCCCCGTTTTTTTGTTTCCTTTTTTGTCTGTTTTTATTTTATTATATATTAATATAATTCGGGATTGGTTCTAAAATTCAAAACATTGTGAATTGTCATAAAACAGTTCATGGATACAAAAATATTTGCGATTCAAAAGAATGAACATTTTTTTCATTTTGATGAACAAATTTTATCAGCAGTTTTTAATAATGATGATTTTTTTCTATTTCATGAACAAATTTTGAATTTGATGAACAATTTTAGATCTTGATGAACAAAATTTGTATTCAAGATCATTTTTTGTTGAAAAATGAATGGACAAATTTTGAAATCAATGCACAAATTTTGAGTTTGATGAACATTTTTGGAAAATGATGAACAAAATTTGACTTTAATGAATATTTTTTTAGGTCGGTTAACAAATTTTGATTTTTGGTGAAAAGAAATTATATCCGATGAACAAAAAAGTTGAATTCGATGAACATATTTTGAATTTTTCTGAACATTTTCTAATAATGATGAACATTTTTCATATTTCATAAACAATTTTTGAAATTGATGTACAATTTTTTTACTTGATGAACAACATTTGTATTAAAGAACATTTTTTTGAAAAATGGATAAACAAGTTTTGAGTTTGATGAACATTTTTTTGAAATGATGAACAAAATTTGAATTTAATGAACATATTTAGGCCGTTTAACAGATTTTAAATTTTGGTGAACATTTTTTAAATCCGATGAACAAAAAAGTTGAATTCGATGAACATTGTTTTGCACTGTTGAACATTTTTTTGAATTTTTCTGAACATTTTCTTAATCCGATGAACAAAAAAGTTGAATTCGATGAACATTTTCTGAATTGTTGAACATTTTTTTACATTGATGAACATTTTTTTAATTCGATGAACAAAAAAGTGTTCGTAAAGTTGAAAAGAAAATTTGTAAGAAAAAGTAAAGAATAAAAAAGAGGAAATAAAAAGAAAAACAGAAAAAAAAGAAAAAAGATAAAACGAAAAAAAAAAGACAAAACATAAATAAGGAAAAAGAAAAAGACTAGGGGCTCTCGCGCCACAAATGGACCGGCCCAGAAGGCGTGCAGCTGGAGCTCGAGGGTGCGCGCCACGGTGCTAGGGGGCGCCCTATGCGCCATATAGGATCCACCAGGCGCATGCGGCGCCCGCAGTCGCGGCAGCGCGCACCCCTGCGCCCCCCGCGCGCCCTGTTGGGCCGGCCCATGCCCCCGGGCCAAGGACGTGGGCTTGGCCCAGCCCATAATATACATACATCCCCCCTAAGAGAAACACCACCAACAGCACACAACTCCATCGCTCTTGCTTTGAGCGACCATGCCGGAGGAGCGACGCCTCTCCTCCCTGGCCTCCTGGACAACATCGCCATCTAGGATATTCTAGTTCGTCTGCCACGCCTGGCGTTGCACGACTTCCTCCTTGTCCAGCTTTAATCTATTTGATGTCCGCGTTAATCTATTTGAAATTGATGGCATGCTCGGCAAGTCGGCATATCCAGCTTTAATGATGGATCGATAATAATTGATATCTGGATGGTGAGGACTACGAAAGCGAGGTATGGAATTTCAAGTGCCGGGTTGAATTGCCGGTTGGGGAGGTCATGGCGCGGTACGAAAAATTTGAGAGTGGGATGTGATGGTCATGCCAGTGGATGGTGAGTTGCTCGTCCTGGTTCAGTTTTCTGACTACTGCTTCATGGCAACGTGGATAGCAATTTGGATGCTCGTTCTCAGTCATGAAATAGGCTTATGTCTTGGTCCGCATACCTTCTTTCGACACTACATGTTTATGTTATCAATGCTACGCCATTAGCTAGTATTTAGATTCAGTGTCTCGCGACCCTCTACTCAGACTAGCCACAATGGATAGTAACATACACTAGTAACATACACATATCCCTAGACTAGACTATGTTACTACCTTGTCATGCAAAGCTTTATTTATCAGGTTATAGATTCATATTGCATTGGGACATGTGATGTTACGGTAACTAGCTAAGAGCAACTCCATCCGCGCCCCCAACAGCCCCCCCCCTCCCCCCCTAAGGCCCTTTTTTAGCGCTTGCGCTAAAAAAACGACCCTGTTGGGAAACGTTGCATTTAAAAAAAAAATTCTACGCACACGCAAGACCTATCCATGGAGATGCATAGCAACGAGAGGGGGAGAGTGTGTCTACGTACCCTCGTAAACCGTAAGCGGAAGCATTTCACAACACGGTTGATGTAGTCGAACTTTCTTCGTGCTCCAACCGATCTAGTACCGAACGCACGGCACCTCCGCGTTCTGCACACGTTGAGCTCGGTGACGTCCTCCGCCTTCTTGATCCAGCAAGACGGCGAGGTAGTGGATGAGTTCCGGCAGCACGACGGTGTGGTGACGGTGATGATGATGTGATCTCCGCAGGGTTTCGCCTAAGCACTACGAAAATATGATCGAGGGAGTAAACAGTGGACGGGGGCGCCGCACACGGCTAAGACAATGTTGTGTCCTTGTGTGGCGCCACCTCCACATGCATATATTGGTGGGAGGGGAGAGGGAGGCAGTCAGGGCGCGCCCCTAGGGGCTGGCCACCGGCCCTAGGGCTCCTGCATCTCATCCGGGACTCCGAACAACATTCGGTCATCAAATCATATAACACTATATCGTCAACGAACGTTAAGCGTGCGGACCCTACGGGTTCGAGAACTATGTAGACATGACCGAGACACCTCTCCGGTCAATAACCAATAGCAGAAGCTGGATGCCCATATTGGCTTCTACATATTCTACGAAGATCTTTATCGATCGAACCGTTATGACAACATACGCAATTCCCTTTGTCCATCGGTATGTTACTTGCGCGAGATTCGATCGTTGGTATCTATATACCTAGTTCAATCTCGTTACCGGCAAGTCTCTTTACTCGTTCCGTAATACATCACCTCGTGACTAACTCCTTAGTCATTTGCTTGCAAGCTTATGATGTGTATTACCGAGAGGGCCCAGAGATACCTCTCCGATACTCGGAGTGACAAATCCTAATCTCGATCTATGCCAACTCAATAAACCCTTCGGAGATACCTGTAGAGCATCTTTATGATCACCCAGTTACGTTGTGACGTTTGATAGCACACAAGGTATTCCTCCGGTATTCGGGAGTTGCATAATCTCATAGTCGAAGGAATATGTATTTGTCATCAAGAAAGCAATAGCAATAAACTGAACGATCAATATGCTAAGCTAACGGATGGGTCTTGTCCATCACATCATTCTCCTAATGATGTGATCCTGTTATCAAATGACAACACATGTCTATGGTTAGGAAACCTTAACCATCTTTGATCAACGAGCTAGTCTAGTAGAGGCTTACTAGGGACACTGTATTTGTTTATGTATTCACACATGTTTTTAGGTTTCCGATCAATACAATTCTAGCATGAATAATAAACCTTTATCATGAATAAGAAAATATAAAATAACAACTTTATTATTGCCTCTAGGGCATATTTCCTTCAGTCTCCCACTTGCAATAGAGTCAATAATCTAGTTCTCATCGCCATGTGATTAACACCCATAGTTCACATCGCTATGTGACCAACACCCAAAGAGTTTACTAGAGTCAATAATCTAGTTCACATCGCCATGTGACTAACACACAAAGAGTACTAAGGTGTGATCATGTTTTCCTTGTGAGAGAAGTTTAGTCAACGAGTCTGCCATATTCAGATCCGTATGTATTTTGCAAATTTCTATGTCTACAATGCTCTGCATGAAGCTACTTTAGCTAATTGCTCATACTTTCAATACGTATCCAGATTGAGACTCAGAGTCATCTGGATCGGTGTCAAAGCTTGCATCGACGTAACCATTTATGACGAACTCTTTATCACCTCCATAACCAAGAAATATTTCCTTAGTCCTCTTATGTAACTAAGGATAATTTTGACCGCTGTCCAGTGATCTACACCTGGATTACTATTGTACCCCCTTGCCAAACTCATGGCAAGGCACACAAAAGGTCTGGTACACAACATGGCATACTTTATAGAACCTATGACTCAGGCATAGAGAATGGCTTTCATTCTCTCTCTATCTTCTGCCGTGGTCGGGTTTTGAGTCTTACTCAACTTCACACCTTACAATATAGGCTAGAACTCCTTTGACTGACTCATTTTGAACTTCTTCAAAACTTTTGTCAAGGTATGTGCTTTGTGAAAGTCCTATTAAGCGTCTCGATCTATCTCTATAGATCTTGATGCCCAATATATAAGCAGCTTCACCGAGGTCTTTCATTGAAAAATTCTTATTCAAGTATCCTTTTATGCTATCCAGAAATTCTATATCATTTCCAATCAAAAATATGTCATCCACATATAATATCAGAAATGCTACAGAGCTCCCACTCACTTTCTTGTAAATACAGGCTTCACCGTAAGTCTGTATAAAATCATATATTTTGATCACCTCATCAAAGCGTATATTCCAACTCCGAGATGCTTGCACCAGTCCATAGATGTATTGCTGGAGTTTGCACACTTTGGTAGAACCTTTAGGATTGACAAAAACTTCTGGTTGCATCATATACAACTCTTCTTTAAGAAATCCATTAAAGAATGTAGTTTTGACATCCATTTGCCAGATTTCATAATTATAAAATGCGGCAATTGCTAACATGGTTCGGACAGACTTAAGCATCGCTACGGGTGAGAAAGCCTCATCGTAGTCAACTCCTTGAACTTGTCGAAAGATAAGTCTAGCTTTGTAGATAGTAACATTACCATCAGCGTCAGTCTTCTTCTTGAAGATCCATTTATTCTCAATGGCTTGCCGATCATCGGGCAAGTCCACCAAAGTCCACACTTTGTTCTCATACATGGATCCTATCTCAGATTTCATGGCCTCATGCCATTTATCGGAATCTGTGCTCATCATAGCTTCTTCATAGTTCGTAGGTTCGTCATGGTCTAGCAACATGACTTCCAGGACAGGATTACCGTACCACTCTGGTGTGGAACGTGCTCTGTTCGACCTACGAGGTCCAGTAGTAACTTGATCCGAAGTTTCATGATCATCATCATTAACTTCCTCTCTAGTTGGTGTAGGCATCACGGGAACGGATTTCTCTGATGTGCTACTTTCCAAATTGAGAGAAGGTACAATTACCTCATCAAGTTCTACTTTCCTCCAACTCACTTCTTTCGAGAGAAACTCCTTCTCTAGAAATGTTCCATTCTTGGCAACAAAGATCTTACCTTCGGATCTGTGGTAGAAGGTGTACCCAATTGTTTCCTTAGGGTATCCTATGAAGACGCACTTCTCTGATTTGGGTTCAAGCTTATCAGGCTGAAGCCTTTTGACATAAGTGTCGCAACCCCAAACTTTAAGAAACGACAGTTTAGGTTTCTTGCCAAACCACAGTTCATACGATGTCGTCTAAATGGATTTAGACGGTGCCCTATTTAATGTGAATGCAGCTGTCTCTAATGCATAACCCCAAAACGATAGTGGTAAATCGGTAAGAGACATCATAGAACGCACCATATCTAATAAAGTACGGTTACGATGTTCGGACACACCATTACGCTGTGGTGTTCCAGATGGCGTGAGTTGTGAAACTATTCCACATTGTTTTAAATGAAGGCCAAACTCGTAACTCAAATATTCGCCTCCGTGATCAGATCGTAGAAACTTTATTTTCTTGTTACGATGATTCTCCACTTCACTCTGAAATTCTTTGAACTTTTCAAATATTTCAGACTTGTGTTTCATTAAGTAGACATACCCATATCTACTCAAATCATCTGTGAAGGTCAGAAAATAACGATACCCGCTGCGTGCTTCAAGACTCATCGGACCGCATACATCGGTATGTATTATTTCCAATAAGTCATTAGCGAGCTCCATTGTTCTGGACAACGGAGTTTTAGTCATCTTGCCCATGAGGCATGGTTCGCAAGTATCAAATGATTCATAATCAAGTGATTCCAAAAGTCCATCTGCATGGAGTTTCTTCATGCGCTTTACACCAATATGACCTAAACGGCAGTGCCACAAATATGTTGCACTATCATTATCAACTTTGCATCTTTTGGCATCAATATTATGAATATGTGTATTACTATGATCGAGATTAATAAACCATTCACATTGGGTGTATGACCATATAAGGTTTTATTCATGTAAATAGAACAACAATTATTCTCTGAATTAAATGAATAACCGTATTGCAATAAACATGATTTAATCATATTCATGCTCAACGCAAACACCAAATAACATTTATTTAGGTTCAACACTAATCCCGAAGGTAGAGGGAGTGTGCGATGGTGATCGTATCAACCTTGGAATCACTTCCAACACACATCGTCACCTCACCCTTAACTAGTCTCTGTTTATTCTGCAACTCCTGTTTCGAGTTACTAATCTTAGCAACTGAACCGGTATCAAATACCCAGGGGTTACTACGAACACTAGTAAGGTACACATCAATAATATGTATATCAAATATACCTTTGTTCACTTTGCCATCCTTCTTATCCACCAAGTATTTGGGGCAGTTCCACTTCCAGTGACCATTTCCTTTGCAGTAGAAGCACTCAGTTTCAGGCTTGGGTCCAGCATTGGGCTTCTTCATGGGAGCGGCAACTTGCTTGCCAATCTTCTTGATGTTCCCTTTCTTTCCCTTGCCCTTTTTCTTGAAACTAGTGATCTCATTTAACCGTCAACACTTGATGCTCTTTCTTGATTTCTACCTTCATAGATTTCAGCATCACGAAGAGCTCGGGAATCGTTTTCATCATCCCTTGCATATTATAGTTCATCACGAAGTTCTAGTAGCTTGGTGATAGTGACTAAAGAACTCTATCAATCACTATCTTATCTGGAAGATTAACTCCCACTTGATTCAAGCGATTGTAGTATCCAGACATTCTGAGCACATGCTCACTGGCTGAGCTATTCTCCTCCATCTTGTAGGCAAAGTACTTGTCAGAGGTCTCATACATCTCGACACGGGCATGAGTCTGAAATACCAATTTCAGTGCTTGGAACATCTCATATGCTCCGTGGCGTTCAAAACATTTTTGAAGTCCCGGTTCTAAGCCGTAAAGCATGGCGCACTAAACTATTAAGTAGTCATCATATCGAGATTGCCAAAACGTTCATAACATCTGCATCTGCTCCCACAATAGGTCTGTCAGCTAGCGGTGCATCAAAGACATAATTCTCCTGTGCAGCAATGAGGATAATCCTCAGATCACGGACCCAGTCCGCATCATTGCTACTTTCATCTTTCAACTTAGTTTTCTCTAGGAACATATCAAAACTAGGGGAGCTATATCGCGAGCTATTGATCTACAACTTAGATCTGCAAATACTATCAGGACTAAGTTCATGATAAATTAAGTTCAATTAATCAAATTACTAATGAACTCCCACTTAAATAGACATCCCTCAAGTCATCTAAGTGATATGTGATCCAAGTCAACTAACCCATGTCTGATCATCACGTGAGATGGGGTAGTCATCAATGGTGAACATCTCTATGTTGATCATATCTACTATATGATTCACGTTCGACCTTTCGGTCTCCAGTGTTCCGAGACCATGTCTGTACATGCTAGGCTCGTCAAGTTTAACCCAAGTATTCTGCATGTGCAAAACTGTCTTACACCCGTTGTATGTGAACGTAGAGTCTATCACACCCGATCTGTTGGGAATCGTTGCATGGAAAATAAATTTTTTGTCTACGCACACGCAATGATCTATCCATGGAGATGCATAGCAACGAGGGGGAGAGTGTGTCTACGTACCCTCGTGGACTGTAAGCGGAAGCGTTTAACAACGCGGTTGATGTAGTCGAACTTCTTCGCGCTCCAACCGATCAAGTACCGAACGTACGGCACCTCCGCGTTCTGCACACGTTCAGCTCGATGACGTCCCTCGCCTTCTTGATCCAGCAAGACGTCGAGGTAGTAGATGAGTTCTGTCAGCACGACGGCGTGGTGACGGTGATGGTGAAGTGATCTCCGCAGGGCGTCGCCTAAGCACTACGAAAATATGACCGGGGGTGTAAACGGTGGAGGGGGGCGCCGCACACGACTAAACAATTGTCTGGTATGTGCTAGGGCGCCCCCTCCCACATATATATAGGTGGGAGTGGGAGGGGATAGGCCAGGAGGCGCCCCAAGTAGGACCGAATCCTACTTGGGCACCTCCCAAGCCGCGCGCCCCCCCTGCCATATATATCGGAGGGGGAAGGAAAGAGGGGGGAGGAGGAAGGAAGGGGGAATCCTATTCCCTTTCTTTCCTTTCCTTCTTCCCCTTTCCTTCTCCACATTGGCCAGCCCATATGGGGGGCGCACCAGCCCCTTGTGGCTGGTGTGTTTCCCCTCTTGGCCCATAAGGCCCATATCTTTTGCCGGGGGTGCCCGGAACCCCTTCCGGTGACCCGATAAATAACCGGTACCCCCCGAAACACTTCCGGTGTCCCAATACCATCGTCCTATATATCAATCTTTACCTCTCGACCATTTCGTGACTCCTCGTCATGTCCATGATCTCATCCGGGACTCCGAACAACATTCGGTGACCAAATCATATAACTCATATAACACTATATCGTCAATGAATGTTAAGCGTGCGGACCCTACGGGTTCAAGAACTATGTAGACATGACCGAGACACCTCTCTGGTCAATAACCAATAGCGAAACCTGGATGCCCATATTGGCTCCTACATATTCTACGATCATCTTTATCGGTCGAACCGTTATGACAACATACGCAATTCCCTTTGTCCATCGGTATGTTACTTCCCCGAGATTCGATTGTCGGTATCTATATACCTAGTTCAATCTCGTTACCGGCAAGTCTCTTTACTCGTTCCGTAATACATCACCTCGTGACTAACTCCTTCATCATTTGCTTGAAAGCTTATGATGTGTATTACCGAGAGGGCCAGAGATACCACTCCGATACTCGGAGTGACAAATCTTAATCTCGACCTATGCCAACTCAACAAACAGCTTCGGAGATACCTGTAGAGCAACTTTATAATCACCCAGTTACGTTGTGACGTTTGATAGCACACAAGGTATTCCTCCGGTATCCAGGAGTTGCATAATCTCATAGTCGAAGGAATATGTATTTGTCATCAAGAAAGCAATAGCAATAAACTGAACGGTCAATATGCTAAGCTAACGGATGGGTCTTGTCCATCACATAATTCTCCTAATGATGTGATCCCGTTATCAAATGACAACACATGTCTATGGTTAGGAAACCTTAACCATATTTGATCAACGAGGTAGTCTAGTAGAGGCTTACTAGGGGCACGGTATTTGTTTATGTATTCACACATGTATTTAGGTTTCCGATCAATACAATTCTAGCATGAATAATAAACCTTTATCATGAATAAGGAAATATAAAATAACAACTTTGTTATTGCCTCTAGGGCATATTTCCTTCAGGGCCAGCCGTGCCCCCAGAAGCCCAATTTTTGCTGGTTCGGCCCGAAATTGGCACCGGCGGACCCAGGCCGAACCCGGCGCGCTGGGGGGTGCTAGGGGACCGCCGAGTCAGCGACACGGCGCATCGTCGTCCTCCCTCGTCGCCTCGTTTTTCCGCAGGCAATCAATGCCAAGGCTGCCGCCGGTCAGCCTTCCGCTGATTCCCCACGGGCGGTGCAGTAATGCCCCGGTGAATCGCCGTCCCCTCCCGCCACGCGTACACACACACCTGCCGCCCTCCCGGCGGCTATAAAAATCCACTCTCCTCGCCGGTGGATGCACACTCCGTCGCCCTCTCTCTCTCTCTCTCTCTCTCTCTCTCGTCGCCGATGCCCTTCTCGTATCTCTCTCCGCCCGCCACCAACCTTCGATGGGTGAACTGTTCCCCGGCGATGCTGCAGCGGCCAACGGCTTCGGCAGCCGCACTCTGCATGAGTGGGAGGCGCACCTCCTCCATGAGGCCAACTACCCAGCGCCGGCGGACATGCGCACACCGGGAAGGTGGAGGCTCAGTGCCGGTGGCGTCCCAGTCCCCCCGCGGCCCGACCCCGATCACCCCGGCCACTTCCACGACGAGATCGAGCGCGTCCGGGCCTCCCTGCCGGAGGGGGTGCGCGGCCGCCCGGAGTACGCCACCGACTACCACGCGAGCTGGGTGGCGTACTTCCAACGCCGCCACAACCAGCAGCTCGCCTCCACCAACAATGCGCTGGTGAGGTGGCGCAACAACACCGACAGACGCCGCCTGTGGTGGGGCGTCCCCGGGTGGACGCTCCATTACGTCCTATCGCACCTCGAGGGCGGCAATGAGCCACCGCTCTAGTACCCGGCAGCCACGACGCTTGGCACCCACCGAAGCGGCGGCATTTGGCTATCGTGGCGTATGGTAGGTTCGTCCTCGTCGTCCTCCTCCTCCTTCGTCTCCTCATCCTCCTTCCTCAGCTCCAGCTCGCCGGTGCTCGCCAGCGTGAAGGCCGAGCCCGTCGGGACGC
The DNA here is from genome assembly GCA_011799875.1 of Thinopyrum elongatum. Classification (NCBI taxonomy): domain Eukaryota; kingdom Viridiplantae; phylum Streptophyta; class Magnoliopsida; order Poales; family Poaceae; genus Thinopyrum; species Thinopyrum elongatum. The sequence goes on from CM022299.1 coordinate 584,008,943, forward strand.
CGCTTGGGCGGCGCACCCGCGGTATCATCATCAACGAGGGCGGCGGAGGTTCCTCCTCCTCCCGCATCGTCATGTCCAAGACAGAGCCGGGCCTCGTCGCCGTCAAGAATGAGTACGACGACCTGGCTGCTGACGATGAGGCCGCCCTAAAGTGGGCGCGCGAGGACTACACGAAGCTGAAGATAGAGCGCCAGCGCCGCGCCCTCGAGGAGATCGCCGCCCAGCGCCGCGGCCGCGACGAGGGTGGCGTCATCGTCCTCGAGGACAGTGACGAAGATGAGCCACCGCCGCCACCGAAGCCCGTCCACCAAGGCGATGCAGGGCCGGGGAGCAGCAAGGATGGCGGCGGCGTCAAGAAGGAGGAGGCCGGCGACAGCGGCGACGACGATGACTACAGCGCCTTCGGCGTGTTCTTCGGCCCGTAGGGCGGGCGGGGGCAGCGGTCCATGTTTTAGTTTTTTTTATTATGTTTTTAAGACTTTAATGTACAAACATTAATGAAAAATCGCCTATTTTGCCCGATCTGTGTCGTGTTTGGCCGACTTTTTAATTCAAAAAACCGCGTCTAGGTTCGGCTTGCGTCGGCGGTTGGGAAACCGACCGCTCCCACGCCCATATTTTCGCCGGCGCCCCCCCAGGCGGCGCTTTTTCAAGCCCCTGGGGGGCCGAACGGCTGGAGTTGCTCTAAGTTGCTCAAACTAGCTCTCTCCTCATTAACTCATTGCCACATAAGCAAATTTGCTGAGTTCGACTCAATGTTACTGCTAAAGTTACTCCCACTGTGGCTAGTCTCAGTGTCTCTAGATTCAGGTTCTGAAGAAAGTCAATACACAAACCAACTGAGACCATCAGTTTCAAGCTTACTGGAAATAAGAAAATGGCACGTCAATAATATCTCTTACGATATATCTGTATTAGTCAGATCCACCGATTGATCAAAAATGGAATATGTTTCAGTTAATGATATTGATAGAAACATTTCTTTGTGTGTGCTCAGTAGGAATAGGATACGCAACATACATGTCCTCTGAAGCTAATATGAAATCATCTGGTTATGGCTCCGCTCCGCGCTCCTCACCCTCCCTGCTCCTCCTAGCCCACCCACCCTAAGAGCATCTCCAACAGCCGTGCTATATAAGCGCCGCGCTGGAAAATTTGTGTTTTTGCACGCGCGCAGCCACTCCGGGCGCTCCAGCGGAGGCGCAAAAACCACGCGCGCGGAATAAGTGGTTCAACGCGCGGGGCGAAATGGCATCGTCCGCCGTTTATTTGCTGCGCCCGCTCCCGTGCACTGCACACTCGAGCGCCCGCATCGCGACTTCCACCTACCCCAATCCAGGCGCTGGCGCCGCCGCCACCGCCCGCACCACCCCATTTGTTCCGGCGACCATTCCGGCGCTTCTCGGGCCTATCCCCGTGCCGCCGCTGCTTCCTCCGTCTCCCTCTAGTCGCCGCCGCCCCTCGCGCGTGCCATTCCTCCGACGAATAGCGCCCGGCCACCCACTGCTGATCGGCGCCCACAAGGTGTTCGACAAAACGCTTCCAAGGTATGTATTGCTTCAACTTCACATTTTTTACATGAATTTGGTGCATGTTGTTTGTAGTTTATAGACTAGTTTAAATTCAACATTGTAGATGAGTTCGTCATATGATTCTTCCGAAGAAGAATTTGATATTGAAGAGGAGGAGGACCTTGCAATCATCCTAGCTATGCACATCAATAAAAAAACCGAAGCACGGTTGTTCGGTTATGGGTCAGCAGAAAATTTGGAGGGATAAGATCAATGCCGACAACAGATTGATGAGGCACTATTTTGTGGATAATCCCGTGTACCCCGAGTCGTACTTCTGGCGCCGGTTTAGGATGAGCACCGAGTTGTTCAGGCGCATTGCAGAGAAACTCGCGAGCCATGATCGGTTTTTCCAGCAAAGGAGGAATGCCGCCGGAGAGCTTAGGCATAGCACCTTTCAGAAGCTGACAACTGCTTTGTGTATGTTGGCATACGATATTCCGGCTGATCTAGTTAATGACCACTTGGCCATGGGTGAGAGTCAAGCCATCATGTGTGTCAAGCGCTTTGCAGTCGGAATTGTGCAAGTGTTTGGCCCGGAGTATTTGAGATCTCCCAATGCTGAAGACGTCGCAAGGCTTTTGGAGATGAACAAAGCTCGCGGGTTCCCAGACATGCTTGGCTCAATAGATTTCATGCATTGGAGTTGGAAGAATTGTCCTAAGCAATGGCATGGGAAATTCCACGGCCAAAAAAAGGGTTCCACTATAATCCTTGAAGCGGTGGCCGATCAAGAGACTTGGATTTGGCATGCTTTTTTTGGAATGCCTGGATCTTTGAATGACATCAACATTGTTAATCGGTCACCACTCACGAATAAGATTGCAAATGGTGAACTGTCACCGGTGCAGTTTGAAGCAAATGGCCATACATACAAATATGGCTACTATCTTGCGGATGGCATCTACCCAAAGTGGCAAACATTTGTGAAGCCGTTGAAAAAACCGGAAGGGAAGAAAAATCCTGATTTCCACAATGCTCAGGCGGCTGCTAGGAAAGATGTGGAGAGAGCTTTTGGGATTTTGCAAGCCCAATTTGCCATTATGAGAGGACCGGCTAGATTTTGGGATCAAAAGATGCTTTCGTACATCATGCACGCTTGTGTGATCATGCATAACATGATCATCGAGAATGAGCGTGGCCTAGATTTGGACTACTCTCAGTATGAGCTCTTGGGACATCCCGTGCGAGTGCGGCGGAGGGCTGCGAGGGTGGCCCGATTTGTTGCCTCATATCATGCCATTCGACATGCCGAAACGGATGATCATCTTCAGAAGGATCTCATCGAGGAGTGGTGGGCATGGAATGGCCGACAAAGAACATCATGATTTGTATGTTTGATCTTGTATATTTGATGTTGTATTGTTGAACTATTTGTTGTATTGCAAGATAAACTATTTTTCTGAGTTGTAATAATAAAATTGAACTATTTATGTTGATTTATTTTGTTTGTGTTTGATCCTCTTGGTTGTGTTTGGAGTGCATATGTTGTTTGTGCTGAGCGCGCGCGCAGTTTATTTGCAGCGCCTGCTGGAGCAGCTCACGCGTGCTATATTTTGTGGCGGTCAATGGAGCCAGCGCTCCGAGGCACGCAAAAACTCATGATTTCGGCGCTGTAAACGCTTTTTTCACCCGCCACGCGTTGCGCGGCTGTTCGAGATGCTGTCAAGCCCCGACGCCAGTGAGCCCCTGCCGGTAGCCCTCCCTGCTTCCACTCCCTGCCATGGCGGCCTCCAGTGTTGACCCTGTAGAGGTCCGAGCGACTGATACGTCTCCAACGTATCTATAATTTTTGATTGTTCCATGCTATTATATTATCTGTTTTGGATGTTTTATATGCATTAATATGCTATTTTATATTATTTTTCGGACTAGCCTATTAACCTAGAGCCCAGTGCCAGTTTCTGTTTTTTCCTTGTTTTTGAGTTTTACAGAAAAGGAATAACAAACGGAGTCCAAACGAAATAAAAATTTTGCGATGATTTTTCTTGGACTAGAAGACACCTACGAGACTTGGAGAGGAGGTTAGAAGACCTACGAGGAGACGACAAGCCGTAGGGGCGCGCCCCTCTGGCTTGTGGTCCCCCTGGAGGTCCTCCAACCCTAATCTTTGGCCTATAAATTTAGAAATATTCCCAAACCAACAGAAGCGTCCACCAAAATACTTTTCCACCGCCGCAAGCCTCTGTTCCCGTGAGATCCCATCTTGGGGCCTTTTTCGGCGATCTGCCGGAGGGTGATTCGATCACGGAGGGCATCTACATCAACTCTATTGCCCCTCCGATGATGCGTAAGTAGTTTACCATAGACCTACGGGTCCATAGCTAGTAGCTAGATGGCTTCTTCTCTCTCTTTGATCTTCAATACAAGGTTCTCCTCGATGTTCTTGGAGTTCTATCTAATGTAATACCTTTTTGCGGTGTGTTTGTCGAGAACCGATGAATTGTGGATTTATGATCAGATTATCTATGAATATTATTTGAATCTTCTCTGAATTCTTATATGCATGATTTGATATCTTTGTATTTCTCTTCGAATTATCGGTTTGGTTTGGCCAACTAGATTGGTATTTCTTGCAATGGGACTATGGGAGAGATGCTTAGTTTTGGGTTCAATCTTGCGGTGTCCTCACCCAGTGACATAGTAGGGGTAGCGAGGCATGTATTGTATTGTTGCCATCAAGGATAAAAATATGGGGTTTTCATCATATTGCTTGAGTTTATCCATCTACATCATGTCATCTTACTTAAGGCGTTACTCTGTTCTTATGAATTTAATACTCTAGATGCATGCTGGATAGTGGTCGATGTGTGGAGTAATAGTAGTAGATGCAGGCAGGAGTCGGTCTACTTGACACGGATGTGATGCCTATATTCATAATCATTACCTTGGATATCGTCATAACTTTGCACTTTTCTATCAATTGCTCGACAGTAATTTGTTCACCCACCGTGTTGTTTTCTTTCAAGAGAGAAGCCTCTAGTGAAACCTATGGCCCCCGGGTCTATTTTCCATCATATATTTTCAGATATATAAACCAAAAAACCCAAAAATACCTTGCTGCAATTTATTTGTTTTTACTTTGTTTTACGTTTTAGTAATCTTTTATATCTATCTCTATCAGATCTCACTATTGCAATTGACCATGAAGGGATTGACAACCCCTTTATCGCGTTGGGTGCAAGTGTTTGATTGTTTGTGTAGGTGCATAGATTGGGGACTTGCTTGTACCTCCTACTGGATTGATACCTTGGTTCTCTAACTGAGGGAAATACTTATCTCTACTTTGCTGCATCACCCTTTCCTCTTCAAGGGAAAAACCAACGCAAGCTCAAGAAGTAGCAGCGACCCTCTCCGGCGACCGCGTGTCCTCTGGCGACGGCTAGTTCGATTCGGAGAGCGAGTCCTCGACGCGGTCGTACAGCGACGTCGCACGCACCCCGCCAGCCACTTCTGTGCCGCCGCCGCCGCTCCACGGTAGCCCGCTGCGAGCCGCCTCGGCCCCCGCTCTGAGGTGCACCGCGCTCCGGGTGGTGTCCAGGTGGATGCAGATGGCTTCCAGCAGCCTCGACGCCGGAACCGCCGCCGTCGCCCGTGCCAGGACGACGAGACCCACACCCCACAGCCCCGGCGATGCAGCCCATCCCCGGAGGAAGCCGCCGGGCTCTGCTTCCGCTGCCTGGACCATCGCCACCGCATGCGTGACTGCACCAACGAGGTCAGGTGCCATCGTTGCCTGTTGTCCGGCCAAGACTCGCACTCCTGCAACCCGTAGCACCGGCTCGCCGCTCGACAAGCACGCGCCACCCCCGGCCGCTCCGACCTGGCTGCCAGGGCGCGCGCCCCTCAGGCACTGCCGCTGCCCCCTCCCGCTGCCCCGGTGGTCATCGCGCCTGTGGCACACTCGCTCGAGCAGATGAGAGTCATAATGTCACACTCCGTCGAGATGGAAGAGGCAGAGGAGGTCCTGTCACACGTGATGGTGTCCTCCATCACAGGAAACCGGCCGCAAGTGTCCACCGCCGAGGTCGCTGACCTGCTCATCAGCTCCCTTGAGCTCGCTGATGGCGACTTCACGGTCCATGCCCATCACCCAGAGGATTTCCTGATCCTCTTCAACTCCCGCACCACCATGCGTCGCCTCAACGGTGACCATTTCATCAGCTCCCCGCGGTTCTCCCTCTCCGTTCGCCCCTGGAGCAAGCTCGCCCATGCGGGCGCTGGCGAGTTCGAGTATCACATTGAGCTGGAGCTCCGTGGCACATATTCCCGCCCAGGCATGGCATCTTTTGACTGCTGAGCATATCCTTGGGGAGAGCTGCTGGATTGAGTGTCTCCACCCCGGCACTCGCTCCAGAGCAGACATGGCCGTGTTTAGGTTGGCTGTACGTACCCATGACCTGGCCAGCATTCGACGTGCCGCCGTCCTGGAAATCATGGAGCAGATCCCGACACGCTTGAGCTCCGAGCCACCTCGCATCAGGACACTCACGTACCCATCTCCATCGCCCTTTCCCGCACGGAGATGGACAGAGCTCCACCTCTACCCGTCCAGCCGAATGGCGGACCTGGCGCGGACGATGCGTGCGACGGCAACGATCAGGGACTCATCCTCCCTTTTTGATGTCCTATATCCGCGTCAGGATTTTCCCCAAGGAGTAAGGGATGATGCAGTACATCTAAGGTAGGTAGATCCCTTAGTGATGAAACCAAGGTTATTGAACCAGTAGGAGAACCAAGCAACACTATCACGAGTAGAAAAATGACTTTACGTGAGCCCCATTAGTCCCGGTTTGGAAACGGACCGGTACTAATGTGACCATTAGTGCCGGTTCCAACGGCTAGGGGGGCGGGCATCATTAGTCCCGGTTCGTGTTGAACCTCTAGTACCAGTTCATGACACGAACCGGGACTAAAGGGGTGGTGGCAGGCTTTTGTCAGGCTGGGGCCCCACGAGCACATTTTGACCCGGTTCGTGTCACGATCCGATTCTAGAGGTGTACTTTAGTCCCGGTTTGAATAACCAACCGGGACTAAATGTGCCTCTATATAAACCCTTCGTCGAGCCCGAGCCCATTCTCTCTGTTTTCCCCTTTCATTCCTCTCCTCTGTTCTTCCCCTTTGCTTGAGCTCATCCTTCATTTTTGCCAAAATTTGTCAAGATTTGAAGGCCCCCCATCCATCCAAGTGTTCACAAAGGTTAAACTTTGTCCTTTCATCCCTCATTGCTAGATTAGCTCTTGCAATGCTCAATAAGTATAGTGATTTGTGGGTTTTAGTTTGGGAGTAATTATATGTGGTAGTTTATTTGATTTATATGCAATTTGAGCTCAAATTAACTTCTTAGTTTGCATATGTAGGTTTGGTTTACTTAGTGCCTTCCCGTCCCCGTCCTAACCACCGTCGATCGCCCGCACCGTCCCGTCGCCGGCACCACCTTGGTGAGCCTCTTGTTTTATCCTTTTTATAAAAAAAATCATGTTTGTGTGATTTAGATAGTTACTTGTATAATTTTCTTACCCGTACGTTGTTTGTTATTCATAGTGGCATGGTTTTGATATCCGTCCCCTTTGGCCCTCATCCGGTTTATGATTCGGATGTGGTATATTCTCTTTTATAACTATTTGTTGCATTTCGTGTTTATGACAAAATATGTCCATCAAGTTGACATAGATATTTTTATCTAGGAGGTATGTGAACCGGAAATTCCAACCGATCCTCTTGTCGGGGAGTTAAATTTAGTTGGAAAAGAAAATGAGTATTTGAAACAAAAATTGAAAAGAATTGAAGAAGAGAAGATGAAACTGTAGCTGTATGTTGCCGATGTCGTCGATGATCACAAGATCAAGATGGATGCAATGTGCTTGAAGATTAGAAAGATTACAAAATATGCCATTGATAGTGAGGCTTGGTATCATTATGCTGTTGGATCAATTGTTACCTTAGTTGCGATCTTGATCGCATTTGTTATTGCATTTAATTGCTTTAGCTAGAGAGTGTGTATGTTGTTTTATGAGAGTAAGTGTGTATGAACTTGTATTAATTTGGTCTTTTCGGTGTTGTGTAATGAAGATGAGCCGGCAATGGATGTACGATGACCGATGCTCTCCCCAGTTCATTAATGGCGTGCATACTTTTTTGCTCGCGGCTGAGGCATACAAGCGGGCAGATGGTTTTATGTGTTGTCCATGTGCTGTCTGTAAGAATGATCACAATTACTCTAACTCAAGAACCATTCACGTCCACCTGTTTGAGTCCGGTTTCATGTCCAGCTATAACTGTTGGACCAAGCACGAAGAAAGAGGGGTCCTAATGGAAGAGAATGAAGAAGAAGAGGATGACGACAGCTATCCTGGCCATGGGTTCCCTGAATACGATGGTACAACAATGGGGGAAGAAGCTGAGCCAGCAATGCGGGAAGAAGCTGAAGAAGAGGCATCAGATGAGCCCGCTGATGATCTTGGTTGGGCCATTGCCGATGCAAAGAGAAACTGCGCAAGTGAAAAGGAGAAGCTGAAGTTGCAGCGCATGTTAGAGGATCACAAGAAATTGTTGTACCCAAATTGCGAAGATGACAAGAAAAAACTGGTCACCACACTGGAATTGCTGCAATGGAAGGCAGAGAATGGTGTATCTGACAAGGGATTTGAAAAGTTGCTGATAAAGTTAAAGAAGATTCTTCCAAAAAACAACGAATTGCCCGACAGTACGTACGAAGCAAAGAAGGCTGTCTGCCCTCTAGGATTAGAGGAGCAGAAGATACATGTGTAACACCCCCAGTGGTTAAATACAGTAATCCCCTTTTGATTATGCCATGTCATCATGATCGACAGTGCTTAATCATATTTAGTATCATATCTCTTTTCAAATTCAAATTCAAATGGAAATTCAAACTTAAAGTAAAAATAAAAGTTGTCCAAAATCAGAAACTAAATTGCTCATTAAATAGCAAGTAAATCAGAGACACTTCTAAAATTGAAACCAACATCTTTAAAATTGTTTGAATGTCCTAAAATAAATTAAACAGTGGCAAAAACAATTAATTAAATGCCTTTTTCAATTAAATAAAATCCAAACAAAAAGATATGGACACCAGACCAATTTCTAGCAGTGACAAATATTGCACTGCAAATATTGGACTAAGTTACATATTTTGCAAAACATATTTGGTGGCTAAATTAAATTGCAAAGCAGAAAAGGAAATCGAAAACAAAACAGAAAACAAAAGAAAAGAAAACAAAGAACCTCCCCCCCCCACTGGGCCTCGGCCCAGCAGGCCGTCCAGGCCGCCAGGCCGGCCCACCCCCACTCTCTCCCCCACGCCCCTCTCTTCCCCCCCCGACTGGATCGAGGCAGCGCCCCGCTGCCCACCTCAACGGCGCCGCCTCGCCGAACGCCTCCCGCCCCCGCCACCTCGATGCCGCTCGCCGGAGCCGCCCCGCGTCGCCTCGTCCTCCTCCCCATCGGCGCCTCCTCGTCCGCTCCCCGACTCGCGTCCCCACACCTCGCCGCCCCAATCCCCGACAATGTGGGTGAGGCACCCCGACCCCCTGCCTGTCTCCTTTCGGCTCCGCCCGTCAGTCGCATCCCGCGCACACCCGCTGATCGTGCCGCGCAGCCACCTAGCGCCGCCGCTGCTGCTGCCTCCTGGGACGCGCCGCCTCGACCCGCGGCTCCTGCTGGCCCATGCGTGCCGCCCGCGGCCCGCTTGCCTTGCCTCGCGCGAGCTTGCGTCCGGCGCGCCCTAGCCACGCCCGACGCGCGTGTTCGCGCATAGCGGCCAAGCCCGCGCGCGCGCCACCTACCGCTGCTGGCTCCCCGCGTCCGCCTCGCGCTCGCCTCGCTGCGCCGACCACCCCCTCCCCTGCATGTGCCCGCTGGCCACATCCCCTGCTCTGCCTCTGTCCCACCGCTCCGGCCGGTCGCGCCGCGCCCGCCAGGCCCTCGCTCACTGGCGGCCGCGCTGGCAGTGCCCCGCGGGTGCCCACGCCCACGCCCGCCCCGCTTCGCCCGTTACCACGCGCCCGCACCCGGATGGCCCCCTGTGACACTGCCAACAGGGCCCCACGCCCCTGTTAATAAAAAGAAACAATAATAAGTAAAAATAAATTAATATTAATTAGATAATTAATTACCAATTAACCTAATTAACTTTGATTAATTAAGTTCAATTAACTTAATGATTTAATTAACCTAATTAACTACTGTTAATTAATTAAATATGCTGCTGATGTCATGCTGACATCATGATGATGTCAGCAAGCACTGTTTCGGATAATTCTAATTTAATTAATTAAATAAATTCTAGAAAATCAATAAATATTTAGAAAATCATATTAAATAATCCGTAACTCCGATGAAAATAATTTGTACATGAAAATTTCTCAGAATTTCGAGACGATTCCGGATACGCTGTCCGTTCGTCCGTCACACGTCCCTAACTACCCGAACATGGAACCGTTCCTCTCCGGTCACCAGTCTGATAAATGTCCGGAACCGGGAAAACATTCCCGGATGGATTCCTCCTTCCTCGGTAACGTGCAACCATATGTTAGGACACACCCGGCACTGCATATTGTCATGTTATACATTATGTAGCACTTGTTTGCTTAGTATTTACTGTTTCTTCCCCCTCTTCTCTCTCGGTAGACCCTGACACTGACGTCGTCCCCGAGACCGACGCAGTTCCGGAGACTGAAGACACCGTTGACGACCTTGCCCTTGCCGCCGAGCAACCAGGCAAGCCCCCCTTTTGATCATCCCGATATCGCCCATTCAATTTTCTCATGCTTGCATTAGAATTGCGGCTGCTACTGCTTTACCTATTCTGATGCATAGCCTCTTTATTGTAACCTACTATTGATAATTACCTGCATATCCTAAAGTGCTTAGTATAGGCTGGGTAGAGACCTATCAGTGACCCCACTTATCCTGATTGCCCGCTGGATTATCAGAAGACCCGATCAACGGGATTGAAGACCAGGCCCCGACACCGCACATCACTCCCCTTAGTTGTAACGACACTGCAGCGTTACTATCGAGTGCCGAGGGTGAAACCTCTTGTAGCACTTCTGATGTTAACTCTGTAGAGTAGCTATTTGGTCGTGGTCATCGAGGGTGATTCCTCCTCCACCACTTCCGGTAACGACGCTGTCGTGCAACACATCAAGTGTGAACCCATCGAGGGTGATTCCTCCGAGTTCACCTTGACGGATACATCGAGTGGGAATTCAACGAGGGTGATACCTCGGATTCCTCTGATGTTATGGACACACGGATACTTGGACTTTACACTGTTACTTGGATAGGCGGGTCGACCCTGAGGGGTACCCGCGTGCGCCTAAGTGGCGAGTGTTGTGAAGACGGGTGCCTGTATGGTGCCCGAGTGATGAATACGAGGCGCGGCCGGGCATTCTTAACCCTTGTAGCAAGTCCTCGAGATGGGGCGACGGGGTCACATCTTTCGTGAGTCTCTGCTCGTTACCACAAGCCCCAAGGTACTAACGGTTGGATATGTGATCTGAGTGGGCCTCTGGCCCGATAGCACTAACCATCATGTGGGCATAGTATGGGCGTTCTGCCTCGTAGCATCAGCCGGCAGTTCTGTCAGACGTCCAGTTCAGGATTGTGGCCGGGTCGGATCGTGTTGTTGGCGCTGGTATCCACCCTGCTCGCAACGACCCGGAGTGCACAGGGCAATGGCCCAAGACCCCTGAGTGCTTAGGATGTAGACCGGCGGGGACCTCTCTGCTGAGCTTTAGGTAGGGCTGCGGTGTGTCGTTTGGCCGAGGCCGGGCATGACCCGGAAAATTGTGTCCGGCCGAAGTTAAGCGAGCGTGGTGGGTAAGTTGGTGCACCCCTGCAGGGAAGAACTAATCTATGCATAGCCGGATCCTCGGTAATGGACACTCGGAGTTGTATCCTGATTGATACAATTAGAACTGGATACTTGGATACTATGGCTCCGGGATTGCTTCTCGCAGGGAGTCGAGAAGGGATCTCAGGACAAGGTTGATGACTGTATGGCTCTGGGATTGCTTTCTCGCAGGGAGTCGAGAAAGGATCTCTGGGTGAGGTTGAAACTTAATGATACTGCTACATTAGATTGAACTGTTCTACTCTCTTCTATTGCTGCAAGACCGCTGAAGATGCTAGTCTTCGATAGGACTAGGCCTTCTCTCTATTCTGGCATTTCTGCAGCCCAGTCCACATATACAGCCTCTCTTTGAAAATGTTGCATATGTAGTGTAGATCCTTGCTTGCTGAGTACTTCTGAGTACTCACGATTGCTTTGTTTTCCTTTTTCTCCCCATATCAGTTTGTCGTGACCAGAGTTCGGAGCCCCCTGACATAGATGCCCCGTTGATTGACTACTACTACTACCTCGAGGATGATTACTGCTACGAGCTGACTGATGACCAGGAGTAGGTTCGGAGGGTCCCAGGCAGGAGGCCTGCGCCTTTCGATCGTAGTGTTTTATTTTGCCCCGCCTTTCTAAAGGCCTTTCTGTTTCTCTTTTAATATCTGTACTCAGATATCTGATGCTTCCGCTGAAGCTTGTATGCGAGCTTATGTATTCGAGCCCTCGAGGCCCCTGGCTTGTAATATAAAGCTTGTATGACTTTATTTATGTTTTAGAGTTGTGTTGTGATATCTTCCCGTGAGTCCTTAGGCTTGATCGTGTGCATTTGCGTGTATGATTAGTGCACGCTTGGGCCGGGGGCGTCACAAGTTGGTATCAGAGCCGACTGACTGTAGGAACCCCCTTTCCAACTCCTTGGCCGAAGTTGAGTCTAGTACTTGAAAACTGTTTTACTAACTTGACTATGTGGCTTACGGGCCCACGTCGCCAAATGGGTGGTATTAGTATCTTTTACTCCTCGACCTTTACTCTGGGACTCTGATCTCTCTCCTATTCGGGTTAAAATTTTACTAACTCCAACATTAGGTTCTCGTGATCACATCCACCCTGTGTTCTGTAAATTTCCCCCTTCCTTCAAGATTGCGGGCCAAGTTCTGCTTGCAGGATCCTCTTATCGAGGGCACCCTGTGTTGTCACTTGCAGATTCCTCGCTCCAACAGTTTTCTCCGACATTGATGTAGCCTTTGCTATGTCTCGTTGTGTACTTCCCTACCGCGTGCCTGCGAGCCGCCTAGTTGTCTAGCCCTCCCCTTTCAACTGTCGTAATGCCGGATTGTAACCGAGGCTATGTGTGGCTTTGAATGTCTGGTGCGAATATGCTAAAGTATCTATTGCACTTCTTTCTGTTGTGCGTGATACTTCATGAATCATTCCATACACATGCAGTTTTCTTGCTAAACTGCCTCTGTTGATTTGGCAGGATGGCTGACGATCCTCCACCTCCACCCTATATTGCCGCAATGATGCAGCAGTTTGAACTCAACCGTCAGCAGTTTGAGCTCAACCGTCAGTTTATGACCGGATTATTGGCTCAATTCCCAACTCAGAATGCTCAGCAACAGAATGCTCCAATAACTCTACCAGAATTTGTGCGCCTCAATCCATATGTTTTCCGCAACCCCACCAATCCCATGGATGCTGATGATTGGCTTCGTGACATCCTGTTTGAGATGGAGTCAGCTAATGTTGCCCCTGACAGTTACGTCACCTTTGCGACATTCCACTTAAAGGGTCCAGCTGCTCAATGGTGGGAAAACCACAAGGGTATGTTGCTTGCAGAGACTGTAACCACTTGGCAGGAATTTCAGTCAGCTTTTCGTGCACGGTACATCCCTCCAGGTCTGATCGACCAGAAGAAGCAGGAGTTCCGTAAACTCTCTCAGGGTAAAATGGCTGTGGATGAATATCAGAGGAAATTCCTTGAATGATCCCGCTATGCTGCGGATGACGTCGACACCGACGCCCGCAAGCAGGAGAAATTCCGTGAAGGACTGCGTACTGATATAAAACTTGCACTTGCTGTCCATGATTTCACAAACTTCGCAACGCTTGTCAGCAAATCTTTCCTAGTTGAAACAGCTCTGACTGAGTACCAGGAGTCGCTCAAGCACACTCATGAAGCTGGCTCAACCTCGGGTCAGCCTGTTCAGAATCGTCGAGTCTGGATTCCACACAATGTTCATCATCGGCCTGCTCCAACACCAAGGCCGTCTTATGTTGCACCTCGCCTGCCTCCACCGCCGAGACAGCTAACGATTCAGGGAGGACAGTCCAATGCTATGGCTTTTCATCAGGCTGCACCACGTCCTCCTGATGGTCGTACGAAGGGCCATCGAACCCATCATTCCAGAAGTCGTAAGGCCAGGCCGCTTGCTATGGGTCGTGGCCAGGTCACTCATGTCAAAATGGGAGAAACTCGTGAGTCACCTAAGATTGTGATGGGAACTCTGCCAGTTAATTCAGTTGCAGCCTCTGTTCTCTTTGATTTCGGGGCATCACATTCCTTTGTGTCCCAGCAATTTGCACAAATACATGGGTTAGCTATGAGCTCACTACCCACTCCATTAGAGATTATCACTCCCCGTTCCAGGTGGTAAACCAAGATGGTAAGTCACAACAATCAGATCAGAATTGAAGGGTTGATGTTCTCTGCTTCCCTTATTGCTCTTGGACCTTCCGACATAGACATCATTCTCGGTATGGACTGGTTGACAGCCCATAATGCTTTGATTGACTGTGCTACTAAGACAGTCCAGCTCACACACCCTTCTGGTCAGGTGATCAATTACTCAGCCCGAATAGCTCATTTGTTACTCGTTATGGCTCCTACGGGTACACTGTCATGTCATTTGGCTTAACAAATGCTCCATCCACATTCTCCCGTCTGATGAATTACATCTTCATGGATTACCTCGACAAGTTCGTCGTGGTTTATCTAGATGATATTTTGGTATATTCGAAGAATAAAGAAGAACATGCCGAACACCTCCGTCTTGTACTGGAAAGGCTCCGAGAACACCAGGTTTATGCCAAATACTCCAAATGTGAATTCTGGTTTTCTAAAGTAACTTACCTTGGTCATGTGATTTCCAAGGATGGAATTGCTGTTAACCCGGAACGAGTTCAGGCTATTCTTGACTGGACTCCTCCGAAGAACGTCAAGCAAGTGAGAAGTTTTCTCGGCCTTGCTAGCTATTGCCGTCGATTTGTTGAGAATTTTTCCAAGATAGCTAAGCCTTTGACTGATCTGCTTCACAAGGGCGTTAAATTTGAATGGACAGAAAAATGTCAGGAAAGTTTCCAGACACTCAAAGACAAGCTAACATCTGCACAGTACTATCTCCTCCAGGTACCCGCAAAGACTTTGTGATTTATTGTGATGCATCCCGTGAAGGATTAGGCTGTGTCCTAATGCAAGAGCGTAAAGTGATTGCATATGGCTCTCGTCAGTTGCGCCCACATGAAGAGAATTATCCGGTACATGATCTAGAACTAGCTGTTGTCATCTATGCACTGCAGTTGTGGCGACATTACCTTCTCGGTAATCGTTGCGAGATCTACACGGATCATAAAAGTCTGAAGTACTTGTTCACTCAGCCATCTCTAAACCTCCGTCAGCAAAGATGGATGGAGGCCATTGCGGACTATGATTTGGGTATTTCTTATACCCCTGGCAAGGCTAATGTGATGGCTGATGCCTTAAGCCGCAAGTCCTATTGCGACAACCTCATGGTTAGGCGAGCTCAACCTCGTCTTTTTGAAGAATTGCGCAAGCTGAATCTCCGTATTGTCCCACAGGTTTCTCTTAATAACCTTGTGATACAACCAGATCTCGAGAAAGCTGTTAAGAATGCGCAAGTTAAAGATGCTGAAATTGATCTGATGAAGAAAAATCTTCACGTTGAAAAATACAGGGATTTCTCGCTGTCTGAAGATGAAACCTTGTATTTCAGAGACCGCATTGTCGTACCTCGCTTCGAACTTATGACCGACAAGGTCATGAAGGAGGCCCATGATACCCCGCTGTCTATTCATTCGGGTAGCACCAAGATGTATCGTGATCTCCGTCAAAGGTACTGGTGGTCTAGAATGAAGCAGGACATTGCTCGTTATGTTGCTGAATGTGATGTTTGCCGTCGCGTTAAAGCAGAACATCAGAAACCAGCTGGAATTCTGCAACCGCTTCCTATTCCTCTATGGAAATGGGATAAGGTTCAGATGAATTTCATTACAGGACTTCCCAGGTCACAGAAGGGTCACGATGCTATTCTTGTCGTCGTCGACCAACTCTCTAAGGTTGCACACTTTCTGCCTGTCAAGGAGACTATTACTGCTAGTCAGTTAGCAGAATTATATATCTCCAGAATTGTATCACTCCACGGTATTCCGAAGGAGATTAGTTCGGACCTTGGCGGTCTTTTCACTTCCAAATTCTGGGAAAGTTTCCAAACAGCTATGGGAACTCATATTACCTGGAGTTCTGCTTATCACCCCCAATCCCAAGGCCAAGTCGAGCGAGTCAATCAAGTGCTTGAAGACATGCTACGAGCTTGTGTTATTTCTTTCGGTAAGAAGTGGGAAGAATCTCTTCCATATGCCGAATTCTCTTACAACAACAGCTATCAAGCCAGTTTGAAAATGGCCCCCTTCGAAGTACTCTATGGACGTAAGTGTCGAACCCCTCTGAATTGGTCAGAAACTGGGGAATGGCCGCTCGTGGGTCCGGATATAATTCAACACGCCGAAGAACAAGTCCGTATCATTCGAGAAAATCTCAAGGCGGCTCAGGACCGCCAGAAGAGCAATTACGACCGCAAACGATGGGGTTTGACTTATCAACCTGGTGATCAAGCTTATTTGCGTGTCACCCCTATGAAGGGCACTCACCGTTTCGGAATCAAGGGCAAGTTAGCTCCCCGCTACATTGGTCCTTTCCGCATTGTTGCTAGACGTGGTCAAGTGGTGTATAAATTGGAATTACCGCCGCAATTCTCTCATCTTCACGATGTCTTCCATGTGTCGCAACTTCGTAAATGCTTCAAGGAATCTCCGCACCGAGCAGTGGATCACGAGATGCTTGAATTGCAAGATGATCTTTGTTATAAGGAACATCCGATCCGCATTCTCGATGAAGCTGAACGTCGGACCCGTCAGAAGGTTACCAAGTTCCTCAAGGTGCAGTGGTCTAATCATACTGAAGATGAAGCCACTTGGGAACGCGAGGATAATCTTCGTGCGGAATACCCTGAACTTTTTCCTTCTACCTCTTAATTCTCGGGACGAGAATTCTTGTTAGTGGAGGAGACTTGTAACACCCCAGTGGTTAACTACAGTAATCCCCGTTTGATTATGCCATGTCATCATGATCAACAGTGCTTAATCATCATTAGTATCATATCTCTTTTCAAATTCAAATTCAAATGGAAATTCAAACTTAAAGTAAAAATAAAAGTTGTCCAAAATAAGAAACTAAATTGTTCATTAAATAGCAAGTAAATCAGAGACAATTCTAAAATTGAAACCAACATCTTTAAAATTGTTTGAATGTCCTAAAATAAATAAAACAGTGGCAAAAACAATTAATTAAATGCCTTTTTCAATTAAATAAAATCCAAATAAAAAGATATGGACACCAGACCAATTTCTAGCAGTGACAAATATTGCACTGCAAATATTGGACTAAGTTACATATTTTGCAAAACTTATTTGGTGGCTAAATTAAATTGCAAAGCAGAAAAGGAAATCGAAAACAAAACAGAAAACAAAAGAAAAGAAAACAAAGAACCTCCCCCCCACTGGGCCTCGGCCCAGTAGGCCGTCCAGGCCGCCAGGCCGGCCCACTCCCACTCTCTCCCCCACGCCCATCTCTTCCCCCCCCCCCCCCCGACTGGATCGGGGCAATGCCCCGCTGCCCACCTCAACGGCGCCGCCTCGCCGGACGCCTCCCGCCCCCGCCACCTCGACGCCGCTCGCCGGAGCCGCCTCGCGTCGCCTCGTCCTCCTCCCCATCGGCGCCTCCTCGTCCCCTCCCCGACTTGCGTCCCCACGCCTCGCCGCCCCGATCCCCGACAACGTGGGTGAGGCACCCCGACCCCCTGCCTGTCTCCTTTCCGCTCCGTCCGTCGGTCGCATCCCGCGCACACCCGCTGATCGCGCCGCGCAGCCACCTAGCGCCGCCGCTGCTGCTGCCTCCTCGGACGCGCCGCCTCGACCCGCGGCTCCTGCTGGCCCATGCACGCCGCCCGCGCCCCGCTTGCCTTGCCTCGCGCGAGCTTGCATCCGGCGCGCCCTGGCCACGCCCAGCCCCGCGCGCGCGCCACCTACCGCTGATGGCTCCCCGCGTCCGGCTCGCGCTCGCCTCGCTGCGTCGACCAACCCCTCCCCTGCATGTGCCCGCCGTCCACATCCCCTGCTCTGCCTCCGTCCCACCGCTCCGACCGGTCGCGCCGCGCCCGCCCGGCCCTCGCTCACTGGCGGCCGCGCTGGCCGTTCTCAGATGCGGCTGGCCTGAGCCAGTGCCCCGCGGGCGCCCACGCCAGCCCCGCTTCGCCCGTTACCACGCGCCCGCGCCCGGATGGCCCCCTGTGGCACTGCCAACAGTGCCCCACGCCCCTGTTAATGAAAAGAAATAATAATAAATAAAAATGAATTAATATTAATTAGATAATTAATTACCAATTAACCTAATTAACTTTGATTAATTAAGACTAATTAAGTTCAATTAACTTAATGATTTAATTAACCTAATTAACTACTGTTAATTAATTAAACAGGCTGCTGATGTCATGCTGACGTCATGATGACATCAGCAAGCACTCTTTCGGATAATTCTAATTTAATTAATTAAATAAATTCTAGAAAATCAATAAATCTTTAGAAAATCATATTAAATAATCCGTAACTCCGATGAAAATAATTTGTACATGAAAATTTCTCAGAATTTCGAGACGAGTCCGGACACGCGGTCCGTTCGCCCGTCACACGTCCCTAACTACCCAAACATGGAACCGTTCCTCTCCGGTCACCTATCTGATAAATGTCCGAAACCGGGAAAACATTCCCGGATGGATTTCTCCTTCCTCGGTAACGTGCAACCATACGTTAGGACACACCCGGCACTGCATATTGTCATGTTATACATTGTGTAGCACTTGTTTGCTTAGTATTTACTGTTTCTTCCCCCTCTTCTCTCTCGGTAGACCCTGACACCGACGTCGTCCCCGAGACCGACGCAGTTCCGGAGACCGAAGACACCGTTGACGACCTTGCCCTTGCCGCCGAGCAACCAGGCAAGCCCCCCTTTTGATCATCCCGATATCGCCCATTCTATTTTCTCATGCTTGCATTAGAATTGCTGCTGCTACTGCTTTACCTATTCTGATGCATAGCCTATTTATTGTAACCTGATGTTGATAATTACCTGCATATCCTAAACTGCTTAGTATAGGCTGGGTAGAGACCTATCAGTGACCCCACTTATCCTGATTGCCCCGCTGGATTATCAGAAGACCCGATCAACGAGATTGAAGACCAGGCCCAGACACCGCACATCAGCCCCCTTAGTTGTAACGACACTGCAGCGTTACTATCGAGTGCCGAGGGTGAAACCTCTTGTAGCACTTCTGATGTTAACTCTGTAGAGTAGCTATTTGGTCGTTGTTATCGAGGGTGATTCCTCCTCCACCACTTTCGGTAACGACGCTGTCGTGGAACACATCAAGTGCGAACCCAGCGAGGGTGATTCCTCCGAGTTCACCTTGACGGATACATCGAGTGGGAATTCAACGAGGGTGATACCTCGGATTCCTCTGATGTTATGGACACATGGATACTTGGACTTTACACTGTTACTTGGATAGGTGGGTCGACCCTGAGGGGTACCCGCGTGTGCCTAAGTGGCGAGTGTTGTGAAGACGGGTGCCTGTATGGTGACCGAGTGATGAATACGAGGCGCGGCCGGGCATTCTTAACCCTTGCAGCAAGTCCTCGAGACGGGGCGACGGGGTCACATCTTTCGCGAGTCTCTGCTCGTTACCGCAAGCCCCAAGGTACTAACGGTTTGGATATGTGATCTGAGTGGGCCTCTGGCCCGATAGCACTAACCATCACGTGGGCATAGTATGGGCGTTCTGCCTCGTAGCATCAGCCGACAGTTCTGTCAGACATCCAGTTCAGCATTGCGGCCGGGTCGGATCGTGCCGTTGGCGCTGGTATCCACCCTGCTCGCAACGACCCGGAGTGCACAGGGCGATGGCCCAAGACCCCTGAGTGCTTAGGATGTAGACCGGCGGGGACCTCTCTGCTGAGCTTTAGGTAGGGCTGCGGTGTGTCGTTTGGCCGAGGCCGGGCATGACCCGGAAAAGTGTGTCCGGCCGAAGTTAAGCGAGTGTGGTGGGTAAGTTGGTGCACCCCTGCAGGGAAGAACTAATCTATGCATAGTCGGATCCTCGGTAACGGACACTCGGAGTTGTATCCTGATTGATACAATTAGAACTGGATACTTGGATACTATGGCTCTAGGATTGCTTCTCGCAGGGAGTCGAGAAGGGATCTCAGGACGAGGTTGATGACTGTATGGCTCTGGGATTGCTTTCTCGCAGGGAGTCGAGAAAGGATCTCTGGGTGAGGTTGAAACTTAATGATACTGCTACATTATATTGAACTGTTCCACTCTCTTCTATTGCTGCAAGACCGCTGAAGATGCTAGTCTTTGATAGGACTAGGCCTTCTCTCTATTCTGGCATTTCTGCAGCCCAGTCCACATATACAGCCTCTCTTTGAAAATGTTGCATATGTAGTGTAGATCCTTGCTTGCTGATTACTTCTGAGTACTCACGGTTGCTTTGTTTTCCTTTTTCTCCCCATATCAGTTTGTCGTGACCAGAGGTCGGAGCCCCCTGAGATAGATGCCCCGTCGATCGACTACTACTACTACCCCGAGGATGATTACTGCTACGAGCTGACTGACGACCAGGAGTAGGTTCGAAGGGTCCCAGGCAGGAGGCCTGCGCCTTTCGATCATAGTGTTTTATTTTGCCCCGCCTTTCTAAAGGCCTTTCTGTTTCTCTTTTAATATCTGTACTCAGATATCTGATGCTTCTGCTAACGCTTGTATGCGAGCTTATCTATTCGAGCCCTCGAGGCCCCTGGCTTGTAATATAAAGCTTCTATGACTTTATTTATGTTTTAGAGTTGTGTTGTGTTATCTTCCCATGAGTCATTAGGCTTGATCGTGTGCATTTGCGTGTATGATTAGTGCACGATTTGGCCGGGGGCGTCACAACATGCATGCCCTAATGACTGCATCCTCTACCGCGGTGAGTACGAGGATTTGAATGCATGCCCGGTATGCGGTGCTTTGCACTATAAGATCAGCCGCGATGACCCTGGTGATGTTTAGGGCGAGTGCCCCAGGAAGAAGATTCCTGCCAAGGTGATGTTGTATGATCCTATAATACCACGGTTGAAACGTTTTTTCCAAAACAAAGAGCATGCCAAGTTCATGCGATGGCACAAAGAAGACCATAAGAAAGACGGGAAGTTCAGAGTACCCGCTGACGGGTCGCAATGGAGAAAAATTTAGAGAAAGTGGGAGGACTTTGCAGATGATGCAAGGAACGTATGGTTTGGTTTAAGTGCAGATGGCATTAATCCTTTTGGGGAGCAGAGCAGCAATCATAGCACCTTGCCTGGACTCTATGTATCTATAACCTTCCTCCTTGGTTGTGCATCAAGCGGAAGTTCATTATGATGCCAGTGCTCATCCAAGGCCCTAAGCAACCCGGCAACAACATTGATGTGTACCTAAGGCCATTAGTTGAAGAACTCTTACAACTGTGGAATGAAAAAGGTGTACGTGCGTGGGATGAGCACAAACAGGAGGAATTTGACCTACATGCGTTGATGTTTGTAACCATCAATGATTGGCCTGCTCTCAGTAACCTTTCAGGACAGACAAACAAGGGATACCACGCATGCACGCACCGTTTTGATGATACCAACAGTATATATTTGGATAAATGAAAGAAGAATGTGTACCTGGGACATCGTCAATTTCTTTCGAGCAGGCATCCCTGTCGAAAGAAAGGCAAGCATTTCAAAGGTGAGGTAGATCACCGGAAGAAGCCTCACCACCGTACAGGTGATGATATACTTTATATGGTCAAGGATTTAAAAGTAATCTTTGGAAAGGATCCTGGCGGACAATCTGTTCCGAATGACGCTAACGGACGCGCACCCATGTGGAAGAAGAAATCTATATTTTGGGACCTACCCTATTGGAAAGACCTAGAGGTCCGCTTTGTAATCGACGTGATGCACGTGACGAAGAATCTTTGCGTGAACCTGCTAGGCTTCTTGGGCGTGTATGGGAAGACAAAAGATACATCGGAGGCATGAGAGGACCAGCAACGTATGCACGGAAAAGACGGCATACACCAGGGTCATGCCAGCTACACTCTTACCAAAGAAGAGAAGGAAATCTTCTTTGAATGCCTGCTCAGTATGAAGGTCCCGTCTGGCTTCTCGTTGAATATAAAGGGAATAATAAATATGGCAGAGAAAAAGTTCCAGAACCTAAAGTCTCATGGCTGCCACGTGATTATGACACAACTGCTTCCGGTTGCATTGAGGGGGCTTCAACCGGAAAACGTTCGATTAGCCATTGTCAAGCTATGTGCATTCCTCAATCCAATCTCTCAGAATGTAATCGATCCAAAAATCATACCAAGGTTATAGAATGATTTGGTGCAATATCTTGTCAGTTTCGAGTTGGTGCTCCTTCTTCATTATCATGACACACGTCCTAGTTCACCTAGTCGAAGAGATTGCCATTCTGGGTCCTGTATTTCTACACAATATGTTCCCGTTTGAGAGGTTCATGGGAGTCTGAAAGAAATATGTTCATAACCATGCTAGGCCAGAAGGAAGCATCTCCAAGGGCCATGAAAATGAGGAGGTCATTGAGTTTTGTGTTGACTTTATTCCTGACCTTAAGCCGATTGGTGTTCCTGAATCGCGGCATTAGGGCAGACTGGGTGGAAAAGGCATGCTAGGACCGAAAGCAATAATATGTATGGACGGGCATTCTTGGGAGCAAGCACACTACACAGTTTAAAAAATTCCTCCTTGGTGGCTTCGTATTCGAGGAACACAAGAATATTCTACGCTCCAAACACCCGGAGCAGTCTGACGACTGGATTACACATGAACAAATGGGGACTTTTGCCGGTTGGTTGCAGACATGTCTCATGCATGACGACGCTGTTGAAGATGAGATGTACTTGCTGTCCCAGTTACCACCTTCGAATATATTGACTTTCAAAGGGTAGGAGATAAATGGGAATACATTTTACACGATCTCCCAAGATAAAAAGAGCACCAACCAAAACAGTGGTGTCCGCTTTGATGCAGTAAACACCAATAGGCCAAAGGACACATATTATGGTTACATAGAGGAGATATGGGAACTTGACTATGGACGTGGTTTGAAGGTCCCTTTGTTTCTGTGCAAATGGGTGAATCTGACAGGATGCGGGGTAAAGGAAGACCCGCAGTACGGAATGACAACAGTGGATCTCAATAATCTTGCGTACGTAGATGAACCATTCGTCCTAGCCAATGATGTGGCGCAGATTTTCTATGTGAAGGACATGTGTACCAAGCCGAGAAAAAGAAAAGATAAGGAAGCGAATACATCATACGATGAGCGAAAGCGCCACATAGTTCTTTCAGGGAAAAGAAACATCATGGGAGTGGAGGACAAGACAGACATGTCAGATGATTATGAAAAGTTTCATGAAATTGCTCCATTCACATTGAATATTGACCTGAGCATCCAGTTAAATGATGAAGATTCTCCATGGTTACGGCGCAAAGGCACACATGCGAAGAAAAAGTTTTATACCCAAAGATCCCACTCTGGGGTGTGACCGGCTTCACTGTCATCACTTTCTTCTCTAGTGAGTTTCCGGCCTTATATATCTGGAAAGTCCCACTTCAGACAAACCGGAGGGAATCTTTGTAATAGTTAGGGTACTTATGTGTTTTGGCATTTGAAACGCAAAGAAATATTATGTACATACAAATTATTTCATGCATTATACATGACTTCATTTGCTATTTTTTTTGAGCTAAATGACCCTGAAATTGAAAAGCACTACAAATGAATGCAAGACAGGACAGTCTGTAAAGAATGCAAGAAGATCCATACTTCTCTAACTCCAAAAATTCTGATAAAATACCACACTGTAGAAAATTTGTTGTTGCTTACTTTTTTGAGCTAAATGACCCTGAAATTGAAAAGCACTACAAATGAACTCTGAAAAGGTTGAAAGTTGGCATGGTATCATCATTTCACCCACATAGCATGTGCTAAAAAGTTGAGAGGGTTACGTCAAAAATTGGATGCACTTCTTGTACAAAATGGACAATCTCTTTCGAAGTATCACGCTTTCGGACAAAAACTCATCTATTACAAAGGCATTTCATTTTTTTAAACTTATTTCAACTCCAAACTTTTTGTGCATTCAGTATGCACCATTCAAAGCCACGTCATCAATTTCAACCCTTTCTGACTTCATTTGCTATTTTTCATGCATTTACTGATTTTTTTGAGTTAAATGACCCTGAAATTGAAAAGCACTACAAATGAACTCTGAAAAGGTTGAAAGTTGGCATGGTATCATAATTTCACACACATAGCATGTGCTAAAAGTTGAGAGGGTTACGGCAAAAACTGGATGCACTTCGTGTACAAAATGGACAATCTCTTTCGAAGTATCAGGCTTTCGAAAGAAAACGCATCTGTTACAAAGGCATTTCATTTTTTAAAATTACCTAAGAATTACCAAATTGAATATAATGATAAAACACACTAATATTAAACAGCGGAAAAAAGAATCACTGAAAAATCTATTTTTAAAGTAAAGTTATTAACAAACTAGTGATTCACACAAATTTCAAATAATTCAAATTTGAACTATCCAAATTTGAAAACTACTGGCACTAACAGAAAGTTTATAATTTTTGTGACCTAAAGCAAAAAGATTCATAAAGAAACTCTAAATAAAGCAAAAAAAAACAACTCAGAAACAAAAGAAAATAAATAAAGCAGAAAACAAAAAAATAAAAATAAAAAAGCCTGCCTACTGGGCCGCCACGGCCTGCATACGACTAGAAACCCAACCTCTAGTTGGGCCAGGATGCAGGCCCGTACGGCCCAGTAGGCCCCATCGGGCAGCACTGGTTCAATAGGCCCACAAAGGCCTACTTAGAGAGGAGCTCGACACGGTAGCCGCGGCGGGGCTTATAAACCGGTGCGAGCTCCTCTCAACTAGCGAGGTGGGACTAAACAATCGACACGGAAAGCACATGCCTTTAGTCCCGGTTGGTGGCTCCAACCACGACTGAAGTGTAGGAGATATGCCCTAGAGGCAATAATAAATGTTATTATTTATCTCCGTGTTCATAATTAGGTTTATGTTCCATGCTATAACTGCTGTGGTTCCCGAGCCCGTATATCCATAAAGGCTCTGGGGAAAACCCATGTGCACGTGTGGAATAATAAACGGTAAAATGTATTCCTAGTCATGCCTCTAAGACTAGCTCAAGTGTTGCATGATGATTATGTTTTCCCAATCATAGGCATGTCTATGCCAGCAACTTTGAGGGCACAAATGTTAGAAGAACATTTGTGTTGAATCGACCCGATTGATGTTATGCTATGAGATACATTCGTCACAAGTTAATGGTTAATAACGCAGAGATGGTTAATGTTTGCATAATTCCTTAGACCATGAGAGTATCGAGTTTCTTCATGCTTGCTTCATGAACTTTGGGGTTTGTTAAACGTCATCCGTAAATGGGTGGCTATTACGGCGGCTTACGGGTTCATGAAAAAGTATGTCAAGTAACTTGATAGCTCAAGATTGGGATTTGCTCCTCCGGCGATGGAGAGATATCTCTGGGCCCTCTCGGTGTTACGGTATCCATCATCGTCTGGCCAGACACTTTGTGATTTGATCACGGGGATGCCGGAACACGGTAACGAGAAAAGAGAACAATACCGGTAACGAGGTAACTAGCATAGTGGACAAGTTGTTGATCCACGGGAATGCCAACATGTCTCACCTTGGGTATTTGTAACATATCGCGAAGCAACAGGAATAGCACACGGCAACTGGAGGTTCACTCGAATATTCATTCGTGTGGGTATAGGGGTCAATATGGGTGTCCACGGCTCCGATGTTGATCATTGATCGGAAGGGGTTCCGTGTCATGTCTATACTTCACCGAACCTATAGGGTCACACGCTTAAGGGTCATCTATCTGCTGAATACTAGATAGGGAGTCTGAGAGAAAATCACCGAAAAAGTTTCGAACACCGAAAAGTTTCGGACAGCGGAAAAGTTCCGCAGAGAGAGGTCACCGGATGAGTTCCGGTGAAACTGAAAAGTTGTTTCAGGGGATACCATTAAGTCAAAATGGTTTCGGCACATGCCTGATAATTCTTGGAGGATACCAGAATCATTCTGGAAACTTCTGGGAATTTTCTGGAAGAAAAACCGGAAATGTTCCGGGGCTGCCGGAACCGCTTCAGATGCTTTTCGCAGATGAAATCACTAAACTGGAATTGTTCCAGAACGCATTGAAAATTATTTTAGTGGGTACTGGAAATGTTCTAAGCCCACATAAATATTTTCAGTTCGAACGGACGCTGAAAAATGTCGTCGTGAATAGTGAAAGTGCTTTTTGGGAATTTTATGGAAAGCACCTTTTTGGAAATTCCAAAAGGGCCTTCTAGAAGGGGAAGGAGGGCATGGCACCTCATGGGGGGGGGGGTCCCCCCCCCCAAGGGTGGCCGGCCAAGGAGGTGGAGCACCATGGTGCTCCACATGGCACTCCCATATGGCATATTCCCTTTTGGAAAGGGATATTCCAAGGGCACTTTGGGGTTTTTGTGTGACAATTTTACCCCTTGGCTAGCCTATATATAGGAGTGATCTTGGCAGCCATTTCCCCATCCTTAGCTCTCACACAAGCCATGCATGATCTGGTATTCTCTCTCCCTCCCAGCGAAATAGTTTCGTAGAGCCGAAAGGCTGTCTGGGTTCCGGTGGGAACTAGTTCTGGACGGCGAAGCCCTGCCGGATAGATGACACCGTATGTGTGCAACTCTGTAGAGAGGTCGTAGTTTCGATCTTAGTGCCCGAGGGGCTGTTCGAGAGTGCCTCCCGAAGGGCTGTCCAAGTGACGGTCCGAGTTCTGTGAGTCCTCCCGAAGGGCTGTCCGAGTGACTGTTCGAGTTTCGAAGGTCCTCCCGAAGGGCTGTCCGCGACATCGTCTGGGGGACTGTTCGACAGCCTCCCGGAGGGCTGTCCGAAGGGAAGACGAGGGTATACATCCTCGCAGTTGGGAGGTTGTAAATCCTAGCTGCGGGGATCTGCACCGCCGATCGTCATCGACTCTACTTCCGCTGCGCTTCGAGTCGGTAACGAAAATGATCAAACCTTGTATGCAGTCTCCATAGTGGTCCTGGGCTGGTGCGTAGGTCGGAAAATTTTTGTTTTCTACTGCGTTACCCTACAGTGGCATCATGAGCCGTGCTATGCGTAGATGCAGGTTGCGATCTAGAATACATAGAGATGTATGGGTGTTGCACAATATAATTAGGTAGTAGATGAGTTCTATTACTGAAAATTATTTGTGCGGGTAGCAGATGAAATCTGTTACCCGATGTTCTTGTTGCTTCCCTGGAATTTGCATATTTCTGATCTTGATAACAGTATGGTGGAGTTTCAAAGTTCTGGCAATCCGCGATCCTGATTGATCAACGAAGTGCTAACAGTTCATTGAATTCCACCGTAGTTAAAAGGAAAGATGAAATTTCGCAGACAAAAGGGCAATGCAGATATGATCTGCACGGGGGTCATGCGTATGACGAAGTTTAGTATGGGGCTCGAGATTTTATTATCTCGGTTTTCATACACCCTGGAAAGTTAATCTAGCAACTTGAATTATCATACTTGATGATGGACGTTGGTAGCTTCGGTTTGTTTCGAAACCTTAGAAGCCACGTAAAACAAATTTTTGCTGAACCAATTAGAGGCGTCTAACTTGGTTTTGCAGGAGGGTTTGCATGTGCATGTGATGTGGTATAGCAGAGCTCATAATAATTTGATTATGTATGAGATGACTATATAAATGTAAATTGATTAACATGACCTGCGTGTCATGATTTGGCATGATGGCTGGAGCCATATGATTGCACTTAAAATGACCTGCGTGTCAACCTTGTTGTAATGCATTATTTTATTAGCTATAAAGATAGCAATATTATCTGGTGCATCGACAAGGTGGTGGCAATCTTCGCAAAGGTGAACACCGACGCGAATGCCGAAGACGAAGAAATACAAGACTTCTCCGTCAGAAAGGGCTATACCATATCATGCTATTATGAATTGCCTGAGATGTTTATCCCTTATGTTGCACCCTTCTTGATTGCGCAGTAGTCGTTTTTATTAGGGTGATCTCTCACAAAAATATCCAGTAGTTAGTGTTCTCCCAAGTGTAGCACCGTCACGGCACCTAACTTTTCGGGGCATCACATGGACACATGGGTGCGAACGATTAGGGAAGTGTGAGGCGGGTGAGTTGAGACCTCGCAGCAAGATCACTTGGTTGTCTTGACGTTCTGGAGGAGCGTCCTGAGCTCGGAACACGCCCATCGAAAGATGA
This sequence comes from Thinopyrum elongatum, assembly GCA_011799875.1. Lineage (NCBI taxonomy): Eukaryota > Viridiplantae > Streptophyta > Magnoliopsida > Poales > Poaceae > Thinopyrum > Thinopyrum elongatum. Next base: position 584,037,173 of record CM022299.1, read on the forward strand.
ACAAGAGTCACATAGAGATGTGATTGGCAAGTTGGCCTACTGGTTGCAATTTTCGTCACTTGAGATGGACACATCCTTGGCGTTGAATTGTAATATGGATCTTGAATCGCTCACAATCAATTATGAGAGATATTGATTTGAGTGGGAGAGCACTGTTGAATTAACTTGTTTAATTCTCAGTGCAATTAATTTTGAACACTGTCTAAGTGTGATTTGCATAATAGTTGTAGAATAATGGCTCGCATTTCCACCTTCCCTATTAAAATTGAATAGCTGTTAAATATCTGGTTAAATCTTTACGGTTGGTAACGTAATGTGAGGATTGTCCTCTAGAGTGCCGAGAAGGACTTTGTCCTATCGCATACTTTCGGTATTCTCTCGCTTATGCTATGGATCATGTGACTCTCGTCCTTCGATCCAAAAGCTAGAATTCCGTTTCAGTCAAGTGCAATATGTTTGCTTCCATCAGACCTGAACTTCGAAAGTTTGGATAGTTATGTGATATTCATGGAATCTGAAAATCATTTTCAGAGACAGACAAAGGCTAAAAGATATGAGATATCCAAAGCAATGTTTGTTTGCAAACTATTAGTAAAGGAGTTTACTATGCATTAGACTGATAAGAGAGGGATCCAGTAGAACGCCTGTCATATGATGAAAAGTGAATAAAACAACAACTTAAAGAGAAAGGAAGTGTCCGAAGGGTGTTAGTGTGACTTACACACCTAGGAAGTCCGAGGCTAACGCCACTCTTAAGTTGGGTGCTTCTTCTGAGAGTAGGAGAAATACTGAAAGTTAAACTGTTAAAAGTATAAAGGCAATAAGATAGAAGACTGGAATATCCAGCTCATGTATGAATGTCATGCAAGTTTTTGATGTATAGAAGGCTGGTCAAAGATATAGTTCTTGGGAATTATGGTTAAACATGTTAATCACTAATTCTTGGGTATTGTGAGTTAATCACAAAGATACCCGCTCGATTGCATTCTGTTGCAACTCGATGTAAGAACTACTATGGCCTGAAAGACTAGCTAGGAATGAAGTTTAGGTATACACAGGGAACATAGTAAATGTTACTATACCTTCCATCGGTGTATTACCGTCTGTATTCATTTTCATAATTCATTTAGAGTTTCACGAACTCTAGCCCATTGCATAAGGTATCTTGCAAGAAGGTTGTTCATAAGAGAACTTTTGATGTTCGATGTTATGAATAACATAAGGGCCATACTTTCGTTATGAATGAGATGTATGTTATGAATATTGATAATAATATATTACCTCTGGGTTTACTTTCATAATTCATTTTAGCGTTTCATACACTCTAGCCCATTGCACAATGTTTGTTGCAAAAGAGTTGTTCATAAAACAACAATTGTTGTTCAGTATTATGAATAACATGGAGGGCCATGCTTCCATCCAAAATTGGACGTATGTTATGAATATTGATGGTAATATGATACATCTATAACACTGACGCTAAATGTCGCAAGACTAAAAGAATACCACACAAGTGTGGCACTGCATTTGGTCACATTGGAGAAACCCGCATGGAAAACTCCATTATGATGGATTTTGAAGTCGTTTGATTTTGAATCATCTGACACTTGCAAATTTCCTCCGAAAAGTGAAGTGACTGAAATACCGTTCACAGGCCATAAGGAATGAGCAACAAACTTATTGGTGATCATACATTTTGATGTGTGTAGTTCAATAAATGTTGTTGCAAGTAGTGGATTTATCTATCTTCAGAAATGACTCAAGTAGATATATGGAAATTTATTTGATGAGACGTAAGTCTGGATCTTTTGAAATCATTCGAAAGGTTTTCAAATATGAAGTAGAAGTTATTATAACAAGAAAATTATGTTTCTACAATTCGATTGCAGAAAGAAATATTTGAGTTACAAGTTTAGCGAATGTCTGATGAGTTGTGAAAAGAGTTTCATAACTTACACCTCCCGGAACACCACTGTGAGTGGAAAGTCCGTGAAGATGTAATCGAACCATTTATGACATGGTAAGATCAAAGATGACATAAATAAATTTGCCATTATCCCTTTTAAAAGGTGATGCTTTAGAGACTGCGGCTTTTACACTGAAAAGAGCTCCATCGGGTCTGTTGAAATGACAGCATGGTATGGTACGCCCAACCATGTTATATCTTTTCTTAACATTTGGAATATGGGGCTTGTGTAAAAGGTTACAAACCTATTCCAAATCAGACAAGTGCTACTTTGTAGGTTATCCCAAAATGTTGGGTATTCCTCCCTCACTATACCGAGGCAAATAGGTTTGCCACAAAGAACGGTATGCTTTTTGAAGAAAATGGTTCTTTCAAAAAGGTGAGTGGGAGAATAATGCAACTCGACGAGATGACCAGTATCTCCGTCATCAGGTCAAAGGAAAGAGACCTTGGAAGTAATTCCAGAGTTTCCTACTGCGACTGATACGGAAGTCTCTACAATAAAATGTATGGACTTCGGTCGAACTTGCAGCTGAACCATGTAGGCAAGGCTCGTGCAAACCTCTCAGGTGCGCAAATGAGATATTGTTGTTAGACAACAGTATACCTACGATACACAAGGAAGCGTTGATGGGCCCTGACTCCGGAATTGGCTAAATGCCAATACAATCCGAGATAGTTTCCATATAAGTGATTCAAGATTAAAACCTTGATACACCTTTCGGAAGACTTAGAGTCTGACGAATATTTATGGAACTATAACTGATACGAATAAAAATGTTTTATCCATAAAGCTCGACTTGTTGCAATATACAAGTTCAAGGAGTTGACTACGATGAGGTTGCTTCACCGTAGCGATGCTTAAAGTCGGTTCGGGTTGAACTAGCATTAATACATATTTCAATCATGAGATATGAAACAAGGATGACGAAAGGATTTCCATCTGATGGAAATGAAACCAAGGACTTGCATGTGTTACAGTCCAAGGTATTTTGTCAGTCCAAAAGATGCTAGTAAGTTTGCAAACTTCAGAGTTCCAGCGATGAACAGAAGAGAGCAAAATGGAGTTGGAATCTTCGTGTTTTGATGAAATGGTCAAAAGGGTTTGACTTCATCAATGGGTAACGAAGATGCTTATGATTCAAGAAAGTAAGTGGGAGCATAATAAAATTTCTAAAAAACGTTGTGTGCTTGACACATTGTTAATTGGAAATAAATTTCTTGACACGAATTAGGACTTCATTTGAAAATAGTTTTTCAATGAAGTGCTTGGGCTAAATAGCCTTTATATTAGGCATGATGATCTATGGAGATAGATTTACCTAATAGGGCTAAGCAAAGATACATATTGACAAGATGCTAAAACCTTTTAGCATTAAAAACGTCAAGGAGTGATTCTTGCCGAAGTCACATGGAAAGAGTTTTTGCAAGACTCGGTGTCCCAAAACACTGATGAGCAAAATACATGATGGAGATTCCACACACTCTTGTGTTTGGATTAATCATGTATTCCATGGTATGTAAAAACAACCAGATATGTCCAATACTCCCAAAGTTGTTGCGAGTATAGATACCAAAGTGATCAAAAGTACTGATCATGGGACAACAGTGAAAAATGGTCATTGAGTACTATAGTAGCACTGATGACATGTATTCTCGCAAGCAGAGATCATGAAGAGTTTGTTGTAAAAGGTTACATCGATACAGTCTTCATCCATGCTCCAAGCGATTTTCGATTTAAGTTAAGGGTTTTGTGCAATACACAATATGGTGGCACGGTAGTTGGAAATTGTTCCAAACAAGTTACTGTGGCGAATTCTATAACAGAGGCGAAGTATGTTGCCGCTTTTAAAAGCGACAAAGAAGATGTTGAATCATATAGTTCATTCATGAACTTAGTATGGTTCCAAGATGGCTTTTGTCAATGGGACACTACTGCAGATAGTTGCTCCATAACTCAGTCTGAGAAATCCAGGTTCGACCTGTGATTCACATACATACAAAGCCAAGTCCACACAAAATATGAATTTTGTGAAAGCGTGAAAACGTGAGGATATGCAAAGATACACACGGAGCTGAAGTCGTCAGATCCGTTGGACATCAGGCTATACCACAAGCGAAGCATATTTACACCGGTGTGCCACAGGTGTGAAGTGCATTAGCATTAACTAGATTATTGACTCTAGTGCAAGTGGGAGTCTGTAGGAGATATGCCCTAGAGGCAATAATAAATGTTATTATTTATCTCCGTGTTCATAATTAGGTTTATGTTCCATGCTATAACTGCTGTGGTTCCCGAGCCCATATATCCATAAAGGCTCTGGGGAAAACCCATGTGCACGTGTGGAATAATAAACGGTAAAATGTATTCCTAGTCATGCCTCTAAGACTAGCTCAAGTGTTGCATGATGATTATGTTTTCCCAATCATAGGCATGTCTATGCCAGCAACTTTGAGGGCACAAATGTTAGAAGAACATTTGTGTTGAATCGACCCGATTGATGTTATGCTATGAGATACATTCGTCACAAGTTAATGGTTAATAACGCAGAGATGGTTAATGTTTGCATAATTCCTTAGACCATGAGAGTATCGAGTTTCTTCATGCTTGCTTCATGAACTTTGGGGTTTGTTAAACGTCATCCGTAAATGGGTGGCTATTACGGCGGCTTACGGGTTCATGGAAAAGTATGTCAAGTAACTTGATAGCTCAAGATTGGGATTTGCTCCTCCGGCGATGGAGAGATATCTCTGGGCCCTCTTGGTGTTACGGTATCCATCATTGTCTGGCCAGACACTTTGTGATTTGATCACGGGGATGCCGGAACACGGTAACGAGAAAAGAGAACAATACCGGTAACGAGGTAACTAGCATAGTGGACAAGTTGTTGATCCACGGGAATGCCAACATGTCTCACCTTGGGTATTTGTAACATATCGCGAAGCAACAGGAATAGCACACGGCAACTGGAGGTTCACTCGAATATTCATTCGTGTGGGTATAGGGGTCAATATGGGTGTCCACGGCTCCGATGTTGATCATTGATCGGAAGGGGTTCCGTGTCATGTCTATACTTCACCGAACCTATAGGGTCACACGCTTAAGGGTCATCTATCTGCTGAATACTAGATAGGGAGTCTGAGAGAAAATCACCGAAAAAGTTTCGGACACCGAAAAGTTTCGGACAGCGGAAAAGTTCCGCAGAGAGAGGTCACCGGATGAGTTCCGGTGAAACTGAAAAGTTGTTTCAGGCGATACCATTAAGTCAAAATGGTTTCGGCACAAGCCTGATAATTCTTGGAGGATACCAGAATCATTCTGGAAACTTCTGGGAATTTTCTGGAAGAAAAACCGGAAATGTTCCGGGGCTGCCGGAACCGCTTCAGATGCTTTTCGCAGATGAAATCACTAAACTGGAATTGTTCCAGAACGCATTGAAAATTATTTTAGTGGGTACTGGAAATGTTCTAAGCCCACATAAATATTTTCAGTTCGAACGGACGCTGAAAAATGTCGTCGTGAATAGTGAAAGTGCTTTTTGGGAATTTTATGGAAAGCACCTTTTTGGAAATTCCAAAAGGGCCTTCTAGAAGGGGAAGGAGGGCATGGCACCTCATGGGGGGGGTCCCCCCCCCCAAGGGTGGCCGGCCAAGGAGGTGGAGCACCATGGTGCTCCACATGGCACTCCCATATGGCATATTCCCTTTTGGAAAGGGATATTCCAAGGGCACTTCGGGGTTTTTGTGTGACAATTTTACCCCTTGGCTAGCCTATATATAGGAGTGATCTTGGCAGCCATTTCCCCATCCTTAGCTCTCACACAAGCCATGCATGATCTGGCATTCTCTCTCCCTCCCAGCGAAATAGTTTCGTAGAGCCGAAAGGCTGTCTGGGTTCCGGTGGGAACTAGTTCTGGACGGCGAAGCCCTGCCGGATAGATGACACCGTATGTGTGCAACTCTGTAGAGAGGTCGTAGTTTCGATCTTAGTGCCCGAGGGGCTGTTCGAGAGTGCCTCCCGAAGGGCTGTCCAAGTGACGGTCCGAGTTCTGTGAGTCCTTCCGAAGGGCTGTCCGAGTGACCGTTCGAGTTTCGAAGGTCCTCCCGAAGGGCTGTCCGCGACATCGTCTGGGGGACTGTTCGACAGCCTCCCGGAGGGCTGTCCGAAGGGAAGACGAGGGTATACATCCTCGCGGTTGGGAGGTTGTAAATCCTAGCTGCGGGGATCTGCACCGCCGATCGTCATCGACTCTACTTCCGCTGCGCTTCGAGTCGGTAACGAAAATGATCAAACCTTGTATGCAGTCTCCATAGTGGTCCTGGGCTGGTGCGTAGGTCGGAAAATTTTTGTTTTCTACTGCGTTACCCTACATAAAGGCCCCCCATTAGTCGCGGTTGGAGCCACCAACCGGGACTAAAGGCCTGGCTTCCCGCCGCTTGGCCTGACCAAAATTCACCTTTAGTCCCGGTTGGTGGCTCGAACCGGGACTAAAGGTTCCTCGTATATAAGCAAGACTTACGAATTTTCCCCTCCACCCTCTCCATTCCCATCGACGCCAAACCACATAGGACGCCGCTAGGCTGCCGCCGTCGCCCACGCCACCTCCTCCCCGCGATGCCGCGCGCCCGCGCCTCCTCCCCGGCCGAGCCCCCGTCGACGCCGCCCGCGCCGGCCTCGACCCCGCCATCGCTGCCGCGGACATCGGCCGCCCGCGCCTCCTCCATGCCGGCCACCCGTGCCTCCTCCGCGACGCCGCCCGCGCCAGCCTCGAGCCCGCCATCGCCGGCCTTGACCTCGCCATCGCCTACCTCGAGCTCGCCGCCCCCTCAATCGATCTGGCTATTTTTTTTCACTAGATGTTTGTGATTATGCTTAATTGTAGATGAATGTATATATGTTTGTATGTAAATTGTAGCTATTCCCGATGTTTGTGATATGCTTAATTGTAGCTATGCAAATTTTCACTAGATGTTTGTGATATACATCTTTAAAAAATTCTTTATATATATATGTATGTATACAATGTATGTACATATGTATTTGTAGATGAATGGTGGAATTTGCATAGATTGTTTCTTTTTCACTAGCTATTTTTTTTATTTTTTTTGTTTTTTATACTTTTAATGTTGTATCGTATGTATAGCATAATAAAAATTTGCATAGGAAAAAGTTGACCATACGTATATATATAGTATAGAAAAAAATTGCATAGAAAAAAGTTGAGGAATTTTAACCAAGCATAGAAAAAAGTTGACCATCTATTAAAAATATTTTAATGTTAATATCTTATTGTTGTATTTGCAAAAGTTTGTCATGCATTGCAAAATGAAGTGAACAAGAATTACAAAAATCCTAATCAAGCATTTAAAAATGTTAAATTTGCATAGACTTTGTTCTCGACGTCGACGATGCCCGGCCCGCATCCTCGTCGTCGACTCGTTGGCGACGACGTCCTACTTTAGAGGCGCCATGTCCGGGACTACGCTCCGCCGGGCTGGCACTGGTAGGTACTACCTTCCGGGGCGCGCAACTTGGTGATGAACCGGGCTCCCATCGTCGACCCGGAGCTTCTTTGGGGGCGGTCGCGTGGGCCACTTTCGATGCGGAGGCAGCCGGCCCCCGCGGAGGTGGTACGTCGCCATGTCAGGGAGAAGGGCGAGCACATCCGTCGCTACATGGTTGCTGTCGTGGTTTTGTCACGACAGATGTCCTAGTGTGAGGTCTTAGTCGTGAGGCCAACGCAACTAGGTAGTAGCTTGAACGGGGTTGGTCGGAATCGAGAGACATGAGGTTTTACCCAGGTTCGGCCCCTCACGGTGGAGGTAAAAGCCTACATCCTGCTTCATTGACATTGATCATGATGCTTACGATTACAAGGGTGCTCTTTCGCTACCTCTATCTCGAGAGCTATTGACTTGTCTGTCTAAACTTGTCCCTCTTGGGGTGCCCTGCCCCTCCTTATATAAGTTGGAGGGGCGGGTTACATGTGAAGTCCAAGTAGGATTAGGACCATTCTATTTACAAGTGGAATCCTAGTCTTGCTTTTTTGTAAGGGAATTATTCCTTTTGCCTTCCTTCAAAAGCTGGCCCACCATAATGTGAGTCGGCCTTCTAGGCCTTAGGCCTTGTCATCCATCTGACCCGCCGCCGGGGTCATCAGTGAGTCGCCAGACCAGTGAGTCACCAGTCTTCAGGCGGGTTACCGATGAAACGCCAAGTCTCGGTCGGGTCATATATCCGGCCGGGTCATACCGCGGGGTATATCCCCGACATTAGCCCCCAGTTTAATTTGGATTTATCCATGTTAAACTGATCCTGCAAAATAAACACAAGAACAAATTTGACAGGTTGTGCACTGGGTCAAACATTCTTCTGAACCGGCACCTGATCATCCTTAAGTCCTTGTCATTTCCTTCTTCTAGAAAGTCCGGGTCAATTGGCCAGCTTCATAGTCAATTTGCTGACATTGGTTTCTCGTGGAAAAACATTGTGAAAAATAATCCATTTAAGTCGGCCTCCAATGCTCTGACTTGGCAAAAAAATTGGTCTTTGAAATATTCATCTAATGTTCAGCCGGCTTGAAGATGTAGAACTTGTTTAAGTTACAATCACCAAAACTGCCGGGTTAAAAAAACTTATGATTTTGGGTCATGACTGTTATAGACGCTGGGTCATGATTGTTGCCAACGCCGGGTTATGTAATTTGTCTTCCTGAATTTTTCAGGCCAAATCCTTATAAGATGAATCCTCACAGTCCGAGTTTTCTCAGCCCGGGTCAATCTTGTGATGACTTGGTGCTCGCTTTCTGTAAATATAGCTTCCAATCATTGAGTCGGCTCTCCGTGCCCTTCTATGAATAGCTCGGAGGGGATAAACTTTGCAAATTTCTCCACTATGAATATAATACCCGGTCTGCTCAAAGCTGAGAACTTGAAAGTGTACCTCCCTTATATCCATATTACCTGTAGCCCCCAAGTCTTTAGTAGAACAAAGTGACAACTTAAGACATGCTTCAATACTGCAACTTTGGAGAAATCCGAGTTGTTCATCTAAGTCGCCAGTCATAAACTGAATACTTTGCATTTCACATGTGTAGGCCCCAAGTGCCGGGTCATTATGCAATAATGAGCAGGGACTTTGTAGATATGATTATGTAGACTTGAGCAGCAATGTGTAGCCCCCAAGGGCCGGCTCAGTAAGATAATACTGAGCTGGGACTTGACATATACTTCATTAAAAATAACATCATATGATGTAGCCCCAAGTTTTGGGTTACCTTTGACAGGAGCAATTAGTAGCCCCCAAAGGGCCGGCTCATCACTATGTGATGGGTCGGGTCTTCAATGAGGCAAGTTAAAAATGACTTTGCATTAGCCCCCAAGTGCCATGGTGCATGCTTGCCGCGACATGGGACTTGTATACTTGATGTAATCTTAATTTGAATAATGTAGCCCTCAAGTGCTGGGTCGTATGCCTGCAACGATTCGATACCGTTCCTTCCATTATAGAATAAATCATATCCACTTTCTAGATGATGTTGCTGAATGCCTTGCATATCAATATTGAACCATGCTCTCTGTTGTGAACTGGTATTCTTGGATGAAGAAATAATAGCCATTGCTCTGAAGCGGCTTTGAAAACCTCAATCATAATACTGGTTATTGATAACCATAATAAAAATCCAGCCATGTTGGCTATTAAAGATTTGAATAATATAACCCGGTTGAAAAACCTCAATCATTCAATACTGGTTATGGCAACCATAATGAAAAATCCAGCCATGTTTGTTTATTAAAGATTGGAATAATATAATCTGGTATGAAAACAATCACAAGATCTTGTCTGTTGACAAGTAAATCCAGAGTTAAATACTCAGTGGCTCTTGGCCGATGTCGACTTAATGCGCATTCATTGTAATCCGGGATTTTTGTAACCCGGCGGCTTATAACCTTTGTAAAAATCAAGAACTGATAACCCTTTTGAAACACCAATGTTAATCTTTGATGATAGGCTTGAACTTAATCATTTATGTAAGCCATAGCTCCTCATGTCCGGCACAAAGTTTAAACAACATATGCCATGACGACTTAACGTCAAAAGCCAGGGCGGGTAACAACCCAAACATAATATAGTCTTATGCAATTATGGAAAAGACTAGAATTAAGGCCATCGAAGCCAAAATATACTGGCGACTTAAAGTCAAAAGCTAGGGCGGGTTATCAAACCTCGCATATTCGTATAACAATTAAAAACATACCTATAAAATTGGCTCATACTACCGGCTTACATCGCCATATCCAGTGAGGGTGACAACCCAAAGAATTGTAAGCGTATGACCTCAATCACACAAACAAAATCATGCTTGGCGACTTAAAGTCCATAGTTAGGGCAGGTTACCAAACCCAAAATGCTCAAATATGAGCCATATAATCAGGGCTGCATGAGCCGGATTGTCGAAAAATGCACTGAGCAGAAAAAATGTTGAGGAGGCACAAATCCAAAAGACTCAGAAGATAGATTCAAAATATCTCAAATAATTGCCTGGCCGGCTTACCAAAGCACGGCCAGGTAAATTGTCTAGCAAAGCCATGTGCTTTCATAGGCCGCACAGCCTTAGAGTTAATCCTAGCTCACTGTAAGCCGGCCCTCGCGTGACAAAAACCGCCAATTTAACCTTAACGAGTTCAGGGTAAAGGTTGAGTGTTAAGAGTTCGGCGGGTCACTCAGGATTACCTGGCGGAGTAGCAAGTTTCAAATAGGTAGGATAACTCGGGATTCGGCGTCCACGCCTGGTCAAGAGGGTATGAAAGCTAAACCCGGTGGGTTGGAAGCCCCCAAGTGACCTTATGATCAAATAATAAAGTCTCAGATACACAGGAAATGAAACGACAGAGGCCCTGAATTTTTCAGGGATGCCGGCTTTATTAAATTGATCATAATATGATAAGCCCATAAGGCAGGATACCCATGTTTGAACTGCGCATCATGGCAGCAAGTTCTCTTTGGTAACTTTTCATTTCTCCTGAAAACTCGAACTTGCGAGAGGTGTATTCTTCTTGAACTGGATGTTAAGCCGGATATTAAGAGCTCAAAACTTTATGGGAGAACAGATTTCCCTTGAGCCGGATTTTGAACCGGAATCTCTTTTGATAACCCGGAACTCTTCCATTGAGCTGGAACTTTTTGATTGCCATATGCTTTTTAAGCCAGAAATTTTTCTGACGGCCTTTAAATTTTCACCAATGTGGCAGTAACTCCCGAGACCGGGTTATTTTCCCTCCAATGATCCAGGGATTCTTGAATCTGGCAAAATTTGCTAAGTCATGTCTGTGTAGCCCCCAAGTCTTAAGACGACTCAAGGAATTGGCTTGAGATTCTCCATACTTGACCATGATATAAACCAGCATATAATTGAACAGCGGAACGCTGGAATATGTTGAAGCTGGAGACAAGATGGAGAGTTGATGATCTCCGCAACACTCATTGTATATCCTTGGCGTTGATAACGCGATGTGAATCCACAGAAAGTTGAGGCTGACCTCGGCGGGTTATAAATGATCCCGTATGAGCTGTGTTAATAACCCAGCTGATGGTTCATCTCAACTGGTTGTTGAAGTTTAACCAAACCACAGTGGCGGCGACCTGTGCGCCTGTTTATTGAATCCTCCGGTGCAAGCGGAAGCTGATAACATATGATAATTTGCTCCAGAGTTGTTGGAAGAAAACCGGGCCACTAAAGCAGTGACTTTCTTGCACTCAATAAGCAGCTCATGCAGATAGGCGCAGCTCCAGTCTGTTGATGTAGACCAGACCGCGGGGGCGGACGCTAAAGACGACCGCGGCATCAGAGGCAGCATAGACGCGGGCGAGTCGGCCGTGGGCGCGGATAGATGAGTCAGCCGCGGCATTGTAAGCCGGCGCGGGCGAGCGAGTCAATCACAGGTGCGGTCCCAGTGAACTGATATAGACCGAACCGCAGGGGCGGCCGCTTACGTCCGTTGAGCAACGAGCAGGCACGGTCTTGGTGAGTCATTGTAGACCGGGCCGCAGGGACAGCGGCTTGCACACGTCCCTTCGTCGGGTAGTGGCATGGATGAACGCCGGTGCGGAATGTTGCTAATCGCATGCTCCATACCCGCGGTATAAGGCATTTTTATAGTGAATAGATGTCCTGCATATAAACATATACAGACCAAAGTAATTGTTTTTTTTTGACAAAAATAATATGTTCTAATAAAATAAACTTAGATGAATATCACCTGATGCATTGGGATGCCAGATGATCTTTGCGTGGTCCAGAGTTTAACTGGGATATACGGAGGTCCAGCAGCAGCGTGGACGCGCATACTATTACTGCGCATCGCCTCTCTCCTGTGTATGCATCAAGTTGCATCGTGAAGATGAACCAATGAACACTAGCACTGCCTCTGTAGTATCTGTTTGAATTGGTTGCTAGATGATTTGGTGGAAACGATGCAATGAACACCAACAAATAACTATTATGCTGAATAGTTCTTGATGCTTCACATGGGACACCTGTTGAATTGGCGAAACCAACACTACTTCTGCATTTTCCTTAGCCCATATCGTGCCAAGCCTTGAGAAAACTTCAGCATGCTGTGATGTGCTACTAACTCCAGTCTGTGACCATTCACTACCGGAATAAACCCCAATGCCGACGGCTGGCCGTCGGCATAGCCCTGATTCCCGTCGGCACAGGCCTGTGCCGAAGGCCCCCGTCGGCGTAGGGCCGTCGGCAACATATGCGTTGGCGTACCCCGGGAGGCCGTCGGCATAGAAAGACCGTCGGCATATATGATATCCCGATGGCGTCCGTACATCTATGCCAACGGCCTCGGCCGTCGGCAACGTCCCTCGCCTAACGGTGGTTGTCGGCGCCGCCGTCAAGTGCTGGCCAACCAGTGGCGCCATGTGGCATCTACGCCGCCGGCTAGGCCATCGGCATAGGTGCCACATGGCGCCCATTGGTAGCTCCGTCGGCATAGTTTGTGTCTGATTTTTTTTCTTTTTTCTGTTTGTTTTCAATTCAATTATACAGCAGATATATATGATGAAAATAGACATACACAACACATATAAGTATCATCCTCACAACCAACATCAACATCATCACAACAATATAGGCATCATCACAAAACATAAGCATCATCGCAAAACATAAGCATAATCAAAAACAACATAAGCATATAAAGAAGCACACAAGTCATCTAAAGGACCATAAAAGACCACAAGTTATCTAAAGAACACAAGTATATCATCACCACCACCGTCACCCAAAGGCTTAAGTGCCAGGACGTGGCCCACCGCCATGGTCGTCACCGCCTAGTCCGCCGAAGCCTAGGTCGTCACTGCTAGCGGCAGCGCTACTGCCAAGACCGCCACCGCCACCGCCTCCGTGGATCGGAGTGATCGGGCTTCGTGACTTGGGAGTGGTGCCAAGACGAGCACCACCACAAACGGTAGATCCACTGGTTCCTTGGATGTTGAAAAGACATGTTAAGGGGATATATGATTGTGTTGAATAAACGGTATGCTTTGGGTGAATAGTTTGGGGATGTACTAACCGGCGAGGGGCCAGGGTGCTGTGCCAGAAACTCCTCAAAGGTAAGTAGCACTGGTTGTGGTGGAGGAGATGGTGCTGGTTGCAATTGAGGAACCCTGCCGGCCGCCATGCACTCAACAACGTGCTGCATGTTAATTGACCAAGCAAACAAGAATGTGAGAAGAAATGCAAGTGCAAATATAGAAGTGAAATGAAAGGGGCCAAACTAACCGCCATCATGCGAGAGTTGTGCTCATGCACTGCTAAAAGGCTCGCGTGCCACGCCATGGTCTCCTGGCGTGTGTACTCCATGTAGGCCTACGGTATGACATGATGTAACTCATAAAACATCTCAATGCGGAAAATAAAGTGAGAAATGAAGATAAGAGGGAAAATACTTACAGATTGCCGCTCAGCAAAAAGGGAGTGTGACTGCGCACTGGTCTTGGGCGTGCTCATGCGCTAGCTCAGGCTCGGGTCGGTAGCTCGGAGCTGTGTGTAGGAGATAGAAGGAGTGACCACAGCATCCAGAACCGGCTCCCGACCGTGCTTCTTGGGCCCCATGCCCACCACCACCCCCTCGTCTAGATCCGCACTAATGAGGTCAGGTGTGCCAGGATGTAACCTCAGATACCCCTCGGGGTTTGACCGGTGAACCTTTTCACCTGGTTGTCATAGTTCAGCCCATAGCTACAGCCCCGAATACGGTCCCGGCCCAACCCACCCCAAGATTTCCTCCGTGTCGGCCCGATGTGGCCGTTTCCCCCCGCGTGACACCTCGGCTGCGACGCCCGTGAGGGGGGCACACCCCAGAGCCGCGTGCCGGGTGCCTGCGCCTGCCACCACGCTTCCACAAGCGTAGGAGGGCCCACCGCAACACTTGGCGGCATTGCTACCCCCCAGGTACCCCGTCCCGTCTAACCCTGACAATGACACGGCGACAGCTACTCCCGTGAGGGGGGGGGCAATCGATATATAATCGAGATATGTTTTCTTTACATAAGGCACATTTAAGTTAATCAAATTAGTTTTGAAAAAAATAAAAAGGAAAAAAATAGAAAATAAATAAAATATTAAAAAATTATTAGAAATCAATGCCGACGGCAAAGCTGTCGGCATAGCTACGGCCACGGATCGGTAGAGCCCAGCATCGATGACGTGGCGTAGGGCGCGGATCGATGATGTGGCATAGGCCATGGGCCAGGCCTATGCCGACGGGCAAGGCCGTCGGCATAGATATGCCACCCCACGGACCGGCGAGTGGCTCGGATCGATGACATGGCAGAGCACGCGGATCGATGACATCGGCATAGCTATGCCGACGGCCTCTGTTAGGCCCGTCAGCGTAGGCTTCACGCCGTCAAACGGCCGTCGACGCCCGCGTAGCCGGGCCCACAGATATGCCGATGACCGCTCCTATGCCGCCGGCCGCCATAGGCATATAGTTTGCGATGCCGACGGCCTATCTATGCCGACGGCCCCGTCGGCATAGATGGATATATGCCGACGGCTTGACCTGGGCCGTCGGGATACATCCATCTATGCCGACGGGGGCCGTCGGCATAGATTTGGCCGTCGGCAGCTTCTGTTATTCTGGTAGTCATCGACTGATTGTCCTCCTCCATAAATCGTGGCCTCACGCCACCTCAGCCCGTGACCATTGACTGCTTTAACTGATCTGCAGTTTTGGCTAAAGCTTGTACCACATAGTTACTGTAGTGGCGAGACAAGATTGCAAATAGTGCACCCTTGGTAACGGCACATCACATTAGTAGCATCTGCAGCAAATAACTTTGCAAATCTTATTTAGTTCTCTTCCACAATGATCCTGGAGGCGTCGTCGTCAAGATGTATTGCCAGAACAGGATAAGACTGAATATAGCTGCAAAGGAACATGCATAATTGCTCCACCTCGCACCTCACTGTCCTCACCACTACCAGAATTTGATACGTTGCCGACAGCCCACGACCGTCGGCATAGAGCCAAAAGCCGTCGGCAAAGGATTACGCCGACGGCCCCCGTCGGTATAGCCCGTCGGCAACTCGTACGTCGGCGTACCTCAGGTCGGCCGTCGGCATATAAAAACCGTCGGCATAGTGAGCTAAGCCGACGGGGGCCGTACAACCGTCGGCATACATACACCGTCAGCAACATTTTCCACCTGACGGACGTTGACGGCGCCGCCATGAAAGGTTTGCCAATAACACGCTGACACGTGGCAACGTCTGGGAAGCCTGGCCTGGCGGTACGCCGACGGTTAGGCCGTTGGCATAGCTTTTGGGGCTATGCCGACGGCCTAACCGTCGGCGTACCGCCAGGCCACGGTCGCCCAGAAGCTGCCACGTGTCGGCTACGCCGACGGTTGGGCCGTCGGCATACCCCAAAAGATATGCCGACGGCCTAACCGTCGGCGTAGCTCCACGCCAGGCTTCCCAGACGCTGCCACGTGTCGATCGCTGGTAACACGCTGGGAGCTATGCCGACGGTTTAACCGTCGGCGTAGCTATGCACTATTTTCTTTTCTTTTTTCTGTTTTTGTTGCATTTCAATTCAAATAACAGCATATATACATATCATCATCATCACAACAGAAAAGAGAAGATAATTATCACAAGTTCATCATCATCGCAAGTCCAACATAAAAGTATCATCATCGCAAGTCCAACATGATAAACATAATAGCAAGTCCAACATAGAAGCATCATCATCGCAAGTCCAACATGATCACAATAAAAGGCTTAAGCGGCATCACTTCCACTGCCAAAGCCGAGGCCGCCAAAGCCGAGGTCGTCACCGCTAGCGCTAGCGCCACCGCCACCGCTGCAGCCAAGCCAGACCGGAGTGACTGGGCTCCGTGACTCAGGAGTGGAACCATCAGTAGCACCACCACCGGTTCCCTGCATGTTTGGAAAGAGATGGTAAGGCAATATATGATTGTATTGAATAAACAAGAAGTTGTGGTTGAATAGGTTGGTGATGTACTAACCGGAGTGACATTGTAGTGGTCTGCCAGAAATTGTTCAAACGTAGGCACCACTGGTTGTGGTCCAGGAGGTGGTGGTGGTGGTTCCATTGTAGGAATCTGCACGGTTGCCATAGACGCAAACATAAGCTGCGTCATGTGACTGTTGTGCTCCGTGACTGCTGCAACTCTCTGGTTCCATTCGTAGAGCTGCTGACGTTGGAACTCCATGTAGGCCTACAATATGACATGATGCAACTCATAATACATAACAAAGCGGAAAATAAAAGTAGAAAGAAAGAAGATAAGAGGGAAAATACTTATAGAGTTGCGCTGGGCTAGGATGGCCTGTGCAGTGGACATGCTCGGGCGCGGGCGCGGGCTCGGCCTCGAGTTGGTAGCTCGGATCCGTCTGTAGGAGATAGAAGGGGTGATCACCGAATCCAGAACCGCCGACCGACCATGACTCCTCGGCCCTATGCTCACCACCGCCCTCTCGTCGGAATCCGCAGACATGGGGTCTCCTTTGTCAGGATTCCACTTCTTAAACTCCTTCTTGTAGGACTCCAGGTTCTCCCCGGCATTGCCATAGTACTCACTCTCGTCATCCTTGGGATTAGGCCGCACACGGGCGAGCCTCCAGGACTCGATGTCTGAGAGCAGCCGCTTCAATTTCTCCTCCTGCACCGCCAAACAAAGGTTAGTCATACATAAGAACATACGGCAAATAGAAGATCAAGAATGTTTCATGTACATAGATATACCTGAATTTTCTTGGTGTGCCAGTGGTTTCGGTTTCCCTGACCGTGTGTTCCGTCACGTCCTCGATTAGCCTTGTTTATGCTGCTCTTGGCAGCAAACTCTGTGTTCGCGCCGACCCACATATCCACCAATCCCGCCCATCCCTCAGGGTGGCGATAGCACCAATCAGGAATCACCTACATAATGAAGCATAATGGGATGTGAACACGAAACAATGAAATTTACCACAAACGTCGGAATGAAAAGTCTGTTATGCTTACCAACATGTACTGCTCCCGTTCCAAGGTAAGGTCCTGTGCCTTAGCTTCTTCCTTGGTCACCTTCACGCCATGTTTGTCGTGATAATACCGTGAGATGGCCACCCAGCGCACCTCGTACTGTATCTGACGGGTCTGCTTCCTCGCAGCCCGCAGCACGTACTCATCGGCCATGGCCTTCTGCTCCTCAAGAACTCTATAGAATTTCTAGAGGCAATCATAAAACCAGAATGGAACAAGCGATGAGTTAAACGATTCGATGATAAACTATGAAAGAAACTCAAGACTAGTGCTTCTGAAGAGGACTTACCCAAAAGTTTGATATCACGGCCTTAGCAGCCGTCTCATGGGCCGGGTGGAAGGCCGCTTCGTAGTGATCCCAGCACGTGGCCAAAATCTTGCGCTCCGGGTGGTTGACTGGGTCCGGAGTGAACATCCCCGGCCAATATTTCTTCAACAGGATAGTGATGATGCCATTTGGAAGACGGGCACCATTAGGATATTTCCAGGAGCTGCAAAAGAATGAAAAATATTAGTATGTGTACAATAAAAATGATAGTATGTGTTTAAAATATTATTAAGGGGCACTTACTTTTTCCCCGTGGGCTCCATGAGCCACTTCATCTCCTCGGTAGCAGGAGGATCCGGGAGTCGTGCACCACCACGCAGCCAAGCCTTCTTCTTGCCACCCACCTCCCCGCCACCACCATCCTCCTCGCCACCACCATCCTCCCCACCACAACCATCCTCCCCGCGTGCCTCCTCCTCATCCTCCTCCACCGCCCGGACATCCTCCTCCTCCACCTCCCGGACCTCCTCCTCCTCCTCCTCCTCCTCAGAGGGTACCTCACTAGAGGAGGGCCGCGAAGACGACCCCCCTATGTCGGTCACAGAGCGCAGTTTCTGGCCCCGAAACCGTCCTTTTGGGCCTCTCCCCCCACCCCCTCCTCCTCTAGGGGCACCTCTCCCTCGACCTCCCTGTGAGGACTCATCGTCAATTAGTCGGGGGGAAGACTACGGGGTCGACCACTCCGACTAACCCTCGCGGCGAGTTTGCTTAGCAAACCACTACCATTGGCCTTGCCCTTTCCCATGCTTAGCGAACTTGCATTGAAAAGAGAATAAAAAGTTAGTATATTAATAATGAAGAAAAAGATATAACAAAAAGGAATAAAAAAGCACATTCATAAATAAACCATATAAGAAAAGACATGAAACATACATCTACTAGAACCCATACGAATCATCACTATTGTAACCGGTGCCTCGACCGGTCTCATCGTCACTATCACGCATATCATCTTCGTTGTCTGACGTAGGTGGAGGTTCTTCCTCATCTTCGACGTCTTCATTTAATTTCTCTAGCATAAGTATGTCTTGGTCGTTCACAATGGCCTCGCCATCATTCCATGCATCATTATCGTTTGGATCCACATCAACAACACCCAAGGGGGCAGCGACATTGTATCGGACCACATCAACATCATCAGGTTGCTCTTGATAGAACACTCCCTCGTATTTCATGGGGTTAATGTAGTAATAATCGTGATCGTTCGGGTCCGGTAGCTTACCATGTGGCGCCACCTTGAACACACCTTCCCAACCCTTTAGGTACTCTTTCTGGCATGGGTAGGGCAGATAATAAACTTGTGTGGCCTGGGTAGCCGCAATAAAGAGATCAGCTCCTGCATAGACGGTGGATGGTCTAACTTCGACAAAACCAAGGGAAGGCGTATGTCTCAGCCCCTCATATGGGTCGAACCATCGGCATTTGAACACAGCTAGCCTTAGGTCCTCGCACCCAAGGTCGAATGTAAGCTCGTATATTTTTCCTACCCTTCCGTAGTACTCAAGTTCATTTTGTCCTGCGGTGTACACTCCTGTGTTTATAGTTTTGGGATCAGGCCGGCTGTTCTGGTGCTCCTCTGTATGGAAGCGATAGGTCAGCCCATAGGAACAACCCCGAACACGGTCTGGACCCAACCAACCACCAGATTCCCTTCGGTTCTACCCGACGCGCACGATTCCCCTCTCCAAGTGACGGCGGCACTGCCGTCCGTGGAGGGGGCAACACCTCGGGGCCCAAGGCGGGTGTCTACGCATGCAACATCACTTTCACACACGCATCAGGACCCGGTACGGTGTTTCGGTGGCATTGCTACACCCGGAAGGCCACCACGAAGCCCAGTTGACCCGATGATCTGGCCCTTTGACTTTCACTGGACGGGCTTTGACCAGTGTACTCTTCCACCTTGTTGCGATAGGTCAGCCCATAGGAACAACCCCGAACATGGTCTGGTCCCAACCAACCAATATATTCCCTCCGGTTCTACCCGACACGCACGATTCCCCCCTCCATGTGACGGCGGCTCTGCCGTTCGTAGAGGGGGGCACACCTCGGAGCCCAAGAAGGGCGTCTACGCATGTCACAACACATTCACACACGCATTAGGACCCGGTACGGTGTTTCGGTGGCATTGCTACACCCGAAAGGCCACCACGAAGCCTTGTTGACCAGGAGATCTAGCCCTTTGACTTTCCCCGGATGGGCTTTGACCAGTGGACTCTTCCAGCTGGTTGCGATAGGTCAGCCCATAGGAACAACCCCGAACACGGTCTGGACCCAACCAACCACCAGATTCCCTCCGGTTCTACCCGACGCGCACGATTCCCCTCTCCAAGTGACGGCGGCACTGCCGTCCGTGGAGGGGGGCAACACCTCGGAGCCCAAGGCGAGCGTCTACGCATGCAACATCACTTTCACACACGCATCAGGACCCGGTACGGTGTTTCGGTGGCATTGCTACACCCGGAAGGCCACCACGAAGCCCAGTTGACCCGATGATCTAGCCCTTTGACTTTCGCCGGACGGGCTTTGACCAGTGTACTCTTCCACCTGGTTGCGATTGGTCAGCCCATAGGAACAACCCCGAACACGGTCTGGACCCAACCCACCAATAGATTCCCTCCGGTTCTACCCGACGCGCATGATTCCCCTCTCCAAGTGACGGCGGCACTGCCGTCCGTGGAGGGGGGCAACACCCCGGAGATCCAAGACGGGCGTCTACGCATGCAACATCACTTTCACACACGCATCAGGACCCGGTATGGTGTTTCGGTGGCATAGCTACACCCGGAAGCCCCACTGACCGGACTAACCCTAGCCCCGTTGACCAGGAGATCTAGCCCTTTGACTTTCGCCGGATGGGCTTTGACCAGTGGAATCTTCCACCTGGTTGCGATAGGTCAGCCCATAGGAACAACCCCGGACACGGTCTGGACCCAACCAACCACTAGATTCCCTCCGGTTCTACCCGACGCGCATAATTCCCCCTCCAAGTGACGGCTGCACTGCCGTTCGTAGAGGGGGCACACCTCGGAGCCCAAGTAGGGCGTCTACGCATGTCACAAGACATTCACACACGTATCATGTAGGGGAACGCAGCAGAAAACAAAAATTTTCCGCCCTACGCACCAGCCCAGGACCACTATGGAGACTGCATACAAGGTTTGATCATATTCGTTACCGACTCGTAGCGCAGCGGGAAGTAGAGTCGATGACGAACGGCGATGCAGATCCCCGCAGCTAGGATTTACAACCTCCCAACCGCGAGGATGTACTCCCCCATCTGCTACCCGGACAGCCCTCTGGGAGGCGGTCGAACAGTCCCCCGGACGGTGTCGCGGACAGCCCTTCGGGAGCACCTCCGAAACTCGGACGGTCACTCGGACAGCCCTTCGGGAGGACACTCGAACAGCCCCTCGGGCAAAAAGGACGAAACTACGACCTCTCTACAGAGTTGCACACATACGGTGTCATCTATCCGGCAGGGCTTCGCCGTCCAGAACTATTTCCTGCTGGAACCCAGACAGCCTTTCGGCTCTACGAAACTCTTTCGTGGGAGGGAGAGAGAATGCCAGATCATGCATGGCTTGTGTGAGAGAGCAAGGGATGAAGGAGATGGCAGCCCCAACTCCTCCTTTTATAGGCCAAGGCAAGGGGTGGGGTGGGATGTGGAAATACCAAAATACCCAAGCTTCATGTCACACATGAAAGGGCATAATGGTAACACAAGGGGGGCACCAAGGGGACACCACCATGGCAGCCCTTGGGCCGGCCCACACCTTGTCTCCCCCCATGGGGGGGCCCCCCCAACAAGCCACCAACATGTCTCCATGAAACATGCATGCTCCCTAGACAAAAATCCACCAAACATGCAACCCCCGTTTCGTGGGATCTTGTCCCCTCGCGCTGAGACAAGATGTTTTCCGCGAAACTTTTCCTAAAAAATTCCAGAAGGTCCCAGAACATTTTTGGCACCCTCTAAAATTATTCTGGGCATGATCCGAAACATTTTCGGTGCGGTGGTTTTTATCAGCGGAAAGCATCAACAGCGGTTACGGCAGTTTCGGAACATTTTCGGTTTTTCTCTCTGAAAATTCCCAGAAGTTCCCAGACCAATTCTGGCATCCTCTGAAAATTTCCAGGCGGTGCCGAAACCCTTTTTGACCAAATAGTATATTCCGAAACAACTTTTCGGTTTTACCGAAACTCTTTCGGTGTTCTCTCTCTCGGAACTCTTCCGTTGTCTCCGAAATATTTTCGATGACTTTCTCTCAGACTCCCTGTCTAGCGTTCAACAGATAGATGACCCTTAAGCGTGTGACCCTATAGGTTCGGTGAAGTATAGACATGACCGGAACTCTTTCCAATCAATGATCAACATCGGAGCCGTGGACACCCATATTGACCCCTATACACACACGAATAAATATCCGAGTGAACCTCCAGTTGCCGTGTGCTATTCCTGTTGCTTCGCGATATGTTACAAATACCCGAGGTGAGACATGGTGGCATCCTGTGGATCAACAACTTGTCCACTATGCTAGTTACCTCGTTACCGGTATCGTTCTCTTTTCTCGTTACCGTGTTCCGGCATCCCCGTGATCAAATCACAAAGTGTCTGGCCAGACGATGATGGATACCGTAACACCGAGAGGGCCCAGAGATATCTCTCCATCGTCGGAGGAGCAAATCCCAATCTCGAGCTATCAAGTTACTTGACACACTTTTCCATGAACCCGTAAGCCGCCGTAATAGCCACCCATTTACGGATGACGTTTAACAAACCCCAAAGTTCATGAAGCAAGTATGAAGAAACTCGACACTCTCATGGTCTAAGGAATTATGCAAACATTAACCATCTCTGTGTTATTAACCATTAATTTGTGACGAATGTAACTCATAGCATAACATCAATCGGGTCAATTCAACACAAATGTTCTTCTAACATTGTGCCCTCAAAGTTGCTGGCATAAACATGCCCATGATTGGGAAAACATAATCATCATGCAACACTTGAGCTAGTCTTAGAGGCACGACTAGGAATACTTTTTACCGTTTATTATTCCACACGTGCACATGGGTTTTCCCCAGAGCCTTTATGGATATACGGGCTCGGGAACCACGGCAGTTATAGCATGGAACATAAACCTAATTATGAACAAGGAGATAAATAATAGCATTTATTATTGCCTCTAGGGCATATCTCCTACAGACTCCCACTTGCACTAGAGTCAATAATCTAGTTAATGCTAATGCACTTTACACCTGTGGCACACCGGTGTAAATATGCTTCGCTTGTGGTATAGCCTGAATGTCCAACGGATCTGACGACTTCAGCTCCGTGTGTATCTTTGCATATCCTCGCGTTTTCACGCTTTCACAAAATTCATTTTTTGTGTGGACTTGGCTTGGTATGTATGCGAATCACAGGTCGAACCTGGATTCCTCAGACTGAGTTATGGAGCAACTACTTGCAGTAGTGTCCCATTGACAAAAGCCATCTTGGAACCATACAAAGTTCATGAATGAACTATATGATTCAACATCTTCTTTGTCGCTTTAAAAGCGGCAACATACTTTGCCTCTGTTATAGAATTCGCCACAGTAACTTGTTTGGAACAATTTCCAACTACCGTGCCACCATATTGTGTGTTACACAAAACCCTCAATTTAAATCGAAAATCGCATGGAGAAAAGATGAAGACTGTATCGATGTAACCTTTTACAACGAACTCTTCATGATCTCCACTTGCGAGAAAACATGTCATTAGTGCTACTATAGTACTCAATGACCCTTTTTCACCGTTGTCCCATGATCAGTACTTTTGATCACTTTGGTATCTATACTCGCAACAACTTTGGAGTATTGGACATATCTGGTTGTTTTTACATACCATGGAATACATGATTAATCCAAACACGAAGGTGTATGGAATCTCCATCATGTATTTTGCTCATCAGTGTTTTGGGACACCGAGTCTTGCAAAAACTCTTTCCATGTGACTTCGGCAAGAATAACTCCTTGACGTTTTTAATGCTAAAAAAGTTTTAGCATTTTGTCAATATGTATCTTTGCTCAGCCCCATTAGGTAAATCTATCTTCATAGATCGTCATGCCTAATATAAAGGCTATTTAGCCCAAGCACTTCATCGAAAAACTATTTTCAAATGAAGTCCGAATTCGTGTCAAGAAATTTATTTCCAATTAACAATGTGTCAAGCACACAACGTTTTTAGAAATATTATTATGCTCCCACTTACTTTCTTGAATCACAAGCATCTTCGTTACCCATTGATGAAGTCAAAACCCTTTTGACCATTTCATCAAAACACGAAGATTCCAACTCCACTTTGCTCTCTTCTGTCCATCGCTGGAACTCTGAAGTTTGCATACTTACTAGCATCCTCTGGACTGACAAAATACCTTGGACTATAACACATGCAAGTCCTTGGTTTTATTTCCATTATATGGAAATCCTATTGTCATCCATATTTCATATCTCATGACTGAAATATGTATTAATTGCTAGTTCAACCCGAACCGACTTTAAGCATCGCTGCGATGAAACAACCTCATCGTAGTCAACTCCTTGAACTTGTTATATTGCAACAAGTCGAGCTTTATGGATAAAACATTTTTATCCGTATCAATTTTTAGTTCCATAAAATTCGTAAGTCTCTAAGTCTTCCGAAAGGTGTATCAAGGTTTTAATCTTGAATCACTTATATGGGAACTATCTCGGATTGTATTGGCATTTAGCCAATTTCGGAGTTAGGGCCCATCAACGCTTCCTTGTGTATCATAGGTATACTATTGTCCAACAACAATATCTCGTCTGCGCACCTGAGAGGTTTGCACGAGCCTTGCCTACGTGGTTCAGCTGCAAGTTCGACCGAAGTCCATACATTTTATTGTAGAGACTTCCGTATCAGTCGCAGTAGGAAACTCTGGAATTTCTTCCAAGGTCTCTTTCCTTTGATCTGATGACGAAGATACTGTTATCTCATCGAGTTGCATTGTTCTCCCACTCACCTCTTTGAAAGAACCATTTTCTTCAAAAAGCATACCGTCCTTTGTGGCAAACCGATTTGCCTCGGTATAGTGAGGGAGGAATACCCAACATTTTGGGATAACCTACAAAGTAGCACTTGTCTGATTTGGAATAGGTCTGTAACCTTTTACACAAGCCCCATATTCCAAATGTTAAGAAAAGATATAGCATGGTTGGGCGTACCATACCATGGTGTCATTTCAACAGACCTGATGGAACTCTTTTCAGTGTAAAAGCCACAGTCTCTAAAGCATCACCTTTTAAAAGGGATAATGGCAAATTTATTTATGTCATCTTTGATCTTACCATCTCATAAATGGTTCGACTACATCTTCACGGACTTTCCACTTGCAGTGGTGTTCCGGGAGGTGCAAGTTATGAAACCCCTTTCACAACTCATCAGACATTCGCTAAACTTGTAACTCAAATATTTCTTTCTGCAATCGAATTGTAGAAACATAATTTTCTTGTTACAATTACTTCTACTTCATTTTTGAAAAACCTTTCGAATGATTTCAAAAGATCCAGACTTACGTCTCATCAAGTAAATATCCATATATCTACTTGAGTCACTTCTGAAGATAGATAAATCCACTACTTGCAACAACATTTATTGAACTACACACATCAAAATGGATGATCGCCAATAAGTTTGTTGCTCGTTCCTTATGGCCTATGAACGGTATTTCAATCACTTCACTTTTCGGAGGAAAGTTGCAAGTGTCAGATGATTCAAAATCAAACGACTTAAAAATCCATCATAATGGAATTTTCCATGCGGGTTTCTCCAATGTGACCAAATGTAGTGCCACACTTATGTGGTATTCTCTTACGACATTTAGCGTCAGCGTTATGGGTGTATCATATTACTATCAATATTCATAACATACATCCCATCTGGATGGAAGCATGGCCCTTCATGTTATTCATAATACTGAACAACAATTGTTCTTCTATGAACAACCCTTTTGCAACAAACATTGTGCAACGGGCTAGAGTGTATGAAACTCTAAACTGAATTATGAAAGTAAAAACAGAGGTAATATATTATTATCAATATTCATAACATACATCTCATTCATAATGAAAGTATGGCCCTTATGTTATTCATAACACCGAACATCAAAAGTTCTCTTATGAACAACCTTCTTGCAAGATACCTTATGCAAAGGGCTAGAGTGTGAAACTCTAAAATGAATTATGAAGGTAAATACATAGGTAATACACCTATGGAAGGTATAGTAACATTTACTATGTTCCATGTGTGTATCTCAACCTCATTCCTGGCTAGTCTTTCAGGCCATAGTAGTTCTTAAATCGAGTTGCAACAGAATGCAATCGAGCGGGTATCTTTGTGATTGTCTCACAATACCCAAGAATTAGTGATTAACATGTTTAACCATAATTCCAAAGAACTATATCTTTGACCAGCCTTCTATACATCAAAAACTTGTATGACATTCATACATGAGCTGGATATTCCAGTCTTCTTTCTTTCTGCCTTTATACTTCTAACAGTTTAACTTTTAGTATTTCTCCTACTTCCAGAAGAAGCACCCAACTTAAGAGTGGCGTTAGCCCCGGACTTCCTAGGCGTGAAAGTTTCACTAACACCCTTCGGACACTTCCTTTCTCTTTAAGTTGTTGTTTTATTCACCTTTCATCATATGATAGGCGTTCTTCTGGATCCCTTTCTTATCAGTCTAATGCATAGTAAACTCCTTTACTAAAAGTTTGCAAACAAACATTGCTTTGGATATCTCATATCTTTTAGCCTTTGTCTGTCTCTGAAAATGATTTTCAGATTCCATGAATATCACATAACTATCCAAACTTTCAAAGTTCGGGTCTCATGGAAGCAAATGTATTGCACTTGACTGAAATGGAATTCTAGCTTTTGGATCGAAGGACGAGAGTCACATGATCCATAGCATAAGTGAGAGAATACCGAAAGTATGCGATAGGACAAAAGTCCTTCTCGGCACTCTTGAGGACAATCCTCACATTACGTTACCAACCATAAAGTTTTAACCAGATATTTAACAGCTATTCAATTTTAATAGGGAAGGTGGAAACGCGAGCCATTATTCTACAACTATCATGCAAATCACACTTTAGACAATGTTCAAAATTAATTGCACTGAGAATTAAACAAGTTAATTCAACAGTGCGCTCCCACTCAAATCAATATCTCTCATAATTGATTGTGAGCGATTCAAGATCCATATTACAATTCAACGCCAAGGATGTGTCCATCTCAAGTGACGAGAATTGCAATTGGTAGGCCAACTTGCCAATCACATCTCTATGTGACTCTTGTTCATCTTTCGATGGGCGTGTTCCGAGCTCAGGACGCTCCTCCAGAACGTCAAGACAACCAAGTGATCTCGCTGCGAGGTCTCAACTCACCCGCCTCACATTTCCCTAATCGTTCGCACCCATGTGTCCATGTGATGCCCCGAAAAGTAAGGTGCCGTGACGGTGCTACACTTGGGAGAACACTAACTACTTGATATTTTTGTGAGAGATCACCCTAATAAAAAGCGACTACGGCGCAATCAAGAAGGGTGCATCATAAGGGATAAACATCTCAGGCAATTCATAATAGCATGATATGGTATAGCCCTTTCCGACGGAGAAGTCTTCTATTTCTTCGTCTTCGGCATTCGCGTCGGTGTTCGCCTTCGCGAAAATTGCCACCACCTTGTCGATGCACCAGATAATATTGCTATCTCTATAGCTAATAAAATAATGCATTACACAAGGTCGACACGCAGGTCATTTAAAGTGCAATCATATGGCTCCAGCCATCATGCCGAATCATGACATGCAGGTCATGTTAATTAATTTACATCATATAGTCATCTCATACATAATCAAATTATTATGAGCACTGCTATACCACATCATATGCACATGCAAACCCTCCTACAAAACCAAGTTAGACGTCTCTAATCGGTTCAGCAAAAACTGGTTTTACGTGGCTTCTAAGGTTTCGAAACAAACCGAAGCTACCAACGTCCATCATCAAGTATGATAATTCAAGTCGCTAAATTAACTTCGCGGGGTGTATGAAACACGAGATAATAAAATCTCGAGCCCCATACTGAACTTCGTCATACGCATGACCCCCGTGCAGATCATATCTGCATTGCCCTTTCGTCTGCGAAACATCCATCTTTCTTTGACTAAAGTGGAACCCAAAGAACTGTTAGCACTTCGTTGATCTGTCAATCAGCATATTCAGGAGCAGCATGAAAGGATCGCGGATTGCCAGAACTTTGTCAGATTCCACAATGCTGTCAAGATCAGGACTACGCAAATTCGAGGGAAGCAACAAGAACATCGGGTAACAGATTTCATCTGCTACCCACACAAATAATTTTCAGTAATAGAACTCATCTACTACCTAATTATATTGTGCAACACCCATACATCTCCATGTATTCTAGATCGCAACCTGCATCTACGCATAGCACGGCTCATGATGCCACTGTAGGGGAACGCAGCAGAAAACAAAAAATTTCCGCCCTACGCACCAGCCCAGGACCACTATGGAGATGCATACAAGGTTTGATCATATTCGTTACCGACTCGTAGCGCAGCGGGAAGTAGAGTCGATGACGAACGGCGATGCAGATCCCCGCAGCTAGGATTTACAACCTCCCAACCGCGAGGATGTACTCCCCCATCTGCTACCCGGACAGCCCTCTGGGAGGCGGTCGAACAGTCCCCCGGACGATGTCGCGGACAGCCCTTCGGGAGGACCTCCGAAACTCGGACGGTCACTCGGACAGCCCTTCGGGAGGACACTCGAACAGCCCCTCGGGCAAAAAGGACGAAACTACGACCTCTCTACAGAGTTGCACACATACGGTGTCATCTATCCGGCAGGGCTTCGCCGTCCAGAACTAGTTCTTGCCGGAACCCAGACAGCCTTTCGGCTCTACGAAACTCTTTCGTGGGAGGGAGAGAGAATGCCAGATCATGCATGGCTTGTGTGAGAGAGCAAGGGATGAAGGAGATGGCAGCCCCAACTCCTCCTTTTATCGGCCAAGGCAAGGGGTGGGGTGGGATGTGGAAATACCAAAATACCCAAGCTTCATGTCACACATGAAAGGGCATAATGGTAACACAAGGGGGGCACCAAGGGGACACCACCATGGCAGCCCTTGGGCCGGCCCACACCTTGTCTCCCCCCATGGGGGGGCCCCCCCAACAAGCCACCAACATGTCTCCATGAAACATGCATGCTCCCTAGACAAAAATCCACCAAACATGCAACCCCCGTTTCGTGGGATCTTGTCCCCTCGCGCTGAGACAAGATGTTTTCCGCGAAACTTTTCCTAAAAAATTCCAGAAGGTCCCAGAACATTTTTGGCACCCTCTAAAATTATTCTGGGCATGATCCGAAACATTTTCGGTGCGGTGGTTTTTATCAGCGGAAAGCATCAACAGCGGTTACGGCAGTTTCGGAACATTTTCGGTTTTTCTCTCTGAAAATTCCCAGAAGTTCCCAGACCAATTCTGGCATCCTCTGAAAATTTCCAGGCGGTGCCGAAACCCTTTTTGACCAAATAATATATTCCGAAACAACTTTTCGGTTTTACCGAAACTCTTTCGGTGTTCTCTCTCTCGGAACTCTTCCGTTGTCTCCGAAATATTTTCGATGACTTTCTCTCAGACTCCCTGTCTAGCGTTCAACAGATAGATGACCCTTAAGCGTGTGACCCTATAGGTTCGGTGAAGTATAGACATGACCGGAACTCTTTCCAATCAATGATCAACATCGGAGCCGTGGACACCCATATTGACCCCTATACCCACACGAATAAATATCCGAGTGAACCTCCAGTTGCCGTGTGCTATTCCTGTTGCTTCGCGATATGTTACAAATACCCGAGGTGAGACATGGTGGCATCCTGTGGATCAACAACTTGTCCACTATGCTAGTTACCTCGTTACCGGTATCGTTCTCTTTTCTCGTTACCGTGTTCCGGCATCCCCGTGATCAAATCACAAAGTGTCTGGCCAGACGATGATGGATACCGTAACACCGAGAGGGCCCAGAGATATCTCTCCATCGTCGGAGGAGCAAATCCCAATCTCGAGCTATCAAGTTACTTGACACACTTTTCCATGAACCCGTAAGCCGCCGTAATAGCCACCCATTTACGGATGACGTTTAACAAACCCCAAAGTTCATGAAGCAAGTATGAAGAAACTCGACACTCTCATGGTCTAAGGAATTATGCAAACATTAACCATCTCTGTGTTATTAACCATTAATTTGTGACGAATGTAACTCATAGCATAACATCAATCGGGTCAATTCAACACAAATGTTCTTCTAACATTGTGCCCTCAAAGTTGCTGGCATAAACATGCCCATGATTGGGAAAACATAATCATCATGCAACACTTGAGCTAGTCTTAGAGGCACGACTAGGAATACTTTTTACCGTTTATTATTCCACACGTGCACATGGGTTTTCCCCAGAGCCTTTATGGATATACGGGCTCGGGAACCACGGCAGTTATAGCATGGAACATAAACCTAATTATGAACAAGGAGATAAATAATAGCATTTATTATTGCCTCTAGGGCATATCTCCTACAGACTCCCACTTGCACTAGAGTCAATAATCTAGTTAATGCTAATGCACTTTACACCTGTGGCACACCGGTGTAAATATGCTTCGCTTGTGGTATAGCCTGAATGTCCAACGGATCTGACGACTTCAGCTCCGTGTGTATCTTTGCATATCCTCGCGTTTTCACGCTTTCACAAAATTCATTTTTTGTGTGGACTTGGCTTGGTATGTATGCGAATCACAGGTCGAACCTGGATTCCTCAGACTGAGTTATGGAGCAACTACTTGCAGTAGTGTCCCATTGACAAAAGCCATCTTGGAACCATACAAAGTTCATGAATGAACTATATGATTCAACATCTTCTTTGTCGCTTTAAAAGCGGCAACATACTTTGCCTCTGTTATAGAATTCGCCACAGTAACTTGTTTGGAACAATTTCCAACTACCGTGCCACCATATTGTGTGTTACACAAAACCCTCAATTTAAATCGAAAATCGCATGGAGAAAAGATGAAGACTGTATCGATGTAACCTTTTACAACGAACTCTTCATGATCTCCACTTGCGAGAAAACATGTCATTAGTGCTACTATAGTACTCAATGACCCTTTTTCACCGTTGTCCCATGATCAGTACTTTTGATCACTTTGGTATCTATACTCGCAACAACTTTGGAGTATTGGACATATCTGGTTGTTTTTACATACCATGGAATACATGATTAATCCAAACACGAAGGTGTATGGAATCTCCATCATGTATTTTGCTCATCAGTGTTTTGGGACACCGAGTCTTGCAAAAACTCTTTCCATGTGACTTCGGCAAGAATAACTCCTTGACGTTTTTAATGCTAAAAAAGTTTTAGCATTTTGTCAATATGTATCTTTGCTCAGCCCCATTAGGTAAATCTATCTTCATAGATCGTCATGCCTAATATAAAGGCTATTTAGCCCAAGCACTTCATCGAAAAACTATTTTCAAATGAAGTCCGAATTCGTGTCAAGAAATTTATTTCCAATTAACAATGTGTCAAGCACACAACGTTTTTAGAAATATTATTATGCTCCCACTTACTTTCTTGAATCACAAGCATCTTCGTTACCCATTGATGAAGTCAAAACCCTTTTGACCATTTCATCAAAACACGAAGATTCCAACTCCACTTTGCTCTCTTCTGTCCATCGCTGGAACTCTGAAGTTTGCATACTTACTAGCATCCTCTGGACTGACAAAATACCTTGGACTGTAACACATGCAAGTCCTTGGTTTTATTTCCATTATATGGAAATCCTATTGTCATCCATATTTCATATCTCATGACTGAAATATGTATTAATTGCTAGTTCAACCCGAACCGACTTTAAGCATCGCTGCGATGAAACAACCTCATCGTAGTCAACTCCTTGAACTTGTTATATTGCAACAAGTCGAGCTTTATGGATAAAACATTTTTATCCGTATCAATTTTTAGTTCCATAAAATTCGTAAGTCTCTAAGTCTTCCGAAAGGTGTATCAAGGTTTTAATCTTGAATCACTTATATGGGAACTATCTCGGATTGTATTGGCATTTAGCCAATTTCGGAGTTAGGGCCCATCAACGCTTCCTTGTGTATCATAGGTATACTATTGTCCAACAACAATATCTCGTCTGCGCACCTGAGAGGTTTGCACGAGCCTTGCCTACGTGGTTCAGCTGCAAGTTCGACCGAAGTCCATACATTTTATTGTAGAGACTTCCGTATCAGTCGCAGTAGGAAACTCTGGAATTTCTTCCAAGGTCTCTTTCCTTTGATCTGATGACGAAGATACTGTTATCTCATCGAGTTGCATTGTTCTCCCACTCACCTCTTTGAAAGAACCATTTTCTTCAAAAAGCATACCGTCCTTTGTGGCAAACCGATTTGCCTCGGTATAGTGAGGGAGGAATACCCAACATTTTGGGATAACCTACAAAGTAGCACTTGTCTGATTTGGAATAGGTCTGTAACCTTTTACACAAGCCCCATATTCCAAATGTTAAGAAAAGATATAGCATGGTTGGGCGTACCATACCATGGTGTCATTTCAACAGACCTGATGGAACTCTTTTCAGTGTAAAAGCCGCAGTCTCTAAAGCATCACCTTTTAAAAGGGATAATGGCAAATTTATTTATGTCATCTTTGATCTTACCATCTCATAAATGGTTCGACTACATCTTCACGGACTTTCCACTTGCAGTGGTGTTCCGGGAGGTGCAAGTTATGAAACCCCTTTCACAACTCATCAGACATTCGCTAAACTTGTAACTCAAATATTTCTTTCTGCAATCGAATTGTAGAAACATA
This sequence comes from Thinopyrum elongatum, assembly GCA_011799875.1. NCBI lineage: Eukaryota > Viridiplantae > Streptophyta > Magnoliopsida > Poales > Poaceae > Thinopyrum > Thinopyrum elongatum. Next base: position 584,070,005 of record CM022299.1, read on the forward strand.
ATTTTCTTGTTACAATTACTTCTACTTCATTTTTGAAAAACCTTTCGAATGATTTCAAAAGATCCAGACTTACGTCTCATCAAGTAAATATCCATATATCTACTTGAGTCACTTCTGAAGATAGATAAATCCACTACTTGCAACAACATTTATTGAACTACACACATCAAAATGTATGATCACCAATAAGTTTGTTGCTCGTTCCTTATGGCCTGTGAACGGTATTTCAATCACTTCACTTTTCGGAGGAAAGTTGCAAGTGTCAGATGATTCAAAATCAAACGACTTAAAAATCCATCATAATGGAATTTTCCATGCGGGTTTCTCCAATGTGACCAAATGTAGTGCCACACTTATGTGGTATTCTCTTACGACATTTAGCGTCAGCGTTATGGGTGTATCATATTACTATCAATATTCATAACATACATCCCATCTGGATGGAAGCATGGCCCTTCATGTTATTCATAATACTGAACAACAATTGTTCTTCTATGAACAACCCTTTTGCAACAAACATTGTGCAACGGGCTAGAGTGTATGAAACTCTAAACTGAATTATGAAAGTAAAAACAGAGGTAATATATTATTATCAATATTCATAACATACATCTCATTCATAATGAAAGTATGGCCCTTATGTTATTCATAACACCGAACATCAAAAGTTCTCTTATGAACAACCTTCTTGCAAGATACCTTATGCAAAGGGCTAGAGTGTGAAACTCTAAAATGAATTATGAAGGTAAATACATAGGTAATACACCTATGGAAGGTATAGTATCATTTACTATGTTCCATGTGTGTATCTCAACCTCATTCCTGGCTAGTCTTTCAGGCCATAGTAGTTCTTACATCGAGTTGCAACAGAATGCAATCGAGCGGGTATCTTTGTGATTGTCTCACAATACCCAAGAATTAGTGATTAACATGTTTAACCATAATTCCAAAGAACTATATCTTTGACCAGCCTTCTATACATCAAAAACTTGTATGACATTCATACATGAGCTGGATATTCCAGTCTTCTTTCTTTCTGCCTTTATACTTCTAACAGTTTAACTTTTAGTATTTCTCCTACTTCCAGAAGAAGCACCCAACTTAAGAGTGGCGTTAGCCCCGGACTTCCTAGGCGTGAAAGTTTCACTAACACCCTTCGGACACTTCCTTTCTCTTTAAGTTGTTGTTTTATTCACCTTTCATCATATGATAGGCATTCTTCTGGATCCCTTTCTTATCAGTCTAATGCATAGTAAACTCCTTTACTAAAAGTGTGCAAACAAACATTGCTTTGGATATCTCATATCTTTTAGCCTTTGTCTGTCTCTGAAAATGATTTTCAGATTCCATGAATATCACATAACTATCCAAACTTTCAAAGTTCGGGTCTCATGGAAGCAAATGTATTGCACTTGACTGAAATGGAATTCTAGCTTTTGGATCGAAGGACGAGAGTCACATGATCCATAGCATAAGTGAGAGAATACCGAAAGTATGCGATAGGACAAAAGTCCTTCTCGGCACTCTTGAGGACAATCCTCACATTACGTTACCAACCATAAAGTTTTAACCAGATATTTAACAGCTATTCAATTTTAATAGGGAAGGTGGAAACGCGAGCCATTATTCTACAACTATCATGCAAATCACACTTTAGACAATGTTCAAAATTAATTGCACTGAGAATTAAACAAGTTAATTCAACAGTGCGCTCCCACTCAAATCAATATCTCTCATAATTGATTGTGAGCGATTCAAGATCCATATTACAATTCAACGCCAAGGATGTGTCCATCTCAAGTGACGAGAATTGCAATTGGTAGGCCAACTTGCCAATCACATCTCTATGTGACTCTTGTTCATCTTTCGATGGGCGTGTTCCGAGCTTAGGACGCTCCTCCAGAACGTCAAGACAACCAAGTGATCTCGCTGCCAGGTCTCAACTCACCCGCCTCACATTTCCCTAATCGTTCGCACCCATGTGTCCATGTGATGCCCCGAAAAGTAAGGTGCCGTGACGGTGCTACACTTGGGAGAACACTAACTACTTGATATTTTTGTGAGAGATCACCCTAATAAAAAGCGACTACGGCGCAATCAAGAAGGGTGCATCATAAGGGATAAACATCTCAGGCAATTCATAATAGCATGATATGGTATAGCCCTTTCCGACGGAGAAGTCTTCTATTTCTTCGTCTTCGGCATTCGCGTCGGTGTTCGCCTTCGCGAAGATTGCCACCACCTTGTCGATGCACCAGATAATATTGCTATCTCTATAGCTAATAAAATAATGCATTACACAAGGTCGACACGCAGGTCATTTAAAGTGCAATCATATGGCTCCAGCCATCATGCCGAATCATGACACGCAGGTCATGTTAATTAATTTACATCATATAGTCATCTCATACATAATCAAATTATTATGAGCACTGCTATACCACATCATATGCACATGCAAACCCTCCTACAAAACCAAGTTAGACGTCTCTAATCGGTTCAGCAAAAACTGGTTTTACGTGGCTTCTAAGGTTCGAAACAAACCGAAGCTACCAACGTCCATCATCAAGTATGATAATTCAAGTCGCTAAATTAACTTCGCGGGGTGTATGAAACACGAGAATAAAAATCTCGAGCCCATACTGAACTTCGTCATACGATGACCCCCGTGCAGATCATATCTGCATTGCCCTTTCGTCTGCGAAACATCCATCTTTCTTTGACTAAAGTGGAACCCAAAGAACTGTTAGCACTTCGTTGATCTGTCAATCAGCATATTCAGGAGCAGCATGATGAAGGATCGCGGATTGCCAGAACTTTGTCAGATTCCACAATGCTGTCAAGATCAGGACTACGCAAATTCGAGGGAAGCAACAAGAACATCGGGTAACAGATTTCATCTGCTACCCACACAAATAATTTTCAGTAATAGAACTCATCTACTACCTAATTATATTGGGCAACACCCATACATCTCCATGTATTCTAGATCGCAACCTGCATCTACGCATAGCACGGCTCATGATGCCACTGTAGGGGAACGCAGCAGAAAACAAAAAATTTCCGCCCTACGCACCAGCCCAGGACCACTATGGAGATGCATACAAGGTTTGATCATATTCGTTACCGACTCGTAGCGCAGCGGGAAGTAGAGTCGATGACGAACGGCGATGCAGTCTCCCGCAGCTAGGATTTACAACCTCCCAACCGCGAGGATGTACTCCCCCATCTGCTACCGGACAGCCCTTGGGAGGCGGTCGAACAGTCCCCCGGACGAGTGTGCGGACAGCCCTTCGGGAGGACCTCCGAAACGGACGGTCACTCGGACAGCCCTTCGGGAGGACACTCGAACGCCCCTCGGGCAAAAAGGACGAAACTACGACCTCTCTACAGAGTTGCACACTACGGTGTCATCTATCGGCAGGGCTTCGCGTCCAGAACTAGTTTTGCCGGAACCCAGACAGCCTTTCGGCTCTACGAAACTCTTTCGTGGGAGGGAGAGAGAATGCCAGATCATGCATGGCTTGTGTGAGGAGAGCAAAAAAACGGGATTGAAGGAGATGGCAGCCCCAACTCCTCCTTTTATAGGCCAAGGCAAGGGGTGGGGTGGGATGTGGAAATACCAAAATACCCAAGCTTCATGTCACACATGAAAGGGCATAATGGTAACACAAGGGGGGCACCAAGGGGACACCACCATGGCAGCCCTTGGGCCGGCCCACACCTTGTCTCCCCCCATGGGGGGGCCCCCCCAACAAGCCACCAACATGTCTCCATGAAACATGCATGCTCCCTAGACAAAAATCCACCAAACATGCAACCCCCGTTTCGTGGGATCTTGTCCCCTCGCGCTGAGACAAGATGTTTTCCGCGAAACTTTTCCTAAAAAATTCCAGAAGGTCCCAGAACATTTTTGGCACCCTCTAAAATTATTCTGGGCATGATCCGAAACATTTTCGGTGCGGTGGTTTTTATCAGCGGAAAGCATCAACAGCGGTTACGGCAGTTTCGGAACATTTCCGGTTTTTCTCTCTGAAAATTCCCAGAAGTTCCCAGACCAATTCTGGCATCCTCTGAAAATTTCCAGGTGGTGCCGAAACCCTTTTTGACCAAATAATATATTCCGAAACAACTTTTCGGTTTTACCGAAACTCTTTCGGTGTTCTCTCTCTTGGAACTCTTCTGTTGTCTCCGAAATATTTTCGATGACTTTCTCTTAGACTCCCTGTCTAGCGTTCAACAGATAGATGACCCTTAAGCGTGTGACCCTATATGTTCGGTGAAGTATAGACATGACCGGAACTCTTTCCAATCAATGATCAACATCGGAGCCGTGGACACCCATATTGACCCCTATACCCACACGAATAAATATCCGAGTGAACCTCCAGTTGCCGTGTGCTATTCCTGTTGCTTCGCGATATGTTACAAATACCCGAGGTGAGACATGGTGGCATCCTGTGGATCAACAACTTGTCCACTATGCTAGTTACCTCGTTACCGGTATCGTTCTCTTTTCTCGTTACCGTGTTCCGGCATCCCCGTGATCAAATCACAAATTGTCTGGCCAGACGATGATGGATACCGTAACACCGAGAGGGCCCAGAGATATCTCTCCATCGTCGGAGGAACAAATCCCAATCTCGAGCTATCAAGTTACTTGACACACTTTTCCATGAACCCGTAAGCCGCCGTAATAGCCACCCATTTACGGATGACGTTTAACAAACCCCAAAGTTCATGAAGCAAGTATGAAGAAACTCGACACTCTCATGGTCTAAGGAATTATGCAAACATTAACCATCTCTGTGTTATTAACCATTAATTTGTGACGAATGTAACTCATAGCATAACATCAATCGGGTCGATTCAACACAAATGTTCTTCTAACATTGTGCCCTCAAAGTTGCTGGCATAAACATGCCCATGATTGGGAAAACATAATCATCATGCAACACTTGAGCTAGTCTTAGAGGCACGACTAGGAATACTTTTTACCGTTTATTATTCCACACGTGCACATGGGTTTTCCCCAGAGCCTTTATGGATATACGGGCTCGGGAACCACGGCAGTTATAGCATGGAACATAAACCTAATTATGAACAAGGAGATAAATAATAGCATTTATTATTGCCTCTAGGGCATATCTCCTACATATCAGGACCCGTGCGCTGTTTCGGTGGCATTGCTACACCCGGAAGGCCACCACGAAGCCCAGTTGACCTGATGATCTAGCCGTTTGACTTTTACTGGACGGGCTTTGACAAGTGCACTCTTCCACCTGGTTGCGATTGGTCAGCCCATAGGAACATCCCCGAGTAGAGCTGGACCCAACCCACCAATAGATTCCCTCCGGTTCTACCCGACGCGCACGATTCCCCCCTCCAAGTGACGGCGGCTCTGCCGTTCGTAGAGGGGGGCACACCTCGGAGCCCAAGAAGGGCGTCTACGCATGCAACATCACTTTCACACACGCTTCAGGACCCGGTACGGTGTTTCGGTGGCATTGCTACACCTGGAAGGCCACCACGAAGCCCAGTTGACCCGATGATCTAGCCCTTTGACTTTCGCCGGACGGGCTTTGACCAGCGTACTCTTCCACCTGGTTGCGATTGGTCAGCCCATAGGAACATCCCGAAATAGGGCTGGACCGAACCCACCAATAGATTCCCTTTGGTTCTACCCGACGCACACGATTCCCCTCTCCAAGTGACGGTGGCACTACCGTCCGTGGAGGGGGGGCAACACCCCGGAGACCCAAGACGGGCGTCTACGCATGCAACATCACTTTCACACACGCATCAGGACCCGTGCGCTGTTTCGGTGGCATTGCTACAAGGCGGTGTGAGATTATGATAAAAAAAGTCATTTAAAAGTTGTCCAAATCTATGGAAGTATCAATTATTTGTGATTTTTACTAAGTATAAGGACCTATATGCAAAATTACATGAGGTTACATTTTAACATACTCAAAAGTAAAAACAAACCGGATATTCATAATCGAGGGAAAATTCTGCCCGAAATCCATATATAATTTTTGTATGTTTAAGTCTATATAAATTAGATTTAAATTAATCAAATCTAAATTTTTAAAAATATAAAATGAGAAACAAAAAACATATAACATATATATGCCGACGGCTTGGCCGTCGGCATATATAGCCCACAGATATGCCGACGGCCAGGCCGTCGGCGTAGATAGCGCACGTGTTCTCTGACAACTAAAAAAAAGTGTACTAGCTATGCCGACGGCCTCCGTCAGGGCCGTCGGCATAGTGATGACGGCGTCAACTCTCCATCCGGTCCTGGGTCGGCGGGCCCACACGTGTGCCGACGGCGTATATATGCTGACGGTCCCCGTCGGTATAGTGGAATAGATGCCGACGGCTAAACTACGCCGACGGCCCCCGTCGGCATAGACGAAAATTTGCCGACGGCTTCTGTACGCCTACGATGTTTTCCCGGCCGTCGGCGTATCTCCATCTATGCCGATGGGGGCCGTCGGCACAGAAAACACCGTCGGCAGCGTCATTTATTCTGGTAGTGCACGGCTGTTTCCTTTCCTATGTTCAGATTTCTCCATACCTAGCACAGCAGCAGCAGCAATGTGGCACGTGGGCCGTTCAAGGCCGGAATAGCGGAGGTGGCGCGAGCCGGGTCACGGGGGCGGGGGTGCCACGGCGCGAGGCAGGCGGCAGAGATCGAGACGGCAAGGCCGTGCTCGGAACGAGCGACGGGGCCGGCTCAGAAGGACGCAAGGCGACAGCAAGCCCGGAGTGAGACGGAGCCGGCCCGCGTGGTAAGGAGGATCCGGAGGTGGCCTAGAGGTGTGGAGGCCCACGGGGGTGCTGACGAAGGCGGCTCACGGCGGCCTTTGAAGCGAGGTGGAGCAGAGGCGGGTTGAGACAGGGGCTTGACCCGGTGGCGGCTCGCCCGCGGGGTAGTTTGAAGGGAGGCGGCTTCGCAGGCGACACCAACAAGGGAAGGCCGCAGCTCGACGAGGCAGCGACGGTAAGTTTGAGATGAGGCCGACGAGGCTCGCGGTGGCGGCTCAAGGCAGTGGCAACGCGCGACTGGCGACGGTGGCCACTTGAGGCGGCAGGCCGGCTCGTTACCAAGGCGAGGCACTAAGGCAAGACCGGCGGTTTGACTAGGTAGCCAGCATCTCTTTCCATGTTTTATCAAGATTTGGTTGACTCTCTTCTTCACGGGAGGAAAGTGGCAACTTCAATGCCGCAGGAACGGAGGCGTGGCCGGCTCGGGACCGCAGCAACGGAAGTGGCGGCTTAGATGCGGGGAAAATAGAGCCGGAGTTGACCATGGATGAGTTGCTTGCCGCGGTAACTTGAAGTAGAACGGCTGCTTGTCGATGGCAGAAACGGCATGCAATCTTGGCCGCATCGGAGGCTTGACGGGGCGGCGGACTGGCCTCGTGAGTCGAGGACAAGGCGAACTGACCGTGAGGGTCGAGGATGAGGCGGACTGCGGCAGAGACCTGGCTCAACTTGGAGCGGCCCGGGGAATAGGGGCGAGACCCGCCGTCGAGGCGCCGGCGGCTTGCTGATGAAACGGGTCAGCGGCCACGGCGGTGGCTCGGCGGCGGCAGGCTGGCTTGCAGTTGGCGACGCGAGGCAGGTGACTCGGAGCTGTATGCGATGACGGCTTGCGGCCGCGGGTTTGACTCCTCCGGGTCCTGGACTAGCAATTTTCTGCTGATTTTGATTACCGAAACACATACGGGCTGAGACCTCCATCAGGATTGATTTTCTTTTGCCGCTGAGGCGCGAGTCTTGAGCCGTCCGCTGGATCGCTGTTGATGACGGCGGGAAAGCTTTCAGCCTCGGCGACTTGCGAGATAGTGGCCGAGCGGAGTTGATCACAACCCTAATTCCTCCCGATCTTTAAATCTCACCGATTGTAAATCTGAACGGATGAACTCGAAGTTGATGCAGATCCTTCCAAGTTGGGTCCTCATCACCGTCCGATTGCGAATTGCTCGATCCCTGAGAGATCCCTCCAAGAACAGAACACCACCGTGCGCTGGCCTCACGGTGGGCGTCAACTGTCGTGGTTTTGTCACGGCAGATGTCCTAGTGTGGGGACTTAGTTGTGAGGCCAACGCAACTAGGTAGTAGCTTGAACGGGGTTGGTCGGAATCAAGAGACACGAGGTTTTACCCAGGTTTGGCCCCTCACGGTGGAGGTAAAAGCCTACATCCTGCTTCATTGACATTGATCATGATGCTCACGATTACAAGGGTGCTCTTTCGCTATCTCTATCTCGAGAGCTATTGACTTGTCTGTCTAAACTTGTCCCTCTTGGGGTGCCCTGCCCCTCCTTCTATATGTTGGAGGGGCGGGGTACATGTGGAGTCCAAGTAGGGTTAGGACTATTCTATTTGCAAGTGAAATTCTAGTCTTGCTTCCTTTGTAAGGGAATTATTCCTTTTGCCTTCCTTCTCAATCCGGCCCACCATAATGTGAGTCGGCCTTCTGGGCCTTGGGCCTTGTCATCCATCTGACCCTTCGCCGGGGTCATCAGTGAGTCGCCAGTCTTCAGGCGGGTTACCGATGAAACGCCAAGTCTCGGCCGGGTCATATATCCGGCCGGGTCATACCGCGGGGTATATCCCCGATAGTTGCGTTGGACGTCAGGTTCTCCAATACCTGGCAGGTTCTTCAAGGATCTTACCCAAGCTATGATCCTGTGATGGTTCCTTCTCTTTGGGTGTCCACCGCCTGCGCCTCAGGAACCGCGAGTGAACTAGATTATTCGATAATATTCGATCTGTATTAGCTAGTGATGTATTCGAGATAATATTCAAGACGATGTATTCGAGATTATATTATTCGATAATATTCGAGACGATGTATTCGAGATTATATTATTCGATAATATTCGAGACGATGTATTCGAGATTATATTCGATGATGCATATTATCTGGATTATTCGAGATGTATATATTAGTGATATTATTCGAGATGCATATTATCTACTATAATTCTGTTTTTCCTTATTGATTGCATGCAAATTAATTTGAATACTAAATTGTTTTATCTTTCTTCTTTATTAGTTAAATAAAAGCTATGGACATTACCGGCAGAGAAGGAGAAGAGACTATGTTCGACATCATACGCTCCCCGAGCCCAGATGAGAATGAAGAAGATGACGGCTCGCAGTATCTGAACAATACCGGTGAGGGTATGATATTTCATGAAGACGAACGAATAATGAAGTCCACGACAATGATGATGAAGGAAATGTTCTTCAAATAACAAAGACCGGCGAGGTATATTTATATAAGGCATCTGCATGGTGATCATCACATGTTTTAATTGATTTGTATATATATTAACGAATCGATCTTTCTTCTTTTAGCCCTCCGGATCGAGCAAATCTTCTACAAGCGGCAGGCCAGTTCGAGACCCGGCCAAAAAGTTGCAGGCTGGCGTAAAGTACAACATCGATGCCATCACACCTAATGGCGAACCGCTTGAACCTAAGAAGAATGCGAACAAGTTCATTCATCAATGCGGAGTTATTGTCAGGGACCAAATCCCGATCTCCTTTCAAGAATGGAAAAAGCCAGCAAAGGAAGATCCAGAAGTTACTTTTGTAGACCAAAGAGCAAAAGATCTGCTTTGGGAATCGCTCATGTCACATTTCACCCTACCAGATCATTTGAGAGATGCAGATCTGGAGAAAGTCAAGAAGAATGCTCTTAAGAAGATGGCGATAGCATTCAACAACCACAAGAAAAATATATGGGCCGGGTACGTCAAAGCAAGAAAGCAGACTCCAGAATTCAAGGGAACACTAGAGAAGGCAAGAAATCACCGGGACGGTTTCATGAAGTTCAAGGAATCGGAAATAGCTCAGGAACGGTCCAGAATAAACAAGATTAATGCTGCCGAAAAAAAAGTGGCACCATAATATGGGGCCAGGTGGCTACCAGGTGGCCCGACCTAAGTGGGATCTCGCTGAGCAAGAGATGATTGCTGCAGGGGTCACTCCAGTTACATTGAGCTAGGCCCCCAGGTGCAGGACTTGGTTTTATGCGCATGGGGGGAAGTTGGACCCAAAGACATGGCTGGTTTTGGACTGGGCAAGTCTTAAAGAAGCCTCCGACGGTTTACTTGTTGCAATAAAACAGGCTCGAACGGGGGTGTTCACGCCCAACAGAGAGAACGACGAGCTTACACGCGCCCTGAAGAATCCTGAACACCCGGGAAGAACATGAGGCAAAGGCGTTGTTCCGTGGTTAGAGGGGTTTGCCGATTGGAATGACACTTACAGAAGCCGTGCGAGACAGAGGCAACAGGAGGAGGAGAGGAAGCTGGAGGAGGAGAAGAGGAAGGAGGAAGCATACCGCCTTCAACTGGTAGAATCAAAGCACGCGGAATTGGAACGCGCTTTCAGGCGGTAGCACGAGCAGATCGACTCACTTAGCCAGGAAAGGGCGTCTCAGCGGCAGCAGCAAGCAGATCCAGCATTGGATAGCACCATCCCATCTATGCCGAGAAGCAGCGTGGATTCCACCCAGGCCGATGATGCACTGCTGGCTAGATACCCTATGGATGATATCAAAGATAGGACTACTTGTGAGCTACACATGAAAGTGAAGAACATATCCATGAAGGTGGCGGACGGCTATGCTTTAACAAACCCCCCTGAAGCAACCTTCCATTGCAATCCGATTCCAGCTGGCTATGCTCGTGTCGGGGTTGATGAAGTGATGACAGGATATTATGAGCTAGAGCCTGACATTCCTGGAGGTGACGAGGAGCGCACACTGGGAGAGGCCATACATCGTATCATTCTATGGAAAAAGGATTGCATCGTCTTTCCAAGGACACCGACTCCTGCTCCAACAAGTCTGCCGTGTCAGTCGACTCTTGCTCCTCCAAGTTCGGCGCCGCGTCAGTCGATTCCTGCTCCTCCAAGTCCGGCACTGCGTCAGCCGACTCCTCCTCCTCCAAACCGGCACCGCGTCAGCCGTCTCAGCAATAATGGAAGAGAGGCACCGCAGCTACGGTGGCTAGCGGTACAACAGGAAGCAAGAAATTCAGATATGGTCCAAGCCTCAAGCCTCTTCCGAAGTTGCCTTACGACTATACTGAGGATGAAAACACGACCATAGTGGATGCCCAAGTGAAGGCCCATTTTGCATCGACCCCCCCCCCCCCCACCCGCCGACAAAGGATAAAGTACCTGAGAAAGTGGTACAACACTTTATTGATAATGCTCAACCGACTGTGAAGCAAAAGGACTCAGACTATGAGCGCTCTATCAAGAAGTTATATCATGCACAAAGAGAGAAGGATTCGAGCTCGAGCTCGAGCCAAGCAGCTAGTAAAAAAAGCGGGAAAACTGTTCCCTAGCTAGGAGAACAGGCAGTGCAATTGATCGCCCCGCTCATTGTACAACCACATGCGAGTACCGCCGATCAGCTGGTAATAACCGACGATCATATAAGGCAGGCAAAAGAGGCCGGTGTCACTGTTGAACAACTCCTAGGCATCGAGGAACTCCCCGGGTTTAAAGGGGAGGAAATAAGATGAAAATTTGTCAAGGGCCAACCTCTGGTTAAGCCCGAGGAGATCCCGCTTCTATCAACGAGAATGCACACATTGCATGAGCGGTACCTGAGAGAAGTAAAGAACGGGCGGGAGTCCCTCATGGTGAAAGTCAAGGAAGAGCATTACTTCCATTCAAAAGATTTGTGGGTTGAGTTTCAAGAAATGTTTCAGTTGTTTAATCAAGACGCACTCAACAAATCTATCGTCAGTTGCTATTGTCTGTAAGTGATTTCTTTCTGTAATTTAAGTCTCTAGCTAGCTATGCTCATTCATTACCTGTAATTATCCTCACTATATTCTTTTCTGTGGTATTATGTAGAATGAAGATGTATGAAATGAAAAGAGGTGGACGCTATGGCATTGGGTTCATTGACCCAAATACCATTAATCAAGAGACATGGTCAGAAGAATGGTCGAGAAAAGACACAGAGAGAAGCTTGCTACACTTTTTGAAGCGACTAAATACCAAACCAGAAATACTACTTCCTTACAACTTCGGGTGAGTGTTACTATATCTTGTACTACAAATTCTATTTTTGCTTACTAGATGTTAATAAGTGTAGTTGATGAGTTATGCACATGCCCGCTTAATTATACAAACGTGTGCGCATGCAGTTTCCACTGGATCTTGTTAATCATTAAAGTTGACGAGGGAAAAGTTCAAGTACTGGACTCACTATATAAAGATATTAATGAATACTCAATCGTGAGGGGGATGGTCGACAGGTAATTTCAATCATTATCACACTATATCGGCCTCTTTTAGTTCATTTCCTGATATCAACTAATTAATAACTCCTTTATTCATTTTCTTTGCTGGCGGGCAGGGCTTGGCAAAAGTTCATCAAAGAGGTTAAAGGTGAATGGAAACAACAGCTGAAATGGGTGCGACCCAAGGTAATTAAGTACTACTAACTACGTCTGCGCATCTCTTTAATTCTACTTTGATCAATACCATTATCATGCTTGATTATTTATTATCTGATTGAATTCTATTCTCGTAAAGTGCATGAGGCAGGCGCCGGGGAATAATTTATATGTGTACTACGTTTGCGAGAACATTCGCATGATGGCGTCCGAAAGGAGCACATCTGCAAGACAACTTTGGGTATGTTTGCCAGAACACAATTCACAATTCTTTTTATCATGATCTAATATATATACACACAACTAATACTTTCATATTGATCTCCTTCTTTAAAGATGATGAAGATGCGGGATAAGCTCCTACCAATGGATCGCGTACGAGCAATTTAAGAGGAAATAGCGGGATTTTTGCTCGACCAGGTCATAGATCCCAAAGGAGAATACCATTACACCTAATGCCTGTGTGTAATGATCTGCAAATTGTAGGAGAAATTGTATATACCAAATTGTATATATATATGTGTGTGTGTATGTGAATGGTCGTACGAGAAATTCGATGATATATATATGATCGGTTCAACGAGAAATTCTATTTATATATATGCATAACGTGTACAGTATGTAGTATCGTAAAATATGTTTGAAATGAAAAAGAATTAAATGGAAAACACAAAATTAAAAGGAAAAATAAACCATAATTCATAAACCCCTAATCCTTTTAGTCCCGATTGGTTACCAACCAGGACTAAAGGTCCCCCAGCCCCCGGCGCCGGCTCGTACCACGTGGTGGGCCTTTGGTCCCGAGCCGTGTTGAACCGGGACTAAAGGGGGGGGGCTTTAGTCCCCACCCTTTAGTGCCGGTTACTGAACCGGCACTAAAGGCTCTTACGAACCGGCACTAAAGCCTGATTCTGCACTAGTGTATGTAAACGGTACCTGCACACAAAGAACAAATACTTGCAACCCGACGCGAAAGAGGGGTTGTCAATCCATCTCGGGTAAAAGATTGGTAAAGTGATAGATTGGTAGATGCAAATAAAATAAAGGCAAATAAAAATCAGCGAGATATTTTTGGGTTTTTGATAATATAGATCTGAAAATAAAAGATGCAAATGAATAAAAAGGCAAATATCAATATAGATCTGAAAAAATATGATGAGCAAATAGACCCGGGGGCCGTAGATTTCACTAGTGGCTTCTCTCGAGAAAATAGCATACGGTGGGTGAACAAACTACTGTTGGGCAATTGATAGAACCTCAAATAATTATGACGATATCCAGGCAATGATCATTATATAGGCATCACGTCCAAGATTAGTAGACCGACTCCTGCCTGCATCTACTACTATTACTCCACAAATCGACCGCTATCCAGCATGCATCTAGTGTATTAAGTTCATAGAGAAATGGAGTAATGCAATAAGAATGATGACATGATGTAGACAAGATCTATTCATATAGGAATAGACCCCATCTTGATATCCTTAATGGCAACGATCAATACGTGTTTTGCTGCCACTTCTGTCACTGGGAAAGAACACCGCACGACCGAACCCATCACAAAGCACCTCTTCCCATGGCAAGAAAAATCGATCTAGTCGGCCTAACTAAACCAAAGATTCGAAGAAGAAATACGAGGCTATAAGTAATCATGCATATAAGAGATCAAAGAAACTCAAATAACTTTCATGGATATAAAGATCTGATCATAAACTCAAAGTTCATCGGATCCCAACAAACACACCGCAAAAAGAGTTACATCAAATAGATCTCCAAGAGACCATTGTATTGAGAATCAAAAAGAGATAAGAAGCCATCTAGCTACTGCCTACGGACTCATAGGTCTACAATGCACTACTCACGCATCATCGGGGAGGCACCAATGAGGATGATGAACCCCTCCGTGATGGTGTCTAGATTGGATATGGCGGTTCTGGAACTTGCGGCGGCTGGAATTGTGTTTCATCGACTCCCCTAGGGTTTTTGGATTTTTGGGGTATTTATAGAGCAAAGAGGCGGTGCGGGAGGCGGCCGAGGTGGGCACAACCCACCAGGGTGCGCCTGGGCCCCCAGGCGCACCCAGGTGGGTTGTGCTCCCCTGGGAGCCCCCTCTGGTACTTCTTTGGCCCAAAAGGTGTCTTCTGGTCCAGAAAAATTCTCCAAAAAGTTTCGCTGCGTTTGGACTCCGTTTGGTACTGATATTCTGTGAAGTAAAAAACAAGCAAAAAACAACAACTGGCACTGGGCACTATGCCAATAGGTTAGTCCCAAAAAATGATATAAAGTTGCTATAAATGATTGTGAAACATCCAAGAATGATAGTATAACAGCATGGAACAATCAAAAATTATAGATACGTTGGAGACGTATCAGCATCCCCAAGCTTAATTCCTGCTCGTCCTCGAGTAGTTAAATGATAAAAACTGAATTTTTGATGTGGAATGCTGCCTATCATGTCAATCATATTCTTTTCTTTTGTAGCATGGACATATGGACTTTTATATGGTTCAAAGCAATAGTCTAGTTTTGACATGAAGATTTCAATACTCAAGCATATCAACAAGCAACCATGTCTTTCAAAATATCAACACTAAAGCAAGTTATCCCTAGCCCATCATGCTCAATCATTTATCCATTCATGAAACACACTCGCATATTAGCTACATCCAATGCTCAAGTATGATCATAGTGCCCCTTAGTTGGTGCTTTGTAAGAGAAGATGGAGACTGAAAATAAAAAATAAAAATTGCATAAAGTAAATAGAAAGGCCCTTCGCAGAGGGAAGTAGGGATTTGTAGAGGTGTCAGAGCTCAAAGCGAAAAAATTAAGAGATAAAAACATTTTGAGAGGCATACTTTTCCTGTCAACGAAAACGACCGAGTAATTCCCAACACTTTCCATGCTAGATATATCATAGGCGGTTCCCAAACAGAAAATAAAGTTTATTCCTCTTTCCACCATTCTTTCACAATCCATGGCTAGCCGTATCCACGGGTGCCCTCCATACCAACACTTTCCAAGGAATTTATTATTTGACAACATAAATTAAATTCATTTTTCATTTCAGGACTGGGCATCCCTAATACCTTTGCCGTACTCTCGTGCAATGACAAGTGAATAAACACTCATCTTGAGAATAACACATCTAGCATGGAAAATATTGGCCACCCCCTGCCGCTTCATGACCGTACGAGCACACAAAAAGGAAATTATTTTGAAAATTTAGAGATGGCACACACAAATTTGCTTAGAACGACACGGGAATACCGCATATAGGTAGGTATGGTGGACTCATGTGGCAAAACTGGGTTTAAGAATTTTGGATGCACAAGTAGGGGTGGATTAACGAGCTGCTCGGCTCGTTAAGCTATTGCTCGTTAAGGCTCGGCTCGTTAAGATTAACGAGCATAAAACCATGCTCGGCTCGGTTCGTTTGAAGCTCGTGAGCGCTTGCGAGCGCTCGTTAACAGATTATAATGTGTTACGGTCTACAGGATGACTGTGTATGTGTGGTTTTTAAGATGAAATATGGTGACTACAAAAAGAAATGCACTGCTTTGTTGCCTCTTATGTCGATTGGATTGAATAGATGGGCTCAAATGCTACAAAAAGTTTATCATGTAAAATGAAAAAATGTATTGTGTTGTTACTAACGAGATTAACGAGCTACTCGTGAAACTCGTTAGCTCGTTCGTTAAGCTCATTAAGTTTAACGAGCTGAAATCAAAGATTAGCTTTGTTCAGTAAGAAGCGAGCTACGAGCTTAATCAGCCAAACTATCGAGTGCTCGTTAAGCTCGTGAGCTACGAGCTTTTGGTCCAGCCCTACGCACAAGTAGTATTTCTAGTTAGTAAAAGTGAAGGCTAGCAAAAAGATTGAGAAGCAACCAACCAAGAAACGAAAAATCACATAAGCGAGCATTAAGCATAACTAACACCGAATAATGCACCACAAGTAGGATGTAATTTCATTGCACAACTATTGACTTTCATGCTTGCATAGGGAATCACAAACCTTAACACCAATATTCTTACTAAAGCATAATTACTCATCAACATGACTCACATATCACTATCATCATATCTCAAAACTATTACAAAGAATCAAGTTTATTTTGCCCAATGATCTTCATGAAAGTTTTTATTATACCCTTCTTGAATATCTATCACTTTGGGACTAATTTTATATGTTGCAACTGCTTTTTGACAAGCTCAAACAAATTTAAGTGAAGAACATGAGCATAAAGATTTTCATTTCTCAAAATAATATAAGTGAAGCATGAGAGTTTTTCTTCAAAAATACTAACTCTCAAATAAATCTAAGTGAAGTATGAGAGCATTTCTTTAAAAATATTAAAGCACACCGTGCTCAAAAAATATATAAGTGAAGCACTAGAGCACACTACAAAAAAAATACACTTCCATGTTGATACGTGTTTGTCACAGTAGGTCACGTTTCTGTCATGCATGTACATCCATGATGATTTTATGACAGAATCAAGATAGTCATACTTGTGCTGTCGTCGAAGTGTTCCATGACAATACCAAAATTATCATCACGGAAGTGTCCACTTCCATGACGATAAATGGCGCGTCATGGAAGTGCTTTCGTCAAGGGTAACCGACACGTGGCATCCACCGTAACGGGTCACCGTTAAGCTATCGGGTTCCAGTTTGGATCCGATAACCTGCTAACAGCCGGGACTAATGGGGATTTTCCAAGTGTAAAATTCTTAATGGCCAGAGAAACCACTTGTCGGCACACCGTTGGGACAGATGTCATCCACTCATTGGACAGGAGGCGCCTATGATACATCGACACGTGGCACGGCCCAACAGAGGCCCATTTCGGTGAAAAGGCTCTCCCGTTTGACTTGGTCAAAAGGTAGCGGGCCGGCCCACGAAAAGCCTGTTAACGACCTGTTTGCATATAGCCCATTTACAGCCCGCTAACTCATGACCCGTTATGGCCTATCCGAATTAGGCCTAGTAGCATCATCTGGGCCGTCCAATATGATTCCAGCCCGTTGTCACTTCCGGCCCATGTATGGCTCATGACGTATTTCGGCCCATACGAGGCCCTTTGTAACTCTGGGCCCATTAAAGGCCCGTGGTGAAACTGGCCCATAATGAACAGTGTGTCCCTTTATACACATTAACGGCCCATTATTCCGTTGGCCGTTTCCAGCCCGTGTTAACTTTCAGCCTTCTAAGGTCCCATTTATTCTTGGGCTCATTTCCAAAATTCGGTTACTTACGGTCCGTTACTGGCCTGTTTCGCTTGTGGGCCAAATTCAACCCGTGGTTACAGTTGGCCCGTTAACCCGTTGGGCTATTTTCATAGCGTCATCAAATACGGCCTATTAACGGCCCGTTATGGTGAGGCCATAAACAGACGATTTCCACTCTAGCCCGTTTACGGCCCATTTTGCGGACCGTTATTGGTCAGGCCATAAACAGACATTTTGCGAACGATTATAGGGCCCGTAGAAGGCCCATTGATTATACGGCCCGTAGAAGGCCCATGGATCCTACAGCCCGTAGAAGGCCCATGGATCCTACGGCCCGTAGGAGGCCCATGGTCACTACAGCAGGTAGGAGGACCATGGTTACAACGGTCCGTATGTTGCCATGGTTATTGTGGCCTAGTTATAAAAATAGGTTATTGTGGCCACTAGAAAAATGCGGAAAAAGAACTGCAGTGACTACAAGCAAGCAACTAAACAAGACAATAAGGAAATAAATAAGCAAGCAACTAACGCTAGGCTATTACGGCTATTACACATATTACATCCACTGGGCATCAAAGTTCGCCACAAGTGCAAATATAGGGAACAAAGCAGCATATTACATACACTGGCTATCTAAATTGGCCACAAGTGCAAATAAACGCGGCAGCAAAACAAGTCCATAACTGAAACAACTTCAGAAGAGCTCAAGAAATGTTATCCTGGGTATCCACCATGCTGGCAATAAGCTTAGCAAGCTTATTAGCTTTCTCTTATTTGGCGCTAAAATCCTCCAACGCTTGCTGTTGCACCAGAAAGTATGCATCTGAATTCTCCAGGGACTTCCGCAGTCCTTCGGCTTCTTATCGCAGCACAGCTGATCGAACTGATTCAGACAGTGAGTTCAAATAGCTTGTGCCAGCGGTAGTGGCTAGTAACTCGAACACTACACCAAGACAGGACTTTGGGGTTGTCTCACTGTCTTCAAGATAGTTTTCCTTAGCTGTTTTATCAGCTTTGTTGGAGACCAACAAGGATGTCACACTATCCTGAACCTTATCTGCATTACTTCCTTTGCCATGGCTTAATAAGGTACTCTTCCCCATATTCTGTTAGCATTCTAAAAGAAGAAACAAGCAGACACATAACTTGTTTAGTTCAAATCATATTAGTTCAAGACAAAGCAGCATTGAAAGAATACAATGCGTGGGAAACTACACGGCACAACAAGATTTCAGATGGGTACCATGGGTCTACATGTACAACAACACTATTGGCTCTGTTGTGATGCTAGTAATGAGCATGATATGAGAAGTCAACTGTATACACAATTGAAATTGAAATCAACAGAGCTATTTATAAGAGCAAACCTGTTAAACAAACATGCTTAAACATACCTATTGTGCCATTGGAGTTTTGATTGGATCCTTCTATTTAAAAATAAGTTTGTATGAGTAAATACAGTGATACAAGAGAAAAGTAGTATGCACGATAGCAATGGAATCTTAAATGAGAACAGTTGTTCTTCAGGTTTAAGAACTTGCTCTACACGAACAAAGTACAGTAAGACGGAGGCATATAGTACGTAAAAATAAAAAATGAGCTC
Source organism: Thinopyrum elongatum (assembly GCA_011799875.1). Taxonomy (NCBI): domain Eukaryota; kingdom Viridiplantae; phylum Streptophyta; class Magnoliopsida; order Poales; family Poaceae; genus Thinopyrum; species Thinopyrum elongatum. Next base: position 584,089,286 of record CM022299.1, read on the forward strand.
ATAGAACTTACCACATTCTTGGTTCGGGACTAGTACAGAACAAGGCGTTCCCAGTCATCATCCCGTAAATGTGTCTCAGGAGAACGTAAGGGAATTTGATGAGTTTCTTTGCCAGTGAAGTACGTTTTCTTCAGGTAATTCCGATACTGCCACCAAGCATTCTTGAAGATAGCAGAGGTATTAGCACAGGTTACCTCATCCTGAGTTTCCAAATCGGTCCTTCTCTATAGAGAAAAATGGGAACATTTGCTGTATTATAACCATCATGGAGGTAGAATGTATGGGACAAAGCAAAGTAATTGCCATGAATAACATTACTTTCACATAACTCCTGGACGAACACCTGCAACTGTCATTTTTCTTTATCTTCAGTATAATATTTCCATGATGGGAAGATATGCACATAGGATTTAACAACATCAAATGCGATAGATGCTAAACTACGAATGGCTGGTTGTGCTTCCTCCACAGAATAGGTGTACTAACTGGTGGAGTTGGGGTTCGCCGTGGTAGTACTGGCGCTTTGGGCACTGGAGTTGCCTTACTAACTGCTCTTGTTTGGGAGCTCTGTGGTGGAGATAGTGCTGTCTCAATAGGAACTGGGTTACTATCTGCTGGGGTTGGGGTTAGATTGGGTGAAGCTGGTTCTCCGTCCATCGCAGTAGGGGTACAATCTGCGAGAGTCTGGGTTATGTGTGGTAGGGCTGGCTCTCGTCATGTACAACCGGGGTGCTATCTCCACCAAGAGGTAGCACTATTTTTTTTGAAGACCGTGTTTTTACTCCGCTAGATACTGCCATCACCCGCTCCAATTCAAATGGCTGATAAACAGGAAACATAGTTGAATGTACATACCTTGTATGAGAGACAGATGCAATAGATAGTGTGGAAAAAAGAGGGCATGAAATAGTTCAGATGTATATTGTTTAACTAAAAAGGATAGCATGACATAATTTCACATAGATGATGTCTATCTAAACTGGATAGCATAGCATGACATAATTTGAAGATATGATGACTAACTAAATAGGATGGCATGAGATAATTATATGATGTCTTCAGTAAACAGGTTCGCATGACATAATTCACATACATGTATCTAAGTAATCAGGATCGCATGATTTAATTCACATATGTGATTTATATACTAAGCAGATGGCATTCACATATATGATGTCTGAACTAAGAACATGGTGTTGAATATTGTGTATATGATGTCTAAACTATGCAATGCAAGACACCATATGCATGATATGAGCAGTATAACCGTGCCAAGTTAGAGCATACACCTCAGTGGGGGAATAGGACTAGTCATCTGTCTCTGAATCCATCTCTGAGGAGCTATCAGAACCCAGCAAGAGATCTGCTTTGACAGGTAGATCTGTCTACTCTGAAGACCTTGTTTTCACTCCAGATTTTTCCATCACCCTCTCAAATGACTGATTCACAGGAAGAGTAGTTGAATGTACAAACATTGTCGACAAATGGAAATGTAATGAAAAAAAGGATTGGCAAGATATCATTCAAATATATGATGCCTGGTTAAACAGGATGGCATTGCATATTTCATATATATTAAGGCTGGCTAAAAGAGATGAGATTGCATAATTCTCATATATGATATAGAAACTAAACAGGTGGCATTACAGAACATGTCAAAACTAAGCAGATGACATATATGATGTCGAAAGTAGGCACTGCAAGGCAACATATGCATGATATGGCCAACATCACCATGCCAAGTTAGAGCAAACACCTCGGGGGTAAATAGGAGTGGTCAGCTGCGTCTGAATCCGCCTCAGAATAGATATCTTCCTCTGGATTACAATCTGGAGGGGGGCAGGGAGGGTATGCCATTGAACCCACCATGGAGCGATGTCTGCAGGACATTGTATTGACGTGCAAAACTCTTCTCTTTTTCTCTACATGTTCAGCATGACTGTGTACAATATCTGACATGCATACGAAAGAAATATAGTGAGATTATGTAAGGAGAGCATGCAGAAATCTAGAGTGATCGTAACAACCAGTGGATGGATCCAAAAATAATGATAGCAGGTTGATGATAGCTTTAATTTAATAAAAAGACAGATGATGATTGCTTTACTATTTGTTTCCCACCCAAGATGAACAACATAGGCATACCCTAGGTGAACCAGATAATAGATAGAGATACTATTCATTGCTACCTCGATATGTGATGTCTACTATGCAACCTTCTTATTGTAGACTCGTGTTGGGCCTCCAAGCGCAGAGTTTTGTAGGACAGTAGCAAATTTCCCTCAAGTGGATGACCTAAGGTTTATCAATCCGTGGGTGGCGTAGGATGAAGATGGTCTCTCTCAAACAACCCAGCAACCAACTAACAAAGAGTCTCTTGTGTCCCCAGCACACCCAATACAATGGTAAATTGTATAGGTGCACTAGTTCGGCGAAGAGATGGTGATACAAGTGTAGTATGGATAGTAGATATAGGTTTTTGTAATCTGAAAATATAAAAACAGCAAGGTAACTAGTAACAAAAGTGAGCAAAAACGGTATTGCAATGCTTGAAAACAAGGCCTAGGGTTCATACTTTCACTAGTGCAAGTTCTCTCAACAATGATAACATAATTGGATCACATAACAATCCCTCAACGTGCAACAAAGAGTCACTCCAAAGTTTCTATCGGAGAACGTAGGACGAAAACATGCATCAACCCCTATGCATAGATTACCCCAATGTCACCAGGGGAATCCGCGAGTTGAGTGCCAAAACATACATCAAGTGAATCAATAGAACATCCCATTGTCACCACAGATATCCCATCGCAAGACATACATCAAGTGTTCTCAAATCCAATACTCAATCCAACATAACGAAACCTCAAAGAGATGAACAGGACGATAAAGTAGCAGGTAATATTAAGCAATGCATTACATAAGCAGAAACGAAAGAGTGCGACCTCTCTATTGGACCCGTGTACTCCTCAGGTTCATCTGCTGAGTCGATGATGGTGATGCAGTTGCGGTGGGTGCCAGTGGCAGGGAAGGAGATCTGAGGCGGCGAAAGACAGTCAGGAGTCGCGATGTCTGGTATGGTGGATGCTTCTGTTGATGGAGCAGCTCAAGTGAGGTGCACGACGTCATGACAGGAGTAGGACAAACCACACAAAGTTTTCTTCGACACCTATCTGTAATTGAAGTAATTCTGTAAGGGCTCCTTTGGCTTGCAGGATTCTAAAAACGCAGGGATAGGAAAAACACTGGAATAGGATAAGAATGCACGTGGGAAACAGAGCATTTCTAAACACAAGATTTCTGTCAACTTGGGTGTTTGGTTCATAGGAATTGGAAGAGTAGAGGAATGCAAAGAAACATGGCCAAATTAAAATGAAACCATATGAAAGTGTGTACAGTTAGAATGTTATTCTGCCACTAATGCACTTAGTCTTGTTTTCATGCATATGATTTTGAAAAGTAGGTCCAGGTGGATGTTTTGCTCCATTCCTTTCAACGAGATACATGAATAATTGAATCGTAGAGTGCCATAGGAAAATTTCCTATTGCTATGTTTTTCCTTCACTTTTTCCTTTGAACCAAAATAGCCCTAATGGATCGACATGAATGTAGAGTAATAAGTGATGCGACAAGTGTACAACCTCTTTGGCATAGCCGTGTCGACCTCAGCATCATTGGGTTGGTCGCTGAAGAAGTTGTGGCAGAGGTGGTTGTCGGAGGTGTGGAGGAAGATCTGAGGCGTCTGTAGACGGCATCCAGGGCACTGCTCTGTTGTGATGGATGGTTCCGTCGTTGGAGCAGCTCCGGTGAGCCTTAAGACGTCGAGGCTGAAGCAGTACAAGACAGACATCGTTAATCTCAAGTGGGATTCTAATAGCATCTCCAATAGATGATGTAAAATACATTACCAGAAAGTGATAGATGTAAAATTTACATCACCAAAAAACACCTAACTACAACAGATGAGGTAAAAACTGTTGACTCTGAACTTAACTGTCGAAACTGAAATTTACTATGGAATCTGAATGTTACTGTCAAAACTGAACGCACTGGTAGCAGAGAGGCACTTCACATGTAGTTTAGGCCGCTCGAGCACTAGTAGTAGAGAAACAGTGATCTAAATCAGCAGGCTATCAACGGGGAACACATTAGCAGATAGCAGTCGGAGTAGCAGCGCCTGGAGGAGCAGCGCGGACTAGAGCCAGAGCAGCAACTCGTGTAGCTGCAGCAGCCCATGTACTAGCATCAGCAGCATGACCGAGAGCTAGAGCAGAGCAGCAGCACGAGCGAGGGGGAGAGCAGAGCAGCAGCGCGACCGAGCGAGAGACAGAGCAGCAGCAGCAGCGCGAGTGAGCGAGAGCCGGAGCAGCAGCAGCAGCAGCACGAGAGCGAGCGAGAGCCGGAGCAGCAGCAGCAGCAGATCTGGTTGGTATGGATGCCACCGCCGAAGGAGCCTCGCACTGGGGGAGAGCTGCCGTGGAGATGTCACCCGCGGCGTCGGCTTCGAGGTAGCCGCGCCATGGGGGTGCGGGATCAAGCACCGTCGAAGCCGGGAGGTCGAGTTAAGGAGAAGGTGCGATGCGATGAGTGTACAACCTCTTTTGTTGCATCGAGTAGGCCTCTTCTTTGTCTGAGGAGTCGGTGAGGATGCTGCGGTTCCAGTGGAGCATGTTAAGGTGGCACTGTGGGGATGGATCAGCCGCGATAGACGAGGCGATCGTCGGAGCAGCTCCTTGGAGGTGGAGGACGGGGCGGCTGAACCGGCGGGACGACGAGATCGACGACGGATCCTCATCCGGGGAGGTGGATGAGGGACGTTGAGCTGTTGCGGTGGACGACGTCGTCGGGGAAGAGGATCCGGCTGGGCAGCGGTGGGTGGCGGACAAAGGAGTGTGGGGTTTCGTGGCTGGAGCAGAGAGGTTATGGCAGCCTGGGATTTCGAATGGCGAAAAGGAGGTGATGGGAGGGGGGAACCATGACTTAGGGACGCACTTGTCTAAAATGTAGGGTGTGTTACAAAAGTACCCCCACCAATTTGAACTAGCGGCCCTTTCGGCTCAGGGTTAGAAGGGGGATCTCGCGTGTCGGGATTTGGCAGCTGGAGGGAGTTTTCGCGCGCGTTGTAATTTCGGGATAGCAAGGCGAGAGTTTTGGGAGCACGATATCTAAATTTTCGGGATAACAAGGTGCGGGTTGAATTTTAGGGACAAGCCTAACGTGTAATTATCTACGTACCAAATCAATTCGCACTTCCCTCAACGAAAAAACGAAAAAAATAAAACTATTCGCACCACACAAAGAGATAGTCTTGTCCCGTTTTACTGTACAAATGGTATTCAAAGCTATGAATCCATGTTATGTCCAATTAAATTTTTTCGCTGGCTGTATAATGCATGTAACCTACTCATACGAACATTTTAGTGCATTCCAAATGTCTATACTACCGATGCAATTCGAACTAAATTTGAATTCGTTTCTCTATTTGAATAAGAATCTACAATCATGATTGTTGTCAACTTAAACCATCATTCGTATATTATCTTAACAACACACCACATGATTACTATATAGATAGATATGAACTATGTGTACTATATGAACTCGAATTCAAAACATTGAATACACTTGATGTTGATTCCAAATAATAGTACATTTGATGTACTAACTAGATCTTCATAATCTAAACCATGTTTCATACGTACATTGTGTTTATCACACAAAGTATATTGCCCCGCCCCCTACATTATGACAAGTATTTAGCCCTGAGCTGCAAAAGCCACACATTATCACAAATTCAAATAAATGTTCTATATATTATATGTAGCATAACATGTTCATAACCACACCATGCGTATCACCATTATATATATTCATGCATGCGTCGGTTTAAAACACTATGATATCTTCTTCAAATATCCGAATACACTTTTTTATAATGAATTTTGATCTCTCTTCGTCTTTTACACCCACACAATCCTCTTCTCTTTGTAGCTAGCGCTAACTTTCTCTCGTGCATGTACACGCCCGCCCCCCTCTCACCCTCCCTCAGCGTCCCCTCCATCGCGCACATTCGTTATTTCTCTTTAGGTCATTCACCCACGGTGTGTGTAGGCCCCCCGGCTCCTTCTTTCCGGCACACACCGGTCGATATACCTCTCTAGCCAAGTGTGCCTACCACAAACACACACTTTCCCTCTTCTCTTCTCACCGTCCATGCCCCCCTATGTCCAATATGGTTCCACGCAGGAGCACACTCCCGCCCCTCTTTTCATCGATCTCATACTCACACACTCCTCCCCCTCGATATAGTAGGCCTCTCGCACCACCTCCTAGACGCATCCCTCTCCCCCTGTCCGTCTATCCGGACCTTATTTGCTTCTAACACATGCATGCATGTATACCTACCGATCTCCCTACATATAGCTAGGTCAACTATAAGTCTTTTTCCCGACACACCGATCGACGTACCTCACTAGTTAAGTCTCTCCCTTTCTTCGACACACGATGATTGATCTTCCTATGTAGTTACGTCTGCTTACCACAACCATATCGTCCCCCCTCATCATCCTTGCATACCTCCCGACCCGTTTCTCACACGCACGTGCATAGACAGGAAGACATCCCCTCTCTTATTGATATTGCACTCGTACCCTCCATTTGTCTAGCAGGCCTATCCCACCATTTGTGAGAAGAAACTCCACCACCAACCCTCTGACACTCTACCTTTGTCTCTCTACCAACCTTATTCCTCTGCTACACATATGCATGGATGCCGATCGATCTCCCTCAATACATAGCTAGGTCTCTCTCCTTCTCCACACATATACCAGTCGATCTACCTCTCTATAGTTAGGTCTCTACCCCCTCCCTCAACCCCCCCCCCCACACACACCGATAGTCAAACATTGTAGGTAGGTATCCATGCCACAGAGACAAACCACACCTCTGCCCTCTCACATTCCAGTAGGCCAGCCGCCCTGTATCTTTGACGTGGGCAAACACAAATTCGATGGCACTCTTTATCAATCGCGCACCCACACACTTCATCCATGTTTTCGATTCTATCGATATCTCACGCTGATGATCCCTCCACTCTCTTCTCATGGATCGCTCCCTCTATATATGATATATCCATGACTCTGTTTCACACACATTGCATATGTTACATTTTTTTGTTTGAGATATCATCGACACATTGCCTCTGTTTCGCACAAACCATCTCTCTCACACCCACCCACGTACGTACCTGCACGTAAAGAAGAGGTGCACGCACGACGCACGTACTCACGTCTCGTTCCCGGCCACACCCACGCGGGTACACGGTGAAGTTCATTTCTGTACGAAAAGGCAGCCCACGTGATAATTTGACACGTGTAGCGGTTGTTTACTCGAAGGAGGGTCGTGTACCATGCATACATGGAACAAAGTTCAACTTGATGCGTTAGTATTAAATAAAGTTATATTCCTCAATGGCACGTACAGAATATAAAACGATTGTCATCGGGAAAAAAGAAATCCGCTCCACTATATACAATGGAGCCTGCCTGCCGGGGTTTGTCTCTCGTCGCACTATCTCACACAAGGCGGTGGTGGCCTCTCTCTCTCACCGTTGGTCACTGATCCGGCCGCATCCCGTCCGCTGGCGGAAAGGGAGGATGTGCATCGTTCCTCCGTTCGACGGCGTCGAGGCAGCACAAACCGATCTGCGGTACCCGCCGTTGTCTCTGACCAAACTCCGGCGCGGTAGGGCCTTCGCCACTTGCTTGCTGGCGCAGTATGGGAAGATCCTGGCCGCCGGCGCCCTCCTAGTTACATCCCAACGACCCTCAGGTACAGCTTCCTCCGGCGTTGCTCCACTACCCATCTTCCCACGTTGCTGCATGTGGAAAATCCTACATGTGGATCTTCTTTAGTTCTTTGCTTAAAACGTATCTCGACCGGCGTACTTTCCATCTTGCAATCTCGTCCTCAAACCGTTTTTGATAAACAACCATGCTGCTATCTTTCCCTTATGGCATGGAATATGCTTCTTTTTTGTCGGCATATGTGTCTTCAACTCCTGTTATTGGGCAGTAATTGTTTCCTTTCTACCTCTTTTTGCAAACAGGCTATCCATTTCACCTCGTTGCTATTGCGACCTTTTGGTGAACTACACAAATCACTTTTTTCTTAAGAGTGTTTTGTGCAGTTCCGCCAAAATGTCACACGGGCAACGTTTTTACATTTCTGTGGGACTGCTGAAAGGGAGATTGGTTTTGCTATCCTCCTCGTCCAACTCCGTGCCTAATCTTCTCCAACAAGTAGTTAGTCCTAAAGAGAGATCGCAGAGGTGATCAGCTTCTATTTGTGTGTGTTATGTTTCATCATCTAGTTCCACTATTATAGTAATCACACTGACTGAATATCTTTGCAAACAGGGATGATCAGCTCGATTTTAGTGGAACTGCACAAAATGATCAGATTGTGATGTCCTCCATACACCTCTTTCTTGGCTACAGAGCTGCGTGAAACTAGCTGCCAACCAATGAACACTGTGCCCAGGAAATGGAGCCATGCCTACGAACAACATCGATCAATTATATATTTTTCTTTATTTGTACACCTTCTCACAACTTTGTCTTCAGTTGTGATGTGAATATTGGCGCTGATCTGCGAACCATGGAGATGCATTAGCAGCCATAGTAGTTTCATTTGTATTTGATGGAATGTCGTAATGAGACAATCTTGAGGCAAGACGACACATGAATCCTAAGTTGAAACCTTTTTTTTCTGAGGGAACCAAAGTTGAAACCTTCATAGCATTACAGTACAATTTAATTATGCTGGAAAATTATGCGTACATATAAACAAATCCTGAAAGATTAATAGCAATGCCAGAAAAAATTCAACTTCGTTTCGCCTACATGTGGGACATCCTTCATCCGGCTCCACCTGCCATGCAGCAAATTGAGTGCACAACTGCAGGGGAGATTCACCCTGGTCGTTGCGCCGCAGTAATAATGACTAGTGAGCAGTCAAATCACAGAGCCCTACCTTCGCCATAGTAAGTTGCTCGGACGAAGCAACCATCATTTCTCTCTTCGTTGAATCCGCTGGTACTCCAATATTCCCAGAGTAATGTAAGTTGCTCGGGCGAAGCAACCATCACTTCACCTTTCCCATAGTAAGTACTACCTCCTGTTTTTAATTCTAGAAACCACCACACGCGAATATTGGATGGTAGCAGCACAGCAAAGCGTACTAGCACTACTCAATTCAAAAATTGAAACCAACCAATGAACTACTAATAATGGTGAGCATTTGCTAGTATCATGTACTCCGTCTGTCCATGTATATAGGGCTTAATGCGTTTTCCGAGACTAACTTTGGCCCTGTTTGGATCCATGGGTTAGAGTTAGTTTGAGCTAGTTGGGGCTCAAATAGCCGTAAAGTATCCAAACATGAGCAAACCGCCTTTTTAGCAGGGATTTTCATCATTCTATGAAGGTGCAAAACTAAGTGTTACTACTACACCAAACAAGTTCAAAACAAGAAACTGGACCCACTCACGCCACGGCACGCCTGTCTCGTTTGGTCCGTTGGTCAAAGCTCTTCCTCTTCTTGGCATAACAATAGAGTACAGTAATTTTTTTAGAATGCTCTTGCCATGTCGCTAACATGTGGGAGCGAGTGATGAGTTAACCGACCTCAATAGACGGCAAAATCGCTAGCCCGCCGCACTTTGAGTTAGACGAGAAGCGATACGAGCTGGCCAGCCCTTTTTGGAGACTAATACACTACTTTTGATGTGTCCCGTCAACTCGCAAACGAGGAGAAGCTTTGCTTACTACCTCTCCCTCGCTCACGCGCGCGCGGTGGCTCGTAGGACGAGGAGGAGCTTTTGCTTTACGATAGTGCACTTAATACAGGCGGTGGACGTGCAGCAGTTTATTCAGTGTTAGATTGCCAGAAGTATATATAATGTAGTACCATCATCATTGTTCGACTTCCAAAAGCGACGAAGATCCAGAGGCAATGAGCCAAGCGTACGGTCACCTACTCACAGTATAACCGGCCGTGTTTGCACGAATTTTTTTATGAACAATCTGAGTGGATTGCTCCAGTGGTCATCACACGTGAGCCAATCGATTCACACCCTTCCACGCTCCATTTTGTCTTGCGTTCCTTCCTCCGTCCAGCACGCTGACAAGTGGGCCCCATGCTCTAGTATGCCAACGTGGTAGTCAATAATTTTGTCAGAGTCAGCTATCACACCCTTTCGATGCCACGTCAACGTACCCGCTAGAAGCAAGTTAGACTTGTTCGATTCAACCACCTCCCTGGGTGTTTGGAGAGGAATTGGCCGGCGCGAGGCGGTTCTATAGGTGGGCAGGCGGCAAAAAACAGGGGAAAATGCGCGAACCAGCTAGACGAGGGAGGGAAGCTTCTACATTCGCGGGGGACGTGGCATTGGCCATTCGGCGGTAACACGCGGTCATCCGGGTACGCAATAAAGGATGCGAAGAGGCTTCCTATATCGGCAAGGACCAGCTTCCCTATCGATTGTTCATCCAATAGAACTCCCAAGTTAACTGTGCTGAGGCTGGAGTAGTCATCAGATGGGTGACCGAATGGGAAGTGGACTCGACGTTAAAACTAATGGGATGGGTTAATATAAACGCTTAATTGGCTTAAATGTATATAGTGCTCCGTCCTATTAGTGGAACCTCGAGGTATTTGTTTTGTAATTTTTGACATTTTTTGTTTTTTAAACACATGTTAATCGAAGGTCTATCGCGTTACTTTTTGATAATTTTTGTTTTTTGAACACATGTTAATTGGCTTGAAAGAAGGTCTATCGTGTTACTTCACGACATCTTTCCAAAAAAGTGATATGACTTTTGTCAACCTATAAGGCATGTCTGTCAAATTAACCTCGAGGTACTTGTTCTCAAATTAACCTCTGGGTCTTGCAGGAGTACTTGTTTTTTGAACACATGTTAATCGAAGGTCTATCGCGTTACTTTTTGATAATTTATGTTTTTTGAACACATGTTAATTGGCTTAAAAGAAGGTCTATCGTGTTACTTCATGACATCTTTCCAAAAAAAGTGATATGACTTCTGTCAACCTATAAGGCATGTCTGTCAAATTAACCTCGAGGTACTTGTTCTCAAATTAACCTCTGGGCGTTGCAGGAGTGCTGCAATGTGTCAGCTTCAATTGCAAGATGAGCCAGCAAGCTAGCAGTGGAGTTGCCAACATGATCCAAGTGCACACAACATTGAGTAGAAAGAAGCATGCCCAGGAAATTAATTCGTGCTTAGGGAGGCCTTTGCTCAAAGAGCAAGTGTATATAAGGTACAGTCGGCAGGCTATAAGGACGAGGAGCGAGAAGCGATACGGGCTGCTGGATATACTATAACTAGGTGTCCCACGGAGGTAACATTACAACCAACTTACGAAAATAATGGTAACCGGTTTTACGTGTTTATAATGGTATTATCATTGGACTGCCATTTAGGATAAATGATGAGGTGGATGAGAGAGACAATAAGAAAATGCATGTCTTCTCTTGATTAATAGATGATCTATTAGCAACAATATGTCTCACCAAATATTTATCGTGTTATCAAAGATAAGACTAAAAATAACCCACTGCAACATATTTTGATGTCTCCTGTAGATTACGTGACAGGCTTAAGATAAAACTTTCTTATCAAGCACTGTGCATGCTCTAAATAGTAACAAATTAACATTTGGCTTGTCGACAATAACATGTGAGATTATGAATATATCTTTTTGCAAATATATCAGAACAAAATGTTCTTTTTTTTGCCGGTAGAAAAGAATGTTCAATGTGACTGATTACCTCCATGCTGGTTTTGACTACTTTAATTTAAAAATGAACCACGTGTTTTCTTTGGTAACACAAAATTAGTAACTAAATGGTGATTGGACACCATGTCCTGCCACGTACGCATGTGCAGCAAGCAAGATTTATTCATGTATACAGGGCAGGCTTGTACTCCCTATAAGAGTGTTTAGATCACTACTACTTTAGTGATCTGAACACTCTTATATTAGTTTACAGAGGGAGTACTTCTTAGAGAAAAGTAAAGAAAAGAAATGGGGAAGCTGACTACGACATCATGTGAAGTTGTGAACCCACATGTTGTATGAGCACGTGCCCTGCAAGTTTCCACGGCTTCGCATGAATGTTCGGGATGGTTCACAGATAGCGCGGTAGTTTCTGCGTTGCAGCAGGATGTGCAAGGTGGCAACAATCTGAGTGCTAAAGAGTTGATCCAATGGCAGGTTTTGTTTGGATTTTCCAACTATTGACCATTGGATAGAGTGAATCAATGGCTTACATTCAAAGTTATTCTCACACTATAGAATGGTATAGGAATGTGGAGAGATTTGGTTGATTTTATATCGCTGAATAATATATAATATTATGAGTGCAGACGCTCCACCGCGAGGTTCCTTGCTCCTTCTCGGTCGTCGGAAATCTATGTTCTTCCACTCTTTTTTTTTGTTGACGTGAGCTTTGTTCATCCTTTTGCCAACACGCGGGACATCTAGCATCAAGGTGCACGTGTCATGCAAGAAAATGGAGATAAGCAGTGCGTAAGTGAGTCATGCACTTCGATGGCATGTACTACGCAATATTTTTTTCTCCTTGATGTCACATGAATAGTGCACGTACTCAATGACGGAGCATGGGATGGTAGCCATGGACATGGTCGGCCCTTTTTGGAGAGAGTACTAAATAACTTTGATTTGTCCCGTCAACTCGCAGAACAACGAGAAGCTTGCTTACTACGCCTTCTCCCTCGCCCACGCGCGCGCGATGGCTCGCAGCATGAGGAGAAACTTTTGCTTACAAGTGGTGGACGTGCAGCAGTTCATTTGGTGTCAGATTGCCAAAAGTACTACTGTAGTACCATCATCATTGTTCGACTTCCGGAAGAGGCGAAGAGCCAAGCGCAAGGTCACCTACTAACCTATAGTACAGTACTATAGCCAAAGCTGGTCCACCTTTTTAGAGCATGGTTAACTAATATAGGCGGCTCTTGCAGCGGCACATCATTTAGAGCAAGTACTCTCTCTGTTTCTTTTCTTTCATTCGTAGGAACTTAAAACGCAGGAATAGGAAAAATAAAGGATTGGAGTGGCATGTCCACTTGAATCCCATAGCATTAACAAAGTGTTCCCCTAAAAAAAACCATAGTGTTTGACACAGGAAAAACAAAGGAAGTGAAAAAAAAGTTGGAGTGGATGCTAGATTGCCAATTAACACATGATTTCATAGGAAAAAAATCCTATAGCATTCTATCCTATGAATCAAACGACCAATGTAGGAAAATTATGAGGGGGGTCTCTCCAACAGTGTTCCTCGGCTCGCACCTAGCATCACGGGGGTCGAACTTGGAGTCATTCATCTGGTACACGTGGCATCTCAGATCTGGACACAAGGTGACGTACACCGTCAAGGTCCATTAAGATTAATGTTGTCCTGAAAGTTGGACATACACGGTCAAGGTCCACGGTCAAGGGGGTCAGGGCAGACGCGACCTCTCACTGTGTCCGCCATTGATGCGGCGCGCCGGCCGAGGGCGCCGCCCACTGCACTCCTAGCTGTACCCGCCTCCTCGCCGCATTCAAACACCTACTTTTAAACCCGCGTGGAATGCGAGAAACCCACTCTGGCCACACACGTCCGTTCAGGAGCGGGATGCCGGCCAAGCTCCTCCTTCCACCATTTTCTCCACTCTTTCGGCGGCATCCGACGAGCTTGAAGAGCAGTTCTATGACATAAAAGCCGTATGGGTGGCCTGCCGAGCCCGGTAGTTATGAGCGAGGCAGCTCGCTGCTCCACCTACCTCTCCTAGCCCATCGGAGCCAGTTGGCGCACTAAGCCAGCGCGTGGTTCCGCAGCTGGCCGCTCCAATACAGCTCGAGGAAGAGTGCCGAGTTACTCCATGTTGGCTTGTCGGGGAGCACAGCGGCACGGGCATCGTCGCTGCCCTCGACGCCGCCGCGTCGTACATCGCCTCCAGTGCCTGCGACAGCGCCATCCGTCATCGACGCGCACGTAGCCACATCATGCAGGCAGAGAAAGAAGCCACCGCGGATGTCGACGACGTGACGCGGCTATGCGGATGTCGACGAGGTGACGGCCAGCACGTCCCCACCCGCCGCCATCATCGAGGAGAAGTAGAACACGGGAGGCTGCCGCCGATTGTATCCCATGAAGGCCACCGCCGAGGCGGCGCCGGTGAAAACAGCTGGTGTCTTGCACGATTCTTCTTCAGCCGGATGCTGGAGAAGGACAAGATCGGTCGGCGACCATTTAGATTAGGTATATGTTTGTCGAAAAAAATTTAGATTAGGTATATTAATTCTACCTTTAGCTCCGGACTAGCACAGCTTATTTAATGTAAATGTAATGAAATCCATCATGTTTATATGAAAGCGGCCACGTTCGCGCTCTCGGGCGAGCGTTGTCCGTCGCTGGAGTGGGACGAGACAACGGATTCCGTCTCTGACAACCCCGCAAAGTGCGTCACCACCTTTGTGATGGCCAGGACGCGGCGAAAGAACGACGTCCTTCACACCGCGCGCTCGTCTAGACGGCTTAGTAGCTCATGAAGTAGCACCAACAACAAGCCTTGTGCGTCTAGTACGCCATTGTAGTCGTTGTTGCTGCATGCGCAACTCGGGTTGCAGTTGCAGGTAAGCACTGATACGTCTCCAACGTATCTATAATTTTTGATTGTTCCATGCTATTATATTATCTGTTTTGGATGTTTTATATGCATTAATATGCTATTTTATATTATTTTTGGTACTAACTTATTAACCTAGAGCCCAGTGTCAGTTTCTGTTTTTTCCTTGTTTTTGAGCTTCGCGGAAAAGGAATACCAAACGGAGTCCAAACGGAATAAAACCTTCGCGATGATTTTTCTTGGACCAAAAGACACCCAGGAGACTTGGAGTGCAAGTCAGAAGAGCCACGAGGCGGCCACAAGGGGGGAGGGCGCGCCCAGGGGGTAGGGCGCGCCCCCTGCCTTGTGGGCCCCTTGGTGACCCCCTGACCTAGATCTTCATCCTATATATTCGCATATATTCCCAAACCACCAGAAGCATCCACGAAAACACTTTTCCACCGCCGCAACCTTCTGTTCCCGTGAGATCCCATCTTGGGGCCTTTTCCGGCGTCCTGCCGGAGGGGGATTCGATCACGGAGGGCTTCTATATCAACTCTATTGCCCTTCCGATGAAGCGTGAGTAGTTTACCTCAGACCTACGGGTCCATAGCTAGTAGCTAGATGGCTTCTTCTCTCTCTTTGATTCTCAATACAATGTTCTCCTTGATGTTCTTGGAGATCTATCCGATATAATCTTCTTTTGCGGTGTGTTTGTCGAGATCCGATGAATTGTGGATTTATGATCAGCTTATCTATGAATATTATTTGAATCTTCTCTGAATTCTTTTATCCATGATTTGATATCCTTGTAATTCTCTTCGAACTATCGGTTCGGTTTGGCCAACTAGATTGGTTTTTCTTCCAATGGGAGAAGTGCTTGGCTTTGGGTTCAATCTTGCGGTGTCCACTCCCAGTGATAGTAGGGGCAGCGAGGCACATATTTTATTGTTGCCATCGAGGATAAAAAGATGGGGTTTACATCATATTGCTTGAGTTTATTCCTCTACATCATGTCATCTTAAAGCGTTACTGTGTTCTTCATGAACTTAATACTCTAGATGCAGGCAGGAGTCGGTCGATGTGTGGAGTAATAGTAGTAGATGCAGGCAGGAGTCGGTCTACCTGGCACTGACGTGATGCCTATATTTCATACTCATTGCCTTGGATATCTTCATAACTTTGCGCTTTTCTATCAATTGCTCGACAGTAATTTGTTCACCCACCGTATTATTTGCTATCTTGAGAGAAGCCTCTAGTGAAACCTATGGCCCCCGGGTCTATTTTCCATCATATTACTTTCCGATCTACTATTTTGCAATCTTTTATTTTCAGATCTATAAACCAAAAACCCTATAAATATTTACTTTATCTTTTGTTTAGTTTTATCTATCTCTATCAGATCTCACTTTTGCAAGTGACCGTGAAGGGATTGACAACACCTTTATCGCGTTGGGTTTAAGTGTTTGATTGTTTGTGCAGGTATTGGTGATTTGTGTGTTGTCTCCTACTGGATTGATACCTTGGTTCTCTAACTGAGGGAAATATTTATCTCTACTTTGCTGCATCACCCTTTCCTCATCAAGGGAAAAACCAACGCAAGCTCAAGAAGTAGCAAGAAGAATTTCTGGCGCCGTTGCCGGGGAGATCTATGCCAAGTCAAGACTTACCAAGTACCCATCATAAAACTCTCATCTCTTGCATTACATTATTCGCCATTTGCCTCTTGTTTTCCTCTCCCCCACTTCTAAAATGATTTTCGAAAAGATTTGCCTTTTCTTCGCCCTTCTTCCGTTCATCTTTTCGTTTGCTTTTTATTTGCCTTCTTTTCGTTTGCCCTTATGTCTTACTTGGTTTGTTTGCTTGTTCGCTTGGTAAAATTGTGTGTTTATTGAAAAACAGAAACAAAGGTTTATGGATCCTCATCCACTTGCTAATCTTTTTAAGAGATCCAATTATGCTGAACCTATTGCTAGTGAGTTGAGCGCACTAGATTATCTTTATGAGATTTTGCTTGAAATTCGTGAATCTGAAAATTGTGATGAAGTGTTGAAAGAAGAAAATTATAAAGTGATTCACGATAGCTCCTTGAATGAAAAGCATGATTGCAATGATGTTATTATAAATTCTATTAATGTCAATTGTGTTGATGATATGCAAAACCCTAAGCTTGGGGATGCTAGTTTTGCTATGTCCACTACTTGTTGCAATGATCATGATTGGGGTGATTCTTCTTATGATCTTGAAAATTTATTTAAGCCCCATGATGAATATAAGATCGATAATAATGTTTGCAATAATATTGAGAGTGGGTTTGGAAGAGTGTCAACTCTAGATCCCACATATTTGGAGAATGATCAAACTTATGAAAATTTTGATAAAAGTGGGTTTGGAGAGGTCATGACTTTATTTTATGATAATCCCACTATTTTGGAAGAGTGTCAACTCTGCATGCATGTGGATCATGTAGAGAATATTTTATGTGATAGCTATATTGTTGAATTTGAATATGATCCCACATGTAATTAATGAGAGAGGAAAATATGGTCATAGAAATTTTTATGTTGCTAAATTACCTCTCTTCATGTTGAGATTGTCTATGTTTTATTCTCCTTCCTTGCATATGCTAGGTTTTTCTTGTCTTGATAATTTGTTTGCTTATAAAATGCCTATGCATAGGAAGTATGTTAGACTTAAACTCATTTTTCACATGCTTTATGATGCTCTCTTTGTGCTTCAATTCTTGTCTTTCATGTGAGCATCATCGAAATCTTAATGCCTAGCTAAAAAGGCTTTAAAGAAAAGCGCTTGTTGGGAGACAACCAAATATTTTTCCTTGCTGTTTTCCAATAAATAATTCATCTAGCCTCTGGTTAGATGTTTTTTGTGTTTTAATTAGTGTTTGTGCCAAGTAGGACCTTTGGGATGGCTTACGGTGATAGTTGATTTGATCTTGCTGAAAAACAGAAACTTTTGCGTCCAGTCATAGAAATGTTTAGATTCACTGGAGCGAGGAAAAACCATGAATTTTTTACACAAGATTTATATATAAATTTCCTATGTTGTAATAAATTTTAAGAATTTTTTGAGTTACATAAGTATTAGAACAATTCAGATCTTCATAGACTGTTCTGTTTTTGACAGATTCTGTTTTCTATGTGTTGTTTGCTTATTTTGATGAATCTATGGGTAGTATCGGGGGTTATGAACCATGGAGAAGTTGGAATACAGTAGATATTACACCAATATAAATAAAGAATGAGTTCACAACAGTACCAAAAGTGGTGAGTTATTTTCTTATACTAACGGAGCTTATGAGATTTTCTGTTGTGAAGTTTTCAAGTTTTGGGTAAGGATTTGATGGACTATGGAATAAGAAGTGGCAAGAGTCTAAGCATAGGGATGACCAAGGCACCCCAAGGTAATATTCAAGGACAACCAAGAGCCTAAGCTTGGGGATGCCCCGGAAGGCATCCCCTCTTTCGTCTTCGTCTATCGGTAACTTTACTTGAGGCTATATTTTTATTAACCAAATGATATGTGTTTTGCTTGGAGCGTATTGTATGATTTGAGTCTTTGTTTTTTAGTTTGCCACAATCATCCTTGCTGTAAACACCTTTTGAGAGGGACACGCATGAATCGTGATTTATTAGAATACTCTATGTGCTTCACTTATATCTTTTGAGCTAGGCAATTTTGCTCTAGTGCTTCACTTATATCTTTTTAGAGCACGGCGGTGGCATTATTTTGTAGAAATTATTGAAATCTCATGCTTCAATTATATTATTTTGAGAGTCTCTAAACATCGTGGTAATTTGCTTTGGTTATGAATTTAGTCCTAATATGATAGGCATCCAAGAGGGATATAATAAAAACTTTCATATAAAGTGCATTGAATACTATGAGAAGTTTGATTCCTTATGATTGTTTTGAGATATAGAGATGGTGATATTAGAGTCATGCTAGTGAGTAAATGTGAATTGGAGAAATACTTGTGTTGAGGTTTGTGATTCCCGTAGCATGCACGTATGGTGAATCGTTATGTAACGAAGTTGGAGAATGAGGTATTTTTTGATTGTCTTCCTTATGAGTGGCGGTCGGGGACAAGCGATGGTCTTTTCCTACCAATCTATCCCCCTAGGAGCATGTGCGTAGTACTCTGTTTCGATGATTAATAGATTTTTGCAATAAGTATGTGAGTTCTTTATGACTAATGTTGAGTCCATGGATTATACGCACTCTCACCCTTCCACCTTTGCTAGCCTCTCTAGTGCCGCGCAACTTTCACCGGTACCATAAACCCACCATATACCTTCCTCAAAACAACCACCATACCTACCTATTATGGCATTTCCATAGCCATTCTGAGATATATTGCCATGCAACTTTCCACCGTTCCGTTTTATTATGACACGTTCCATCATTGTCATATGGCTTTGCATGATCATGTAGTTGACATCGTATTTGTGGCAAAGCCACCTTTCATAATTCTTTCATACATGTCACTCTTGAGTCATTGCACATCCCGGTACACCGCCGGAGGCATTCATATAGAGTCAAATTTTTTTTCTAAGTATCGAGTTGTAATTTTTTAGTTGTAAGTAAATAAGAGTGTGATGATCTTCATTATTAGAGCATTGTCCCATGTGAGGAAAAAAATAAAAGGGAGGCCTAAGAAGCCAAACAAAAAAAATGAGACAAAAAGAGAGAAGGGGCAATGTTACTATCCTTTTTTTTCCACACTTGTGCTTCAAAGTAGCACCATGATCTTCATGATAGAGAGTCTCCTATGTTGTCACTTTCATATGCTAGTAGGAATTTTTCATTATAGAACTTGGCTTGTATATTCCAATGATGGGCTTCCTCAAATTGCCCTAGGTCTTCATGAGCAAGCAAGTCGGATGCACACCCACTTAGTTTTCTTTTGAGCTTTCATAAACTTATAGCTCTAGTGCATCCGTTGCATGGCAATCTCTACTCACTCACATTGATATCTATTGATGGGCATCTCCATAGCCCGTTAATACGCCTAGTTGATGTGAGACTATCTCCCTCTTTTTGTCTTCTCCACAACCACCATATTCTATTCCACTTATAGTGCTATGTCCATGGCTCACGCTCATGTATTGCGTGAAAGTTGAAAAGGTTTGAGAACACCAAAAGTATGAAACAATTGCTTGGCTTGTCATCGGGGTTGTGCATGATTTGAATACTTTGTGTGATGAAGATGGAGCATAGCCAGACTATATGATTTTGTAGGGATAAACTTTCTTTGGCCATGTTATTTTGAGAAGACATAATTGCCTTGTTAGTATGCTTGAAGTATTATTATTTTTATGTCAATATTAAACTTTTGTTTTGAATCTTATGGATCTGAACATTCATGCCACAATAAAGAAAATTACATGGATAAATATGTTAGGTAGCATTCCACATCAAAAAATCTGTTTTTATCATTTACCTACTCGAGGACGAGCAGGAATTAAGCTTGGGGATGCTTGATACGTCTCCAACGTATCTATAATTTTTTATTATTCCATGCTATTATATTATCTATTTTGGATGTTTTATATGAATTAATATGCTATTTTATATTATTTTTGGTACTAAATTATTAACCTAGAGCCCAGTGCCAGTTTTTGTTTTTTCCTTGTTTTTGAGCTTCGCAGAAAAGGAATACCAAACAGAATAAAACCTTCGCGATGATTTTTCTTGGACCAGAAGACACCCAGGAGACTTGGAGTTCAAGTCAGAAGAGCCACGAGGCGGCCACAAGGGGGTAGGGCGCGCCCCCTGCCTTGTGGGCCCCTTGGTGACCCCCTGACCTAGATCTTCCTCCTATATATTCACATATATTCCAAAACCACCAGAAGTATCCACGAAAACAGTTTTCCACCACCGCAACCTTCAGTTCCCGTGAGATCCCATCTTGGGCCTTTTCCGGCGTCCTGTCGGAGGGAGATTCGATCACGGAGGGCTTCTATATCAACTCTATTGCCCTTCCGATGAAGCGTGAGTAGTTTACCTCAGACCTACGGGTCCATAGCTAGTAGCTAGATGGCTTCTTCTCTCTCTTTGATTCTCAATACAACGTTCTCCTTGATGTTCTTGGAGATCTATCTGATGTAATCTTCTTTTGCGGTGTGTTTGTCGAGATCCGATGAATTGTGGATTTATGATCAGCTTATCTATGAATATTATTTGAATCTTCTCTGGATTCTTTTATGCATGATTTGATATCCTTGTAATTCTCTTCGAACTATCGGTTTGGTTTGGTCAACTAGATTAGTTTTTCTTGCAATGGGAGAAGTGCTTGGCTTTGGGTTCAATCTTGCGGTGTCCTCTCCCAGTGACAGTAGGGGCAGCGAGGCACGTATTGTATTGTTGCATCGAGGATAAAAAGATGGGGTTTACATCATATTGCTTGAGTTTATTCCTCTACATCATGTCATCTTACTTAAAGCGTTACTAAGTTCTTCATGAACTTAATACTCTAGATGCAGGCAGGAGTCGGTCGATGTGTGGAGTAATAGTAGTAGATACAGGCAGGAGTCGGTCTACTTGACACGGACATGATGCCTATATTTCATAATCATTGCCTTGGATATCGTCATAACTTTGCGCTTTTCTATCAATTGCTCGACAGTAATTTGTTCACCCACCGTATTATTTGCTATCTTGAGAGAAGCCTCTAGTGAAACATATGGCCCCCGGGTCTATTTTCCATCATATTACTTTCCGATCTACTATTTTACAATCTTTTATTTTCATATCTATAAACCAAAAACCCTAAAAATATTTACTTTATCTTTTGTTTAGTTTTATCTATCTCTATCAGATCTCACTTTTGCAAGTGACCGTGAAGGGATTAACAACCCCTTTATCGCGTTGGGTGCAAGTGTTTGATTGTTTGTGCAGGTATTGGTGATTTGTGCATTGTCTCCTACTGGATTGATACCTTGATTCTCTAATTGAGGGAAATACTTATCTCTACTTTGCTGCATCACCCTTTCCTCTTCAAGGGAAAAACCAACGCAAGCTCAAGAAGTAGCAAGCACGGCGACGCTGCGTGGCCATCCATCAATAGTGGCCGGTATGAGGATGACATCGCCATGTACATCCTATTTTTACTAAAAATCATGAATGAAGAGTATAAACATGTTTACGTACAACCTGAGTGGATTGCTCGAGTTGTCATCACACGTGTAGTGTCATGCAAATCTTCATTTATTAGGTTATAGAGTCATTTTGTTTTGGTATGTGTGATGTTACTCATCATAGTGGAATGAGTAACTAGCTATAAGTTACTCAATTTACCTCTCTCCTCATTAACTAGTTGCCACGTAGGCGAATTTGCTGAGTTGGACCCGATGTTACTCTTGAAGTTACTCCCACTATGGTTAGTCTTAGGCCTTGTTTGGTTCAACCTCCTCCCAAGGGGTTTGGAGAGGAATGGATGGGAATTTGGCTTGTACATGATTTAATCCCCCACAATCCCTGTTAATCCCCATTAAAACCCCTTGAACCGCACATGCCCTTAAGGTTAAAAATGACCGGGATTACAGAGGACAGGGTACAAACTTCAAGGATTTAAAGGTGAGGGTTTGTTTCCGACTAGCTCTACAACCTCAAGGTTTATAAATCGGACTTCACTCTCCCCTCACGCACACGCCCGGGTACACTCATGGTGGAGCGCATTTGCACACGAAAAGGCAGGTAACGTGACAATTTGAGACATCTAGTTGTCCACTTAATGTGGGGTCTGGGACCAAATGTCAGCCATACCAAGTGTGATCTGAACGCGGTGGTGCGGATATTGATCGAGTTTCTTTTTACTGGTATGTTAAATGAAAAAAAGATGGCTCCGCACGTATTCAATTTAAAACGATCGCTACGGAGAGAAAAACAATTACTACTCCACTAGTCCACTTCGGGACTTGCTTGCTAGGGTTGTTCTCTTCTTCTCACTCTCTCACCCTCTCCAGATCTAAACAAGACCGCGGTGTCCACTCTCTTTGTCTCTCTCTCTCTTCTCTCTCCGGCCGGATACCTTCTGCTGGTGGTCGCCGGTGGCGAGGGAGGAAGCCGACGCGCGCCGTCTTCTCTTACCTGGCGCCAGCGTGGGAGGTCCTCCTCACCCTTGCTCCCCGCCGTCGAGTTGGCAGATCCTGCCGCTTGCCTCACCACATCCCGCTGACCGGAGGTATAACTTATTTTAGAATCAGCCTTGTACTAATGGCCCAGCTCCCCACGTCGCTGCATCCCTTTTTTCATCAAGTTAGGATTGCTCCCCACGTTGATGCATCCTGCATGTGGATATTCTTCTAGTATTACAAAGCTCCGCATGTAGCTAGCTCCGTCGGCTTGTCGAACACTCGAACACCACCTAAAATTTTACTATTAGAGGAAAAAAGGTACTACAGATACTGGCTAACGAACTGATCTCTTGGTTGGAAAGGGAAATAAAGATGCTAGCCTGACCGGTCTCTTGGTCGAAAAAGGACAGAAAGTGGGGGGTGCTGGGTCGACAATGCAACCAAGAATGAGCACGTCTAGATTTCTTGAGGTCACATATGAAAGGTCACTGACGAGAACAAAAAATGCATTGCATGTCTGCCGCACTCGCCAACACCTCTGCCTCACCACTTTATGCCTCGGTGGATGTAAAACGTGCGTGTGCCTCCCCTGTCCCTATGCCTTACTGCTGCTGTTAATCTAACATCACAGGTAAAATGAAACAATGCCACTGTTAATGTGATGTCGCTGTTAAGTAATGCTGATGTCAATCTATTGCCATTGGTAAAATAAATCAATGCCACCACCGTTTATGAAATGCTTCTGTCTTGCTTTATTTCTCATAAAGAGTGTTTTGGGCCATTACACTAAACTCTGACACCGGTAACATAGCTGCATCTCCATTGAACTGCACAAAATTTAATTGCATAAGGTTGACACGATGATGTGTTTCTCCTTTCCGTATGACCCTTTGTTAGCACGATCGTTTCCGTATCACGGTGCTCCAGGTATTCCTACATTCGTAACTGGGTAGAATGACCAACACAAGATGAAATAAGCTTATTCGTACGTTGACTTGCTGTTTGCAGTGTGGAACGAGCCTGTCATGTGTGGAGGAGCAAACAAGCACTGCAGCCGCGCCGTCAACGCAAGATAAAAGAGACCGAGTCATTGATGGCCTGGTCGGCGAGTAGGGGTCGTGCAAAGAGCGGTGCATTATTTTAGTGGAACTGCACAAAAAAGATATTGGGGTTAGTCGGACAAATTTTCTAAAGCCACACGGAAGGAATTGCGCTCATCGATTGCAAAGAATTTCCTCCGTGCCATCATAGGAGATCCCAAGGTGGAAATCAACTAACCAACTATAAAATTATGCGTAATCTTCCTCACGCAGGTTAGTATCCCCTTCGTCCAGATGATCGTGTTTTGTCATGCCGAGCTATTGATATGTGCTACTGTTTTGCGTCACCATTTAAGTACATCGCTTTCCTATCTTTTCACATTCAGGACAATGAAGATGATTTCAGTGGAACTACACAAAATGGTCAGATGTTGAGTGATCTTTATTGCCTCCTCTGTTTGCTGCAATGTGTCAGCGTAAATTGCAAGATAAGCCATCAAGCTAGCTGTGGAGTTGCCAACATGCTCAAAGTGCACGCAACATTGAGTAGAAAGAAGCATGCCCAGGAAATTAATGCGTGCATAGGGCGGCCCTTTGCTCAGAGAAGCATCGATCATTTTTTCTTTATTTCTACACCTTCTCACAGCTTTGTCTTGGTTATAGTCTTGTGAATCATTTAGATGCGTAAACATCCTGAACTTAAGTGCTTGTGAATGTTAGCTAGTATGCATACCGTATCTTGTGAAGCTTAGTTTAGTGTGAATGTTGACTAGCGTGTCAACCTTTACAATCTATGTATATTGTGGGCATGTTATTTAACCCCTCATTTTGCCGTGCTACGACCAGTGTGAGTGTCTGCATGCAGTACAACATCCTCTAATTTGGTGGATGCCAAGCCGGCCCGTGAAGGAGCTATATATTTTTTTCAAGTTGAAAAATGTTACCGATGAGGAGCCATAATTAAGCTGGAGGTGTCTTTTTTTTTCTTTCGAATGGGCAATAAGCTGGAGAGCTGGAGGGTGTCTCTAATGGGCTGCCTCTAGTGTTAAGGCCCTCCAGTACGAAACACACGGGCAGCCGACTAGGCCGATACAAAAGCCTATCCATCTTAAAGCCCATTTGTTTTTGTTTTTTGCGAGAAAAAGCCCATTTTTCTTGAAGAGGGGGCGATCCCAGAAAAACCCTCCTTCCTCCTCGCTTCCACAGCTCGCTGGACTATCCCGCTTCCGTCTCCCCCCAATTCCCCCCTCCCCCCCCCCCCCCCCCCCGCTCCCCATCTTCCTGACTCGTACAAAAAAAACCCGCGCACCTTTCTTCCTCACTCGTACAGAAAACGTCTGATCCTCTTCTTCCTCGCTCCTACAGAAAACCCCGGCCCTCCTTCTTCCCCACTCGCACTGCCACTAGGCTCGTCTCTCGCTACTCTGCTCAAACCAGTGAGCTCGGCTCGACACCCGCAAGGAAAATGGAATCGGCTGGACCCAGCGCCAAGAAGATGAGGCTCCCACCAGCGGCGACTCCGGTTGTAGATCCCGCACCCGGCAGCGCGGGGAGAAGCGGCGAGCCCCCCCAACGGATCTAAGGAACCCGTAGAATCTCGGGTGGACCGCATCAGCGATCTCCCGGACGACATCCTTGGGGAGATCATCTCGCTTCTCCCCACCAAGGATTGTTGCCACACCCAAGTCCTCTCAACTCGGTGGCGCCCTCTATGGCGCGCCACGCCCCTTAATCTCGACTGTCGTCAGCTATCTGTTATTCCTGATTTTGAACTCCTAAGAGCCATCATCTCCTCCCACCAGGGCTCCGTTCAACACCTCTACATCCCGACACGCTACCTACTGTCCATACCCTGCATAGTGGATGCCTGGCTGATATCCCCTGAATTTGAAAAACTCCAATAGTTTGAGTTCTACCATTACCACAAAAAATTACATACCACAAACCGAAGGCCAAGAATTTGTGCCCACACCACCATTGTCCATCTCGTGGTTTTCCTCCTCTCTCCACACCGCCACCTTCGCCCGGTGCCATCTACCAGACGATCTGGTACAAATGCTTCGACTCCCACTGCTAAAAAAACTTTCGCTTGTGGTGGTTTATCTGTCGGAGGCCTCACTGCACAGCATCATCCACTCCAGTTGCCCTGCCCTGGAACGCTTGCTGATTGTTTTGGGAATAGAAATCCCTATCAATTGTCTCCAAATAAAGTCGCCTCACCTTAAAAGCATTGGAATTTGTTTTGAAGGACAGCAGCTCATCATCGAAGATGCCCCTTCACTTCAAAGGTTGCTCCTTCATTATTGTTATATACCTTCGCAAATAACTTTCATCTCTGCGCCTAAACTGGAGACCTTGGGTGTAATTCCTGATCCGTTTAATTATCACAAGTTGGTGTTTGGCTCCACACTTATTCAGGTACCGTATATTATCATCTACACATTTGTAATCATAATTAAGCTGCATTTTTCATTTGTGCGCATAAGTTTTATATCATCTTGGAGTACACTTTGGGTACTAATATTATGTTATATGCTCAATGAAGAGTTCGTGCATGGATAGCCTATCAATGGTGCTGGATTCTGTCAAGATCTTATATATCGGAATGTTTAGTTATGATCTGAACACAATTATTGGCTTGCTCCGATGCTTTCCATGTCTGGAGAATTTGTATATAAAGGTGATGCTTTCATGCACATTGAAAGCCCATATATATTGTACTAGAATTAACCGTTCAGCTGTCGCTCTTTCGACATACTATTTTTTTAGACCTTAACTGTTTTCAATCTTCATGTCTACTTAGCCACTAACACATGGAGAAAAACATATAACCAATCGGTGGCGTAATAAGCACCGTGATTTTCTCAGTTCTCATGACATTCGTTTGCGGACAATAACGATGGAAGGATATGCATCCAACCAGGCAAACAGAAGCTTTGTCACATTCTTCTTGTTGAATGCGAGGTTACTATTGTCCATGAGGCTTAAGTTTTTCAACAAGAAATTTATCACGGATGGATATGTTGAACAGCAAAAAAAAGAAGTTTCAGGTGGACAAATGGGCTTCTGAACGTGCTAGGCTTCTATTTACAACAACTTGTCGTCATGTTCCAGTAAAAAATTTCACACAGGATGTTGATTTTATGGATCGGACCGATCCATTTGTTTATGACTGGCAAAAACAGTGGTTGGGTTTGATGTTATTGCCATGTTCAATTTGGGTTTTGTCTAAATTTGATGAACAATTAATCCTTTGGCTTTTGTACCATTTGTAAGCTAGAGTTAGATGTTGTTGCCCTTTTTAACTCGCATGTGACTGTCATATTTTCATTGAAACAAGGCAAATGGCTTGCCATTTCCTTTATTAAAGAGAGAAATACTATAACAATAGGGACCCAGCAGCTCGCCCATTAGTTTTATCAACTGCGCTGTGCGGGGGCTGTGACCCGTTAGCCCAGGCTTTTATTTAAGCACATGACGAGCCCAGTTGATATCTTTTTTCTTTCTGAAAATGGCTAGCCCAGTTCTATTTTTTTGGACAATACCCAACCCAGGCCTACTTGCTTTTCTCAGCCCTGCTGGGCTGCAAATCTTTAAAGACGAGGAAATATATTTGGCTTCCCCAGAAAATGGGCTATAAGTAGTAAGAAATGGGCTGTAAATTTTAAAAACACAGAAAACCGGCAACTAGATACAAATTTCATTTTTTTTCAGGATTTCAAGATTTTAAATTTCATTGTTTTTTTGCGGGAAAAATTTCGTTGCATTTTAATTTGAAATAATATTATTTTTAATGTGACTCAAAATTTCGTGATTAAAGAGTTCGGACCCCACCGAAATATGCAAAATTTTGTTGAATTTTTTAGCAGTTGCTAGAATATGGGCTTCAAAATATCCTTAAGAATTAGCAAATGGGCTGTAAGTTATTAAAAACAATGGCAAATGGGTTGTATGCTATTTTCCACAGATTTGTGGGCCTACTAGGTTGACGATGACGTTGTCCTAATTTTGTTTTTTGACGCGTACGCAAGGCTTTGTCAACTTAGTCAACACAGAGCAATGACTGTTGGATGTCCATCCAACCGCCATCGTGCTTCTTCAATCTCTGATCTTCCTGCTCAAGCTGCCCAAACCAGCGCTGGCGGGACTGCCTGCTCCCTCCTTCCGTGGTCAGCTGTGCTGCCGCGCAGGCCTCACCGGCCCAGCCTAGTCCCACCGCTGGCCTGGCCATCCCTCTATCCACCCGCACCTCCTATTATTTTCCGGCGACGACAGCCTCACCCCGCAACCGACCAGTCAGCCCTCGTACTCCCCTCAGTGTGGGCATCCACTGTTGTGGCTTCGCCGGCTCCGGGTCATTCCCTTCCTGGGCCTCGCCGTCGTCCATCGCGTTTTTTTACATGGGTCGTCCACCGCGTTGGTGCTCTCGGCGCGGCGTGGTCAACATGATCAACAAACAACAGCCATCGGAAGAGGGATGTAAGTGGAGAGGCTGAAAGTAGGGACCCACACAAGCAAGTGCCTCCTTATTACGCGAAAAAATTGATTGCTCCTGCTAACAGCTGGGACACACCGGCAAAATCTTCGCACGGAAGGAAGTGCCTCCTTATTATGCGAAAAAAATATTCCTCCCGATGACAGCTGGGACCCGGCAGATTTGGTGGCTGACTTGTGGGCCTACTAAGCTGACGCGTACGCAGGGCTTTGTCAACTTAGTCAACAAATGATTCTACCAGCTGGACTGTTGGATGTTAATCCAACAGCCGTGCTGCTTCTTCAACCTCTGATCTTCTTGCTCCAGCCGCCCAAACCAGCGCTGGTGGGACCGCCTGCTCCTGCCTCCCGTGGGCGGCAGTGCTATCGCGCAGGCCTCACCTTCCAACCCTAATCCCACTGCCGGCCAGGGCTTCCCTCTACTCCCCCACACCCCGTGTTATTCTCCAGCGACGACAGCCGCACACCGCAGCGGAACCAGTGAACCCTCGTACTCCTCTCCTCGTGGGCATCCACTGCCTCGTCTTCCTCGGCTCCGCATTGTTCCCTTATCAGGCCTCGCCGTCGTCCACCACCTTGGTGCTCTCGGCGCGGCGTGGTCAACGTTGTCAATGAACGACAGCCATTGGAAGACGACTGTACACGGTGAGGCTGACAGTTGGACCCACCACCTACATCTTCGCACGCAAGGAAGTGCCTCCTTATTACGCGCAAAAAAATGATTCCTCCCCCTGACAGCTAGGACCCACCACATATATCTTCGCACGCAAGGGAGTGCCCCCTTATCCTCCCTGACGGTTGGGACCCACCTGGTCGAACCGTACGTAGGGTTGTCTGTCTGGTCGCGAATGTGGACGTACATACTGGTCGATCGGTCTCTCTGCAACGATGAACCATGGCCGAGCAAGCAGCGACACGTGTAGTAGTAGAGCCCCTGACGTAGCAGTTCAGGCAGTCCCTTCTAAACTGTGTACACGTATGTACAGCCAGATCGCAAAAAATACGGCCACGTATGTACATACGGGCGGGGTCTCGAATGCCTACTCGCGCATACGTATGGCCAGGGCTCGTGTACATGGAGAGGCAGCAGACGGCAGCAACGGCGCCGTGTTCATCGGGAGCCAACCGGCTTGGATGGAACAGCCGAAACGAGGTCTGGCTTACCGCAGAACGGAGGAAACGGCCTTTCTGTTCGACCACGTACGGTCGAAATGGGGTCCTGTTCATCAGGAAGGGTCTGGTGTTCCGGAAAACGGAGGAAACGGACTTCTGTTCAAGTGCCTACGGTCGAAACGGGGTCCTGTTGATCAGGAGGGGTGTGGCGTACCGCAAAACGGAGGAAACAGACTTCTATTGGAGCGCCTAGGGTCGAAACGAGGTCCTGTTCATCCACCGTCTACTGCCTCGCTCCAGCCTCCACGGGTTACTGTTCATCCACCGTCGACTTCCTCCAGACTCCACCTGCTACTGTTCATCCAGCCTTCATCGGCTACTGTTCATCCAGCCTCCACGGGGTCCTGTTCATCCACCCCCAACCTGCTGGGGTGCGGCGGCCCCCTCGGTATCCTGTTCATCCAGCGGCAACGGCCTACTACCACGGGGTCCTGTTCATCCAACCCCCACCGGCAACTGTTCATCCACAGCCAACAAACCAGCTTGACTCACCACGTCTCGACTCATTCTACATACTGCGCACACGGTAGCAACGGTCACTGTTAATCGAGAGGCAACCCAACACCGGCTGGCTAAGTCTCGCACGGGGCTCGATCGGCTTCAGTAAGCAGCAGCAGTGATCGATCGCTCGGGTTCAGTTAGCAGCAGCAGCGAAGGAATCGCTCGGGTTCAGTCAGCAGTGAATGAATCGCTCGGGTTCAGTTAACAGCCAAGGGATCGATTGCTCAGGTTCAGTAACATAGCTAGTGCGATCGCTCGGGTTCAGTTAGCCAATGCCTCACACACACGCGCGTACACGAGAGAAACGCTCAAACCACAGTGCATCGCTCGGCCCGGACCACCCACCGTAACTGGGAACTCCCCGATATTTTCCTCGCCCTCGCTTCTACCATGATTTTTTCCGTCATGGACGGCCCAAAGAATGTCATGTAGGTGCGTCCCCGGCCCGCCCAGGACGAAAAGCCCATTTTCTGTCATGATTTTTTGTCATAAAAGTAGGAGCACATCACATCTATGATAATACGTGCTTTTGTCACAATTATCGTCATAGAAGTGTCATAAGCATGACAGAAAAAATTTCGTTCGGGCCAAAATGTCACGAATGTGTCTTTTTTTTGTAGTGGCAATTCCATAGCTCAAAAAATTTAAGTGAAGCATAAATAGCAATTCTAACAAATCATAACATAATTTTGGCTCTCTCAAATAGGTGTCCAGCAAGGATACTTGTGACAAACAAAAAGGCAAAACAAGCAAAGACTCATATAGTACAAGACGCTCCAAGCAAAACTCATGATATGTGACAAATAAAAGTATAGCTTCAAGTAAAATACCGATGGTCATTAGAAGAAAGAGGGGATGCCTCTCGGGGCATCCCCAAGCTTAGTTGCTTGTTCATCCTTGGATATTATCTTGGGATGCCATGCGGCATCCCCAAGCTTAGGCTCTTGCTTCTTCTTATTCCTTCATCCATCGTGATCTCACCCAAAACTTGAAAACTTCAATCACACAAAACATAACAAAACCTTCATGAGATCCGTTAGTATAACAAAGCAAATCACTACTCTAAGTACTGTTGCAAACCCATTCATATTTTATTTTTGCATTATATCTACTCTATTCCAATTTTTCTATGGCTTATACCCCGATATAGTCCATAGATTCATCAAAATAAGCACACAATGCAAAGAAAACAGAATCTGTCAAAAACAAAACAATCTGTATCAATCTGAAAACTTTGTATACTTCTGTAAATCCAAAAATTCTGAAACATTAGGACAACATGGCCGATTTGTATATCAATCTTGTGTAAAAATTTCAGAATTTTTCGTCGCTTCTGTGAATTTCCAAAATTATTTTACTGGACGCAAAAGTTTCTGTTTTTCAACAAGATCAAATCAACTATCACCCAACATGATCCCAAAGGCCTTGCTTGGCCCAAACACTAATTAAAACATAAAAACACATTCTAAACAGAGGCATAATTGTGCAAACACCCAAAAACAGAAAGAAAAAGGTAAAAATAAATTTTATTCATTGGGTTGCCTTCCAACAAATGCTATCGATTTATGCCCCTAGCTAGGCATAATGCAAGGTTTCAAGTATTGTCATCTTTGGTTCTAGATCCATAGGATGCCCTCATGATTGATTCATATGGTGGCTTAATTCTTGTTCTAGGGAAGTGTTCCATACTCTTTCTTAGTGAAAATTAGAATTTAATATTGCCTTCTTTCATATCAATCACGACACCTATAGTGCGTAAAAACGGTCTAACAAGTATAATTGGACAAGACAGAATGCAATCAATATCAAGAACAATAAAATCTATGGGCACATAATTCCTATTTGCAAGAATAAGAATATCATTAATTCTTCCCAAAGGCTTTTTAATAGTAGAATCCGCCAAGTGCAAATTAAGAGAAAATTCTTCAATATCGGCAAGACCACGCACATCACATAAAGATTCTGGAATTGTGAAAACACTAGCACCCAAGTCACATAAAGCAAAACACTCATAATTTTTAATCTTGACTTTAATAATAGGTTCCCATTCATCATGTAATTTTTTAGGAATTGACACATCTAACTCCAACTTTTCTTCAAAAGCTTTCATCATGGCATCAACGATATGTTTAGAAAAAGCTTTATTTTGTTCGTAGGCATGAGGTAAATTTATCATGGATTGCAATAAAGAAATACATTCAATCAAAGAGCAACTATCATAATTAAAGTCTTTGCAATCCAAAAGAGTGGGCACATCACTAATTAAAGTTTTGACCTCTCCAAACCCACTTTTATCAATTTTTTCATCAAGTTTTTCACCCTTCGATTTATCGGGACGCCTTCTAGGTAAAGTTGACTCTTCTCCAGTCCCTTTATCATCAATTTTAATTTTACTAAACAAGGAATCAATAGAGGAAACACCAATTACTTTAAAATCTTCATCATTTTTATCTTCTAACGAGATTGGTTTAGCGGCCATTTGATTTACTAGGGTAGCTTGTGCATCGGATATTTTGCCTAGCAAACTTTCAGCAAAAGCATACTTAGACTGGAGATTACAAACTTCTCTACTAATATCATCAAGTTGTTTTGTTATAGCATCCAACACAACAGAGTGTTCCTTAAGTTCTTCGGTAAAATATTTATTGTGCTCAAATTGTGTAGTCATATATTCCTTAGTACTTTTCTCAATTTCAAGCAAAATATTGAGGTAAGGAACATCATAATATTTTTTTTTGAGACATCATGATTACGTAAACATGATTGCACACAAAAATAGATCTGACGAGAAAAACGACAAACGAAAAAAAAAAGGCGAATAAAACGGCAAATTTTTGTGAAGTGGGGGAGATAAAAATGAGAGGCAAATGACAAGTAATGTAAATTGCAAGGAGATGAGATTTGTGATTAGGAACATGATAGATATTGATGATGTCTCCCCGACAACGGCGCCAAATCCTTGATCCTCTCTTTT
This sequence comes from Thinopyrum elongatum, assembly GCA_011799875.1. Classification (NCBI taxonomy): domain Eukaryota; kingdom Viridiplantae; phylum Streptophyta; class Magnoliopsida; order Poales; family Poaceae; genus Thinopyrum; species Thinopyrum elongatum. The sequence continues at coordinate 584,122,257 of CM022299.1, forward strand.
TGATGTCTTGTATCCGCGTTAGTATTTTCCCCAAGGAGTAAGAGATGATGCAGTACAGCTAAGGTAGGTAAATCCCCCAGTGATGAAACCAAGTTTATCGAACCAGTAGGAGAACCAAGCAACACTATGTAAACGGTACCTGCACACAAAGGACAAATACTTGCAACTCGACGCGAAAGAGGAGTTGTCAATCCCTCCCAGGTAAAAGATTGGTAAAGTGATAGATTGGTAGATGCAAATAAAATAAAGGCAAATAAAATTCAGCGAGATATTTTTGGGTTTTTGATAATATAGATCTGAAAATAAAAGATGCAAATGAATAAAAAGGCAAATAGCAATATATATTTGAAAATATATGATGAGAAAATAGACCCGGGGGCCATAGATTTCACTAGTGGCTTCTCTCGAGAAAATAGCATACGGTGGGTAAACAAATTACTGTGGGGCAATTGGTAGAATCTCAAATAATTATGACGATATCCAGGCAATGATCATTATATAGGCATCACGTCCAAGATTAGTAGACCGACTCCTACCTGCATCTACTACTATTACTGCACACATAAACCGCTATCGAGCATGCATCTAGTGTATTAAGTTCATGGAGAAACAGAGTAATGCAATAAGAACGATGACATGATGTAGACAAGATCTATTCATGTAGAAATAGACCCCGTCTTGTTATCCTTAATGGCAACGATCAATACGTGTTTTGCTGCCCCTTCTGTCACTGGAAAAGAACACCGCACGACCGAACCCATCACAAAGCACATCTTCCCATGGCAAGAAAAATCTATCTAGTCGGCCTAACTAAACCAAAGATTCGAAGAAGAAATACGAGGCTATAAGTAATCATACATATAAGAGATCAAAGTTACTCAAATAACTTTCATGGATATAAAGATCTGATCATAAACTCAAAGTTCATCGGATCCCAACAAACACACCACAAAAAGAGTTACATCAAATAGATCTCCAAAAGACCATTGTATTGAGAATCAACAAGAGAGAAGAAGTCATCTAGCTACTGTCTACGGACCCGTAGGTCTACAATGAACTACTCACGCATCATCGAAGAGGCACCAATGAGGATGACGAACCCCTCCGTGGTGGTGTCTAGATTGGATCTGGTGGTTCTGGAACTTGCGGCGGTTGGAATTGTGTTTCGTCGACTCCCCTAGGGTTTTTGGATTTTCGAAGTATTTATAAAGCAAAGAGGCGATGCGGGAGGCGGCCGAGATGGGCACAACCCACGTTGGTCGGCATAATTGTCATAAACACTAAATGAAACAAATAATTATAAAAGATAATATATACCACATCCGAATCATAGACAGGACGAGGGTCGACGGGGGCGGATACCAAAACCATCGTACTATATAATAACAAACAATAATAAAAGTAAAAAAATTATACAAATATCTACCTAAATCATACAAGTAAGATTTTTTTTTTCTTTTAGAAAGAAGATAAGAACAAGAGACTCACCACGGTGGTGCCGGCGACGAGATCGGCGCGGGCGATCGACGGCGGTGAGGACGGAGACGGGACAGAACGGATCGCCAAACCTAGACAAATCTTGAGGAAAATGGAGATTGGACAAGGAGCTTCTAGAGGAGAAAGCTTAAGTGTGGCTCGGGCATTTCATCGAACACCTCATGTGCATAGAAGGTGAGCTAGAGCAACACAAAGCTCTCCCACGACCGGCCAAAAAAACAGAGCAATGGCTCTGCTCGCGGGCAGGGGCAGAGGTATATACCGGACTAAAGGTGATGGGCCAGGAGCGAGGACCATTGGTCCCGGTTCGTGTCTGGAACCGGGACCAAAGGGGTCAGACGAACCGGGACAAATGGCCCCCAAGGCCCGGCCGGCGCCCTGGCCTCACGAACCGGGGCTGATGCCCCCTTTGGTCCCGGTTCGTGAGTGAACCGGGATTAATGCCCTTATCCTGGCCTCAACCAAAGCCCTGTTTTCTACTAGTGTCCCCTCGGAGCCCCCCTCTGGTACTTTTTTGGCCCAACAGGTGTCTTCTGGTCCAGAAAAATTCTCCAAAATGTTTCGCTGCGTTTGGACTTCGCTTGGTACTGATATTCTGCGAAGTAAAAAACAAACAAAAAACAAAAAACAACAACTAGCACTGGGCACTATGTCAATAGGTTAGTCCCAAAAAATGGTATAAAGTTGCTATAAAATAATTGTAAAACATCCAAAAATGATAATATAACAGCATGGAACAATAAAAAATTATAGATATGTTGGAGACGTATCAGGGACGCGGCCACGGTGCCGGGTGCGCACGCCGCCACGGTCTCAAGCACCGACGCACAGAGGCTCGGCCCTCGGGGCGCGCCGACGGCATGGCTGTGAACACCTTGGGCTGGCGTGCTGGAAACCGCGCCGCGCGCGCCGACGGCGTGGCCGTCGACCAGGCATGGCTGGCGCCCCAGGCGTGGCTGGCGCCCCAAGCGTGGCCGTACGGGCTGGCAGATGCTCCATGGAGCCATGGCCAGGTCAGCACGAGCAGCGCGGCCAAGAGAGTACGAGGCATGGGGTTCAGGGATTTCGAAGCTTTTAATCAAGCGCTTTTAGCCAAGCAAGCTTGGAGGATCGTCACCAATCCAAACTCTCTGTGTGCACAGGTCTTGAAGGCACGTTACTTTCCTAATTCAGATTTTCTTCAAGCTAGTTGTCCCAAGAGTGCATCCTATACATGGCAGAGTATTTTGTGGGGCGGAGACCTTCTTCAAGCTGGTCTTATTTGGCGCATAGGGAATGGAAAGAACATCAATGTTTGGACTGATAACTGGATCCCGAGGCAAGGTTTGTTGAAACCAATGGGAGCTTTGGACAGAAGTAACATCACTAAGGTAGCAGATTTGATGAACTACTCGGGCAAGGAGTGGGATGTGGCGAAGCTTAAGAGAGTGCTACTACCTGGGGATGTTGAGGATATCATGCGGATCCCGATTGGAGGTGCGAACAGAGAGGACTTTTATGCTTGGAATTACTGTTGGTGCAGCCCTAGACTAGCTCTGAACGAAGATAGAAGAAGCACTTTTTTTCTGGCGCCCAACGCCCCGGCGCTTCAACGCCCCGGCGCTCAAACGCCCTGGTTTTTCTTTGTTCCAACTGGTTGGCTCTGCTCATGCAGTTACAACGATCAGGGGCTTTTATACCCAGATAGTACACACGCACGCACGCACTCAACGGCCAGCCACACCGGCCATGAATCCACGCACTAAACTAGCTAACTAACCTTATCCAGCAACTCACGCATGCATGCAGCTCGCCGATACGGCCGATTCTCAAGCTGCTGGACGTAGCGCCCACGCGAGCCTCCGCTGCGCACGCACGTCTAGCGGCTCGCTCGCCCAGGCTGCGCACACGACGCGTTCCAGCCCGAACACGGACGCGGCACGCACCGGCATCCGATCTAAACCTAAACACACACGTCACGCTGCTGCGTCCCGCACGTCCCGCGTGTCCCCGACGCGTACAACGCGCCCGACGAGCCCAATGCCGTGGCTTATTCCAACACAAACCCCCCAAGCCGCGGCCTAGACGAGTCCGTCGTCGTCGACGTTGGCGTCGGCCAGGAGAGCCTGCTCCGCCGCTGGTCCTTTCCGCAGCTGCGGGCACTCGCGCCGGAAGTGCCCGTGCTCCCCGCATTTGTAGCAGCGTCCACGGCGCTTCCCTCCGTTGCCCGACGATGTGCTCGCCGCGCCGTCGTCGTCGTGGTCGCCGAAACCGCGTCCGCCTCGCCGTCGCTCCCGAGCCGCCCACTGTGCCGCCGTCATCATCAGCTGCCCGTCCGCGCGCTCGCCACCGGCCTGCACGCGCCGCCGCGTCCGCTCCTCGAACGCCTTGAGCCGCCCGAGCGCCTCCTCGAACGCCATCTCCTCCACGTTGCAGAATTGCTCGATTCCGGCCACCGCGGCGTACAGGCAGTCCGGCACGGTGTCGAGCAACTTCTTCACCATGGTGCTGTCGTCGAGCGTCGACCCGAGCATCGCGTACCTCGCCGCCATGCCGCTGACCTTCCCGGCGTAGTCGTCCAGCTCATCGCCGTCGTCCATCCGCAGGCGATCGAACTCGCCGCGCAGCGTCCCGAGCCTCGCCGCCCGCACCCGATCGGTGCCGACGAAGCACACTTTGAGGGAGTCCCATACCTCCTTCGCCGTGGTCTTCGTCGCCACCTGCATCAGCAAGTCCTCCGGCAGCGCGCCCAGCATCGCCGCCCGCGCCGTCTTGCTCTTCCCGGCGTCGACCGCCGCGCCCTCCGCCGGAGCCACCGCACTCCACAGCCCATGGGCATCAAGGATAGCCTCCGCCTTGATCGCCCAGGCGGTGTAGTTCGTCGTCGTCAGCGACGGCAGCTGCAACGCCATCGCCCCGCCACCACCGCCGTGAGGGACGAGCGACATGGCCGCCGGCAGGATCGCACAGAAGCTCTGTATACCAAATGTTGGTGCAGCCCTAGACTAGCTCTGAACGAAGGTAGAAGAAGCACTTTTTTTCTGGCGACCAACGCCCCGGCGCTTCAACGCCCCGGCGCTCAAACGCCCTGGTTTTTCTTTGTTCCAACTGGTTGGCTCTGCTCATGCGGTTACAACGATCAGGGGCTTTTATACCCAGCTAGTACACACGCACGCACGCACTCAACGGCCAGCCACACCGGCCATGAATCCACGCACTAAACTAGCTAACTAACCTTATACAGCAACTCACGCATGCATGCAGCTCGCCGATACGGCCGATTCTCAAGCTGCTGGACGTAGCGCCCACGCGAGCCTCTGCTGCGCACGCACGTCTAGCGGCTCGCTCGCCCAGGCTGCGCACACGACGCGTTCCAGCCCGAACACGGACGCGGCACGCACCGGCATCCGATCTAAACCTAAACACACACGTCACGCTGCTACGTCCCGCACGTCCCGCGTGTCGCCGACGCGCCCAACGCGCCCGATGAGCCCGACGCCGTGGCTTATTCCAACAATTACACCAAGAATGGGGTTTTTTTCAGTCCTATCTGCATACCATTTTTGCATGGACACAAAGCATCTGGAGGTTGGCAAACCTGAATCTTCTTCGTCGGTGGCCGAACACAATGGGTGGCTCGAACTATGGGACACTAACGTTCCAGCTAAAGCTAAGATCCATGTTTGGAGACTTGTCCAAAATGGCTTAGCAGTGGGCTCGGAATTACAGCGGAGAAACATCAAGTCAGGGGTTGCATGCCCAGTTTGTGAGAGGAAGGAGACAGTTTTGCATCGCTTCTGGGTCTGCCCGTACGCCAGGCACTGCTGGGCTCTGGAAAATGAAACAAGAGGTGACGATTTTTTCAGCCCACCAGCGATTGGGGCTTCGCAGCGGGATCTCAAGATGTGGTTTCTGGACTGGTTTGGTAAGGCCATGGAAAGCCATAAAGCAGTCGTGATCATGCTACTATATCACATGTGGCTTGCTTGAAATGATACAAGAGATGGGAAGTCCATTGAAGATGCGCGATCTCTGGTCGAGCGTGTATGGAGGCTGCTGGACGAGTGGGCCGAGGCTCACGCTTCACTGGCATCCACATAGGGAGTAAGGCCACCGGAGTCATGGCGCCCTCCTGACCAAGGTTGGCTGAAGGTCAATACTGACGGAGTCAGGACAAAGACGGATGGGTCAGGCGGCGGAGGAGCGGTCGTTCGCGATCACCATGGAGTGTTCTTGGGAGGAGCATCTCATTTTTTCCCTTCAGTTTCTGACCCTGATCATGCTGAGTTGCTTGCATGTCGGCGTGGTGTTCAGCTAGCGGGGGAGATGGGAGCACGACAGATGATCTTGGAGACGGACAACAAAGGCGTCATGCAAGAATTGACGCGCCAAGAGTTGAACAGGTCCAGGCTGGGACCCCTCATCGAAGAGATCAAGGAAATCCTTTCATCGATGGTGGATGTCCGAGTGGTGTGGACTAGACGCTCTGCAAACAGAGCTGCGCATAGTCTAGCTAGGGAAGGCTGCCTTAATAAAATATGTAAGAGTTGGTTTACTTTTCCTCTGGTTTGTATTAGTGATGTAATCGCGGACGAGACTGTTGGTTATAGTTGATATGATGGCAAAAAAAAAGGAAAAAGCAAAAGTATGCCAAAGCGTGCTTTCGCTGAGGACATAGCTGTGGATGCGGTCGGGGCAGGGCCGGGCCGACAAAATCCGGGGCCCTGTGCGACACTAAAAAATGGGGCCCTATCTCACTAGGAAACATAACTAACGAGCAATTATAATACTCCCTCCGTTTCTAAATATAAGCCTTTTTAGAGATTCCAATATGGACTACAAATGAAGCAAAATGACTGAATCTACATTCTAAACTACGTATAAATACATCCGTATGTAGTCTATATTAAAATCTCTAAAAAGACATATTTAGGAACGGAGTGATATATAATATAATGTCCTACATAACAATTGGATACATAGAAAATCATACCTCTTCAACTCCCGGATGCATAATATTTATTTAAACAACATCACTCTTTTAGTATTCTTTGAAATGAAATCTTCAATGATATCATCGTAATCAATCTTCTCCCCATGATGATTCAAATCTATATTATTGAAACAAAAGATACAAAAGATGAACAAAATAAAATTAAAGTAATACGAGAGCAGTCAGCAGATACCAATTGAAGATTATGCGTCAATGTTGGTAATTACATGAACCATCTAACCAACCTAGTCCCGTGTCCTGTCCGAATGAACTACTATACTGTGATCTTTAACCAAGGAGACAAGAACCGATCTCTAACGAAGTAACGATACCTACTAAAAGTTAATTAGGATTTAGGAATTATGAGTAGGACTCTAGGAGCCAAAGTTAATCAGGAGGACAAGCTAGCCGCAGCCGGCAGGAGTAGTTAAACACTTAAACTAGGGCCTGGACCATCACCATACAAGTATTGATGAATTGTTTAACTCCTGCCGGTATCAAATCGATCCTACACATGATCTCACATGACTAGCGTGGCGAGAGGAGCATGTTTGGTTGATGTACCTGTTTTGGCGATGGCGAGAGGAACACGTTCGTTAGAGTTCAGATGAAGTTAACCGGAACTCCGAAGGCTCGTTGCCCCGCCAGTCGCCGTGTCGCCCGCCGCCGGCTTTGGATGGGATGTGATCGATTCTAATCTGGTCTGATGCGCCGTCTCGCCTGTCAATTTTCTCCGGATGCGATCAATCTTTCTCATCGAGGCATCGCATGGAGCACGTCACGCGGAGTTATGCGGACACGCCAGGCGTCAGCGGCCCAGAGCCCAGGAGGAAATATACATAGGCCTACATAAAAATTTGGGGCCCCCAAAATTTACGGGCCCTGTGCAGGCCACACACTTTGTAGACCTATGCGCCCGGCCCTGGGTCGGGGAAGCCAGGGCCATGCAGGAGGAGCCAGTTGGCGGCGGCCCCATGATTGCGTATTATTTGACAAATCTGGCCCCTTTGAACGACTTCACGCACATCTGGCCCCTGGGCAAAACTAATTCGAAATCTGGCCCCTGGGTCGGCGCCACGAAACATGGCGCCGAACATGTGCAGCTCGGCGCCACACAGATTTGTCAAATAATACCATGATTGCTGAGATTGCACCTGCCACATGCTCGGAGCCATCCACAGAGACACCTGGCGCCCGCCCACTGGCTGCGGACTCTCTGGAAGCACTTGCAATTTCAAATCAACCACCGCTCCATGGCCCCGACTCCCCGAGGACGATTGTGTCGGGTCCATCTCCGGCTCGCCTGATCCGAGGGACTGTCGAGACCTGCCTGAGCTAAGCGAGGTGCCAGACTCGCAGCCTGGGCCCGCCTGCTTGTTGGGGCAAAGGGGCGTCTTGCCCACATTCACCCCTGCCGCGGATCAGGACCCTCCTGCCGCGGGTACGGCCAGCCCTGACGCGCACCTGGCCGCCCCTGCTCCCGAGGGCGGGGACGCGCGCCTTGTCTCCGATTGCACTCCCGCCAGGGACCTGGGCCCAGCCACGATCACTATTCTGCAATGTCCCCAGGCCCAGCCCACCTCCACCCCGACCAGGCCCGCCACCGATCCTCACACGCCGGCTAGTGCGCGCCAGGGCCCAAACCTATCTGCCTCTGGAAGATTTTCCTCTCCGCCAATCACCATGCGACGGTCTCGCGCTCGCGACGCCAACTCTCACGCTGGGCGAATTTCCTGGCCGCCGCCACCAAGCATATCTCTGCTGCCCTGCCGACTCCGCGGAGGAAACCGCGCCGCCCCCTGAACTTAGCGCCACGCCGCGGCCGCTCGGTTGCGACCACCTCCCGAACGGTGGCGCCGCCCACGGCTGAGAGACGCGCGCAGGTCCAGGTCTTGCGCGTGCTTGGGATCGTCGGAATGCACCAGAGGATCACTTCAGCCGTGATGAACACATACGATGGCATGTTTGCGATGCCGATTCTGCTCACGGTGATCAAAGCCTTCGCTGCCCTGGTTGATCGCGAGATCCCTGCAAGCATGTCCACCACGCCAAGTGCACAGGTGCAAGTCGAGAGGGCGTGTGCAATATAGGACGGTCCTGTAACTCGCCGGTCGATCCAGTGTTTATGGATCACAGGCCTCAAGATTTCTGTGTGGAACGTGCGTGGCCTTACCGCGCGAGCCCAATGCTTCGCCGTCCGCTCGCTGCTTGACACCGCTGCCGCTTCCATTGTATGCCTTCAGGAAACAAAGATGGAGTTGCTCTGCTCGCGCATCGTCCTGGACACCCTTGGCTGGGAGTTCGATGATTACACTTATCTCCCGGCGCAGGGCACGTGCGGTGGCAATCTCTTGGCGTGGAAGAGCAGGGCCGTGACTATCACGGACCCGCTGTTCACCACGAATGCCGTCACAGCTCAGGGTGGACGCGGTCCGGGCCGGTCCGGTCCCTGACCGAGCCTTGCTTTGGACCGGCCGCGGCCGGTCCGGACCGGACCGGACCGAGCTGTCCAGCGAACCGTTTTTTCTGGACCGGACTGTGTGAGCGTCGGCTCGGTTAGGCCCGAGAGGACCGAATGGACCGGCTGGTCATGTTGCCTGGGAGTCCCTTTTTTGTTGTGTTTAGCTGCTGTTTAGGCACCTTTTGATTCTGGTAAGCAAATGAAGCAAACAGAGGACAGAGGAGGAGATCGTCATTCAATATGAACTGAAGAAAACGGTATTGTCTAACGAAACTGAATTCTAACACCTTACGGCTACAACTGACGAAACTGTATTGTACGCGAGCACCTGCTGCAGCCAAAGAAAAAAATAGCGCGCTACAAAACATAGCGAGACCCTTCTCCAAATGCTACACAAGTTATAGCGCGCTAATAGCGTGCTATATTTCAAAATAGCGTTTGCAACAAAATCCAAATATATCGAGAAATAAAGTATTTAAGCAACTGAATTTTTCATGGGAGCAAGTAATAAATGCATAAGGGCCACGGCTACAGGTTTTCTAAATAGGAGAGCTCACACACCTGTGCTAAATGCTACTAACAAACAAATAGTAATACTGCTATTTAACCATGCCTATGCCTGCTATTTTTGATACTTTTAGGACAACCTGTGTACGATCTACTTCCAATTACTTACAGTTTAGTTAACAATTTAGACTTACAGTTTAGTTACCTGTGCTAAATGCTAACAAATAAATACAGACTACATCCGGACCATATATTGTTGCAATCTATTTGTACTTTGAACTGTTTGCTAACAATTTAGACTTTCAGAAAGTAAATCTATAGGATTTTAGATAGAACGATAACAACAATAGGAGTAGTACCAGGGTGCAGCAGTTAAAGGAGTACAAGTGTACAATGGGAGACGGAGATACCCTGCTTCTGAATACCATTTTTCATTGGTGGTTCTCTTGCCGGCGACACAACATGACACGGGGATGGCAGAGAGATGGCGCAAGGGAGAAGTGGGCATGCGAAGATGTGGAAGCAAGGATTACCTGGTGGCTCGCCTGCCGGCGGCGCGGCTGACATCACCCCTGCCGGTGCTTGGCTGGAGTCGAACCGGAGGAAGACGTTGCCACGAGAGGATGCTGCCGTTGCCGCTGCCGCGAGAGGATGCTGTCGTCGCCGCTGCCGCGAGAAGATATTGCCGCCGCCGCTCACAACCAAGCTGGTGCCGCCGCCGCCGCTCACAACCAGCCGCCGCTGCTGCTCATCTCGGGTGGGAAGGGGATGAGAAGTTTTAGGGTTTGGTTGGATTGTTTCTTGTGAGAAAAGAGTGAGAGGAGGGTGTGGTCGAGGCCTCAAGGGGTGCTTCCGGCCTTTTGGCCTACTGGGCTGTACGCCTGTACGCCTGTGGCACTATGGATTCTGAAATAAAAAACCAAGTACACGCAAAAACGTTACACGCTGCAACGCTATAGCGAGGTGTTACGCGCTAATAGCGTGATTAGCGCTGTAGCGACCGAATTTGTCAAAACGTAGCGTTTCAGTTCCTAATATGCTATAACGGCGCTATAACGGCGAAATAGCGCGCTATTTTTTTTCGTTGGCTGCAGCTGCTCCTTCATCTCCATAGCGTCCACGACGGGCAGGGGGAGATGGCGATGGTCGACGACGATGGGCAGGTGCAGCGCTCCTTCCTCTGCTCCTCCACTACTCCTTTCCCCGCGTGCAGGTGCAGACGAGGAGGTGTTGGTCTCGTGATGGCGGAAAGAGGAGGAGGTGCAGGTGAACGACGACGGCAATGGCGGGTCAGTGGCCGGTGGAGGCGGCGCTCCCTCCCTCCTGCAGATATGGTGGGCAGCGGCTCGGGAATGGGGATCACAAGGGAGAGGCACGGGAGAGAGAGGGAGCTGCACAGCCGCGCGGGGGAGAGGGGGAGCAGCCGCGCGAGGGAGCGGCGGCGCGAGGGAGAGGGGGATGGTGCAGGCGAGAGGGAGGCGAGGGAGAGGGGGCGGCGCAGGGGAGAGAGGAAGCAGCCCACACAGCGCCATGGGCATGGACGAGGACGGCGGCGGCAGTACCAAGTCGCTAGGTCACACACGCACGCATGGTCTATATATGTTGTGCTCTCCTAATTAGCTCTAATTGGGCTGGGCCTTCGGTCCTCCGAGCCGGACCGAGCTTTTATCGGACCGGACCGACCGAATTTCGGTCTCCTTTTCATGGACCAGAACGGCCATATTATTTAGCGGGCTAGGCCCGAGCTGGCGAGGACCGAGCCGGCCAGGAGCCGGTCCGAAAGACCGCTCGTGTCGTCCACCTTGAGTCACAGCCAAGGTGACCACGGCCACAAGCGCGTACTAGTGGATGTCGGTTGTCTACGGCCCCCAGGAGGACACGGAAAAGATCGCGTTTCAGCATGAGCTCCGGGAGATACGCATGGCCTGCCCGGGACCATGGATGTTATGCGGCGATTTTAACTTGATCCTCCGCGATGAGGACAAAAACAATGGCAACCTGAACCGGCGCATGATGGACAGATTTCGCCGTCTTTTTAACGACCTCGCCTTGAAGGAGATATACCTCAACGGACGCCGGTTCACTTGGTCAAACGAGCAGTCCCCACCCACCTTGGTGCACCTGGACCGCGTGCTCTTCACCTCGGACTGGGAGGAGGCACATGGCGAGTGTCATCTCCGCTGCCTCGCATCAGTCGTGTCGGATCATTGCCCGCTCCTGCTAGACTGCTCCCCCATGCCTGCAGCACACTGGCGCTTCCACTTCGAGGATTTCTGGCTGAGACTTGATGGGTTCCACGACACGGTGGCCACGGCATGGGGCTCGGTTCATGCCGTGGACCCCTTCCACCGCCTCATGATTCGCATGCAGGTCACAGCTCGCAGCCTCACCAGCTGGAGTGCCAAGTCGACAGGCAACATCAGGGATAAGATGGCCATCTCCCGGGAGCTTATTGCGTGCTTTGACAAGGCCCAGGAGGTTCGCGTGCTTACCCCTCGAGAAGACTGGCTGTGGAAGTAGCTAAAGTTCAAGTATCTCGGTCTCGCGTCCCTCGAGCGCACCATCGCCCGGCAGCGTGCACACATCGCCACACTCAAGGACGGTGACGCCAACACTAGCTTTTTCCACCGGCAGTGCTCCTTCCGGAGGCAGAAGAACAGGATCTTCAGCCTGACCGTGGACGGGCACGTGCTCACCGACCATGATAAGATGGCGCAGGCGGCGTTTGAGCACTTCGACAACATCTTGGGCACATCCACTGTCCATGACATGACGATGGACTTGGAGCAGCTCATTGACCCGAGTGACCTCGCGAGCCTCGACGCGCCTTTCACGGCGGAGGAGGTCTGGGACGCTGTTAAGCGCCTCCCCGCCCATAAGGCTCTGGGGCCGGACGGGTTCACCGCAGAATTTCTCCAGGCCTGCTGGGGCATAGTAAGGCAAGACTTCATGGACGTTTTCCAGTAGTTGTACATGATGAGGGGCCGTGGATTCAGCAAGCTCAACCAGGCCCTCATGACCCTGCTGCCCAAATGCGCTGACGCCCACCAACTCCGCAACTTCTGGCCGATATGCTTGATACACCTCGTGGCCAAGCTCTTCGCCAAAGTCCTATCGCTGCGTTTCGCCCCAAGGCTGGACAGCCTGGTTAGCCGTAATCAGAACACGTTCATCACCGGCCGCAGCCTCCACAACAACTTCATTCTTGTCAGGCAATCGCTCAAGATGCTTCATCAACTTGGAGCCCCGCGGATCATGCTCAAGCTCGACCTCACGCATGCCTTCGACTTCCTATCTTCGAGGTATGGCGCCAATACGGATTTGGAGACCGATTCCGGGAATGGCTTGCGATCCTGCTATCGACGTCTAGCACCCGTGTTCGGATTAATGGCGAGCCGGGCCCGCCGATCTGGCACCGCAGTGGGCTGCGCCAAGGTGACCCGGGGCAGACTGATGCGTCGCGCCATTGACTCCAGCATTCTACAGCAGCTCCACCCACGCCGGCATATCCCGGCGATCTCCCTATACGCCGACGACGTCATGTTATTCTGCCATGCCACACTGGGCGACGTGGCTGCCATCAAGGGTATCCTGACCCTGTTTGGTGAGGCGAGTGGGACACAAGTGAACTACGCCGAGAGTTCCGCCACTGTCCTCCATGGTGAACCCGCGGCGGACGCGGTGATCGCCCAGCTCGGATGCCCGGTAGTGCAACTCCCTGTTACCTACCTTGGCATTCATCTGACGACGCGCCGCCCTGCCGCCCAGCTACAGCCATTAGTGGACTCGGTGGCCGCCAAGTTGCCCACCTGGAAGGCATGGCTCATGAATAAGGCTGGGCGCCTTGCTCTGGTCAAGCGGTGCTCAGCGCTATCCCCGTACATCAGATGCTGGCATTTGCCCCTCCAAAGAAGACTCTTAAGCAGTTAGAGAAGATCCAGAGGGGCTTCCTATGGGCTGGACGGGCCATTGCCAAAGGTGGGCACTGCCACGTCAACCGGCGACATGTTTGCTGCCCCATCGAGTACGGAGGACTAGGGGTGCGAGATCTGGAGCGCGTCGGGATGGCGCTTCGGCTTCGATGGCTATGATTCGCCCGTGTGGACACGGACCGTGGTTGGCAGGGGCTGGACCTACAATTCTCGCCGGAGGAACGCGCGCTGTTCTTTGCCTCCACCACCATGATAGTTGGGAATGGCCTGTCGGCTCTGTTTTGGGAGGACCGCTGGATCAATGGGCAGTCCATACGTGAGCTCGCACCACTGCTCTACTTGTGCATCCCCAAACGGCGGCGAAATTCTAAAACGGTGGCAGAAGGGCTGCTCGGGAACTCCTGGGCGCGTGACATCCAGGGAGTCCTCGGCCTCCACGAGATAGGCCAGTACCTGTTGATCTGGCAGAATGTGAATCATACCGTCCTATTGAATGACCCAGACCGGCTGCTATGAAGGTGGACGGTCAACGGCATCTACTCGGCGCAGTCTTGTTATGCGGTCACCTTCCATGGTTCCACGCGATGCACTTCCTGGAAGCTGTCTTGGAAAAGTTGGGCGCCACCACGAGTCAAATTCTTCCACTGGTTGGCGAATCAGGATCGCTGCTGGACGGCGGAAAGGCTCGCTCGTCGCGGACTGCAGCATCACCCCAGGTGCCTCCTATGCGACCAAGCCACAGAAACAATTCAGCACCTGCTCCTGAACTGCCCCTTCGCTCGCCAAACATGGCATGCCATCCTTTCCTGGCTGCGCCTGCCGATCCGTGCACCGGCCCAGGAGCCCACTTTTATGGCATGGTGGCTGCAAGCGAACTTGCACACACCGACAACGCATCGCAAGGCCCTCCAGTCCATTGCCTTGCTTGTTCCATGGATGCTCTGGAAGCACAGGAACGCGTGTGTCTTCGACAATGCGACACCCTCGATCGATTTGCTAGTAGATAAGATTAAAGACGAGGACCGCTGCTAGGCTAGCGTCGGTGCCCAGGGGCTTAGGGTTGTTCTGCCCACATCCTGGGATGTACACTGATCGGCCTATGCCGCTGTAAAACTCACCTCCTAGGAGGCTTGTTCCATCTCTCTTTTCAATGAAATGAAACGTAAAGGGCCTTTGCGTTTTCTCGAAAAATGAAATCATCTTGAGTAATAGGCAACCACACCATAACCGGATTAATAAATTTTGAAGCAAGCTGACAAAATCTGTGAATAAGTATTACTGTGCAGACAAACTAAATAGGGTCCATGTACTACCCATGTATACCGGAATGGAAATCCTCATATACATTTTCTATGCATCAACATATAACCCATTAAAAAACAGCGAACACTTGATGTGCACATCCACCTATACTTACTAAAACACAAAAAGAATGGTAACGGTTCCTCTACTATCTTAATGAGTTCACATACACTTGTTAGAAAAACAGAGAATACTAATCGATCCGGTGGAACATAACACCAGTTCCTGATATATCAAGCAGTACAGATAATGCCATAATAGTGGAAAATTAAATATGCTCCATGTACCAACCAGGTAATCCAGAATGGAAACCACCATATACATTTTCTATGTATTACATATAATCGTTAAAAAAAGAGAGAACACTTTATGCACATCCACATGTACTCCCTAAAAAACGAAGAACACTTTATGCACATCCAGATGGTAATTGCTCCTCTACTATATGTATGCATCCAGACACACACTCATTAAGACTAATTACTCCTCTAACCTCTGCAGAACTTTACAAACAAGAGCTAAAAAATGATCCAGTGGAACCTAACACAAGCTCCTAATCTGTCAAGTACAGAGACAATTCCTCTAAACAAAACACATAACAAAAAATGAGCATATGATCAAAAGGCATTTCGCTCAAGCAAGCATCACTAATTTTTTTTGGACATCAAGCATATCCAACCTCGATCATAGGAGCACAGCACGGACTTTGCATCAATCATCATAGAATCTGTACCAAAAATCAAGCCCGATTCAGAGAAAATAGAAGTTAATTTTTCATTCCTCACTTCTTTCAACAAAGTATACAATTAGAAATAAAATAGAGAAATGCAAAACCTTTGAATATGTAGATGCATTTATCAAACAATCACGACAATTTAGCAATATCATAAGTTCTAACCCTTTTCATAAGCAAAAAGAGGGATGGGTGAAGAGAAAGAGAGAGAGAGAGAGAGAGAGAGAGAGAGAGAATTAATGGAGATCAGCAGACTACGTGTGTAGGCATACAAGCGAGATCTGGGGATGGGAAAAACCAGGGGGTGGCACCACTTACCTGCGGAGGCTGCTGCTCCTTGGCAGTGGCGGAGCTTCTCAGGGGCCAACCTAGGCCGTTGCCCCCCCCCCCCCCCCCCCCCAGCCCATGAAAATTTTCTGAATACCCATTAGTATTTGGCCCATATCTCAAGCAAAATCAGCCCAAACACATATTGTTTGCCCCCCCCCCCCCCAAGAATTCAGCCCAAGCTCCGCCACTACTCCTTGGCGTTGATGGGAAGCAGTGGTCGGAGCGTCGGGAGGCTTGGTCGGATCGCGCCTCCACGTCCCGCATCGAAGTGGACCACAGATCGAATGCCCCGCCGTCATCATGTTTTCGCTCCTCTCTCTTGGAGAGCCACTGGTAGGGACGTCCATCTCCGCCTCTGACCTTGAGTTCAAGGCTCGTGGATGAGCTTTAGGCCAGTGGGCGTGCTCTCGACCTGGACGACCTCGGCCAGGGAAAAGGTGAGGGGAGGAGAGAAGGGGTGGGGGCGCAGGCTGTGCGAAAGGGCGCCGTCGCCGCCGCCACCGCCGGTGGCGGCGGTCGTACAGAGAGAGGGAGAGGGGAAGGAATCGGGGGATGGGGAACGGGGGCTGGTGGGGCTGGCGATTCGTTTCTTTTTTGTCTCGTAGCTTGCGGACGTGGACAGAATGAGACGGCGCCCCTTCCGCGGTCGTTAATGTGTTTGATGTCTTGTTATGGGCGAGAAAAAACATGTTTTAGATTTTCAGACCGGTGGTATGTGAAGCTTATGTACACTCCCAAACATGTTTTTTCTTGAATCTATCAACAGCCAATTTTAGATGCTTGAACGAGAGGGCTCCCCTTCAATTTTTTTGCTTGAAAATTTAGGCTACTCAACAGCCAATTTTATGTTTCACTGCCATTTGGGAGTGTCTGGTTACATTTAGGCTACTCTTTACTTTTATTGGTTTAGTATATAAGTTATGTACTAGCGCATATGCCCGTGCGTTGCAACCGGAGAGATTTTTTTGCGAGAAGCATCGGGAGAGATAATTGATGTGTCCATCAAAATGTTCCCACAACAATGGCGCGGCAGAGCAGAGCGGAGAGCTATGGTGTTCTCGTAGGTCATGTTTGGTCCGCGAGATGTTTATAGTAGTGAGGTTGGTCCGAGTGGCAGCCACTATCCAACTCGTGCCTTTTTTTTCCTTCAGGTCCACCTCCTTCTCGAGGTTGTGGTGACCTCCAGATTTTTTTTAACACATACGAGCATTTTTTTTAAAGCGTTAATTTTTGGAAAAAGGCAAAAAAACTTGAAATAGGAAGATTTTTTTAAATTCACAAACATTTTTTGAAAACAGGACCATTTTTTAGGCAGAGAAGCGGACATTTTTCGAATTTGTGAACAATTTTAAAATGGAAACTTGTTTTGAACATTCAAAACCATTTTCAAAAATGTGTTTTTTATCACGAACATTATTTTGAATTTGTGAACATTTCAATAAAAATAATATTTTCTAAATTCTATTATTTTAAAATGAAATTTATATTATGAATCTCGATTTTTTTTCTAAATTTTTTGAAAAAATGCGAACATTTTTTGAATTTCGAGAAAAAATTGAACGAAAATAGAAATAGATTTAAAGTTCCAAATATTTTTGAAAATTGGAATTTTTTTTGAAATTCTAAGATTTACGAAAATTATTACAAAAATAAATTTATGGGAAAAGGAAAATATAACTTGGAAGGAAAAATTGAAAAATAGGAAAAAAATAGAAAAACGGAAATGGGCCGGCCCAACATTGGGCGACAGATGGGAAGCTCCAACTATATGTCGCTCTGTGTGACAAATAAGTTTCCCAGCAGCGTGCGCAGGATATAAATGTGTGGCTTTTTTGGGCCTTAGCGCGTGCGGTCCACGTACGAAATTCTGGACAAAACTCTTTTGTTTTTTCTTTTCTAGCAGATGGACCACAAAAATTTAGTACCACCTCGGATATAAAAAAAGTATTTTCGATGGTGAAAGGATGAAAAAATTGACGAAACACACCTTGCTTTATTAGTAGGTATAGATATAGATATAGATATCCAGAATATTAATGTTCTCCGATGAGTCCAGGTCATGAAGCCGGCCATTGAAAAAATCTCTTTGTTGCCCTGTACTTCATTTTGTGCTCTTGGCTGCAGGGTTGTAGTTCTACGAGAGCTAAGCTGACACTGGATAGCAGCCTCTCAGAGAATCCACAGCCGCTGTGTGTCTTAGCCGGAAATTAAGCCCCATGATTCACAATACATCACTGCAGGCGAATCACCATCGAAGTGTAAGTCTTCCTTTAGAATAACTGAAGTAGTAGTACTTCTATATATCTGGATCCAGAGTAGCTAGTACTACTATACATCTCGAGATTAGAAAAGTACTTTCACCGAACTATTGTTTATACATGGCACTCACCGGAGAGTTACGTACAGATTTGTACGATATTCTGGATCGGCCATGTGGAGTGAATAGAGGAGCTCTGTCCTAATGAACTACTGCATCTATCAAAATGTAAGACGTTTTTGTAGTCTCAATCTAAACCAAAAAACGTCTTACATTTTGATACAAAGGGAGTACTAGTTTAAGTTAATGATCTACTACTACTACTACTATATTTAGAGGTGAATTTGAAGGTTGCATGCGTGTGGTGCATATAATAAGCAGGAGTGGCATCCATCGAAATGTATGTTTAAGCAGAAGCGAGCATCATGCGTGACGCTATCGTCCAGAATCAAGATAACATTAACTAGTTCCCAAGTCAACTACAATTATTACAGGACATGTATTGATAAACCAACATATATGGAGGTGCTGAACACATCCGATCACCGAATATCTCTGCCCAAACGTGGTCCAATAGAAGAAATCCAAACCATATTGTGTAGCATGCTAGCATATGAGCATATCTACGGCTAGAACTGTGGCAACTGAAAGTAGCCCTTTGGTTGACAGCCGAGCTAATTTCATTTCGCATCACCACTTCATGTTTTTACTGATTACAGATATTGGACTTAAATTTCAGAATTTGAATCTGAAGTAGTTTTTGCACGGAAGTTCTGGAATCTTTCCTCAAATTTCTTTGGCTCCCAGTTCTTCTCTTCATCCTGGTCCTTGGACGGAGTAACTTCATTCGATGTTTTTACCTGAGAAAGACGGAAAGAAAAGTTTATTCAAAGAAGCACGACCAAGAAGGAATTGAAGCATGCAGGTGGATGATTGAGAGCTTGTAGCTGTACCTCATCCTCGTCTACTGGTTGAATAGGTGGCCTGATATCAGCAGTAATGCTGGGATGATTAGGGTGGGCGCCGACTGCGTGTTGCAACTTGGCCACCGCTTCCTTCACCTCCGCAACCGTGGCACCGTCACGATCAATCCCAACATACATCCGCCTAATAGAGGGAAGGTTCCCCAGACCGAAGAAGAAACCACCGTTGCCATCTTCAACTGCCTTCCGCATGCCGAAATTGAAGAGAACTGCTTCAGCCCTCGGCAAGGCTCCCTGCTGAAACATGATCTGCCTAGGCGACTCGCAGTACAAGGAGAAGGCTACCAGGCAGTGGAACCCGGCGTCGGCACCAACGGGTAGCAGCCTTTGCGCCTGCTGGGCGCTATGCAGCGCGAGGATACGAAGAGCTGGTAGGCTCCCGAGGATCCTCAGGTCCTCCGGCTGGACTTCCTTGAGACCAATGATCAGCTCAGAAAGGTTCCAAAGAAGGGAGGGCTCTCTTTCTATCCACGCTGGCATTTTTGAGAACTTGCCAAGCATGAACAAGTCAAATGTGCGAAGGTGTCGAGGGGGAACCCAGCCTTCTCCCAGGAGATCTATGGATGGAAAACACCCACGAATAACTACACTTTGGATCTTCTTTAGCTTGGATAGACACTCCACGAAAGCTTCCTCCAACTCTGAGCTTACATTCTGCTCAAACTTAATTTTGAGCTCCCTCAAGCTCTCGAGGTTGTGCAGCTCTTTCATCATGGTTAGGGAGGCAGGGACCCTTCTCAGCACCTCCAAGGATGTCAGGTTACCCAATCCACCAGTTGGGAGCCTTGTGCGGTAGCCATCAACATGTAGACATATCAATCTTCTTAACCCATAAATAGTCCATGGAAGTTCTTCCAGATCAGGATTCTTCCTTACATCCAGCACCTGCAAGAATCGGAGCTTTCCGATCTCTGCCGGGAGCTCACAAATATCTGCACCTGCTAGACCTAAGTACCTCAGGTGAACCAAATTCCCGACATCCCTAAGTGTATTATGGCTACTTTCCCCAAGGTGACAACCACTTAAATCCAATACACGCAAAACATCAAAGCTCAGAAGAGGTGGCATTAGATTAGTAGCAGGCTCAAAGATAGTAATGGACCTCACTTGTGATATACTCATGGAAGAAAGAGATGAGGTTTGATGATCTTCCTTCTTACTTTGGAGGGATAGCCTGCGAACATTCCTTTCAGAAGACATTATATCCTCATTTTGATCCAGTACAGTAACAAAGTTTTCTTGACTGGACAAGGAACAGATGAGCTCAAGCACCATATCATGCAAACGACAACGTGTGACATTGCCTTTAAAATCTATGCATGGCTGGATCATACCTTTGTTCACTAGCTCAGTGAAGTAACTGTGCCCAACGTCAAATAAGCTACCATCCTTAATTTTATGTTGGATAAAACCTTCGGTGATCCATTTCCATATCAAATCATCTCTATGTATCTCATGATCTTCTGGATATATGCTTAGATACAATAGACATGTCCTCAGATGGAAAGGTAGGTTATAATAACTTAGGGCCAATATTTTCCTCATGGTCTCCACATCGGGACTATTTCCAAGTCCAGAAACAATAGAGTCACATACCTCATTCCACTCCCTTGGATTTACCATTTTACTAGGTTGATCCAATAGACTAGCCACGGTAATGATAGCTAATGGTATACCGCCACATTTTTTCAAAATCCTCGAAGATACTTTAGCCAATTGTTCAGGACATTTACCCTTAGAGCCAAATATTCTTCCATAGAACAATACTTGAGAACTCTGTAGGGTAAGGGGATCTAGCTTAAAAGAACCACCAACTTTTGTTGCAATATCAAAGTCGCGAGTTGTTGTGATTATTCTGCTTGCACAACTATTCTCATTCAAAGCACATTTGATTATTTGCCATGATTATATCTTCCATATGTCATCAATAACAATGAGGTACCTGTGAACAACAATAAATACTGCCTAGTTAATTAAGTGAAATATATCGAATAAACGTGGAACTTTTTGAATGCCACTATAAGTTAGCTAGTGCACAGAGAATGCATATTTAGGATAGGTAAAAAATGAGGACAAAATAAGTAAAATATGAAATTAATGAAGACAACAGAAAAAATATGAATTTGAAAAAAAATTCCCGACATAATGAAACTATTAAAAGGCGCATTTACAAATGTTCCCGAATATCTATCCATGCTGCCAACATTCTATGTAAAGGGTGAAATTATGGTGAATAACATATTATAAAAATTACTGGTTTTAGATATAAAATACAAAATATCACCAAGATAAAAGATATAAAATTTGTATCAAGGCAAAAAGTTGTGAAGATGGACAAATGGACGGAGATATGAATTATTTATGGAAAATAGTATTTTCATTATTTCAAAAAGACTGAGGATTCTCACTATAAAGTTCATGGATGGACGAAGATAGCAAGAAACGTAGATAATTTACTTGTTCCAGACGGATTTATTTGCCTTACGAACTTAGGATGGCATTTTTTTGCCCTGGGTATACTTGGCCAGGGACACAAATAGAAAATAATCAATTATGGAATGCGTGCATAGTAAGTACAATTAAGGGAGATGAGAAAGTAAGGTGTGATTTTTACGTACCTCTTGTTGCTAAGGAACATTCTGATTTCATCGATAAGTTGTGTTTCATCCCATGACGCTTCATTGATATGAACATATTTTTGCTGATCAAGCTGATGTAGCATCTTCTTGAGAATCCTTGTTATAACAGGATTCTGAGATAGGGAAACGAAGGCTGCACATTGGAATTGTGACTTGAGGCTGTCGTAGACAGCTTTGGCCAGAGTTGTCTTGCCCAAACCACCAAATCCAACAATGGAGACTACCTCCGTTGGATTTTTTTCATCTGTCAACCTCTTGATCAGATCGTCCCTCGGCTCATCGATGCCAACGAGGTCGGTGACCTTGTTGTAAAGAGCTGATAGACGAGGATCGAGAGTTGTCGTCGCGGCTACATTCACAAAGAGACCATCGACTCTATACCTGTCACGCCGGGCAGCCACGTCCTGCATTTTCTCCTTGATGTCCATGATGGCATCGGCGATGCGACGCCGTGTTTTGCCTTTGGTGAACAAGGTGGACATCTTGTTCACGAGCAGCTTCAGGCCAGCGGAGTCGGCGGCGGGTTCGAAGCCTTCCACACGCACCAGGAAGCGATCAACCACATCCTCCATGTGGTAAGACAAGTCCCTGACCTCACTCGCCCAGAGCTTGACCTGCTCGTCGAGCTGCTCCAGTGGAACTCCGGCCACCTTGTGCAGGGCAGCATGCATGCTCCTCATCTCGTTTGAGAGAGAAGCCACGTCTTTCTTCACCCTCTTCTGCAGCTTGTACTCCTCCTTGAGGAGCTCGCCAAGCTTGGGGAGGAGCGAGCCCATGGCCCCTGTTACGAGATTCATGGTGATATCTTTCCGTGTCTCTCTCAAGCCTAGCTCTCGCTCAACTTGCTTTGCTGTTTGTTCGACAAGTGCAAATGGGTTCTAGCTGTGTGGGAAAGGCTGCATATGGAGGAGCGCTTTTTATAGAGGCATATAGCCCCAGCTAATCCTCTTGGAAGGACACATTCTCCTACCAGAGCTATACTCTGTGGTTGTTTGGATAACAAATTAGCGCACTTGCAAGCTCGATTGCGCAATTTGCAGACAAACCAGCAAATTGTGGTAATCCCACAATCTAAATGTCACGAGTCTCCGGTAAATCTGGGAATCCACCAGAAATATTGAGAAAAGCACCCTGGTCTAGCATTAGCCCCAATAGAGCAAGAAACTATGCTCCATACACATTTGGCAGCTGAGCAACCAAATAAGATGTAGTGTATACTTTCAGGTTATGGACAGAAACGACACAAAGGGTCATTTTAATCATGTTATCTTTAGTGAGAATGACATTATTATGCCAAACCAAAGCCGTATTTTAATTTTGGCAGAAATCTTGGCCTTCCATAAGTGCTTGAAGGATCTATCAGGCTCGGCGTCAGATAGATGCACATACACATGGATTTGATCGGAAAAAAAAATCACTCTTAGTTCATTCCCATCTAGGTCTGTCTTCATTAGAATTTAGGGAAACCCTAGCAATCATCCTCCTGAGTTCAGCAAACCTAACTTTGCTAATCACCAATCAACCATCTCCTAAACTCAAGATTCCAGTTCCTATCAGCTAACTGCTTCACAGCGCACCTAGTATCATTACTGATAGCAAATAGATCCGGGAACTGCTCTTTCAGTGAATTATTTCAACACCAAATATCATTCCGAAGTCTGTCATTTGTACATTCTCTACCATGAGAGTATTTTTTTCTCAGGCGAGATATTTAGAAGCCGGCATTTCCATTACCTGCCGATATATGTCGCTACTGGACGATTTTTTAATAATTTGAATTTAAAATCTACAGAGGTACTATCAAACACAGAGCAGACCTTACCCTAGTGGAAACAGCTTCTAGCTCTGTACTATTTGAGGTGGCATGATAGAGATCTTTGACCCACTGTATACTGTCTCTGCCAGAGTGGGCCTTCGCGATTAATCCCACGACCTTGGCACACCATGTGTACTGAACTGACCACTGGAAAATGAGCAAGCTTGTGGAAGATATAGGTCAGAATATATATTTTTTAATGCAAGAAAAATTGAATTCATAATTCGTCTGAATTATTTCAGGCAAAAAAAGCTGATTTTTTTTAGATTTTTCAGAAACGGAAATGATAGAAACCTGATGTCAGATTTCTAAGCATGGAAAATTAAATGTTTTTTATGGCAAATTACAATGCCGCAAGGATGGCAATTCCAGCAAGCATGGCAATTTGTGGTAAAAAAAACTGAACATGGCAAGGATTTGCCATGCTTAGATAACAAAATTGTCATCCTCACAACAACATAATTTTCCATCTCAGACGTTTGATTTGCCATGATGAAAAATCTGACGTTTGATTTGTCGTGGAATCCTTCAGAAACCAGTTCTTCAGCCCCAACCGAAAAAGAGAAGGTATACCGAAAACAAAAACACATACTATAAGCTGGCATCCTGAAACAAGAGACGAAGCACCCACCAAGGCTCCTCAGAGCTTAGGGTGTCTCGGCCGTCTAATCGAAATCTCTTCACGATACAGACCGTCGGATCTCGGGTTGATTTCATGTGAGCCGTGCGATCTCGGTCCCGATCGTTCTCTGCCGTCCGATAAAATTTCAATTGCATCGAAATGTAAATACTTTGCCCCCACCAGGGTATTTCCGTCTTTCTGCATCCGAGGAGAGGGGCGCCGAGGGCACCCAGCGCGTCGTCCTCTCTGCTCCTCTCCTCACTTCCCCCTCCTCCTCTTTGCTCCCCACTTCCCTAACCCTAGCCCCTTTCTACGCCGCCGCCGCCGCCCGTTCCCTCGCCCTCTCCTGGCGCCACCCCCGTCCCTCCTCCCCTCTCGTCACACAGCCGCCCCACCCCTACACCTCCCCGCCTGTCGGTTGCGCCGTTGTGCCGCTGCTCCATTGGTCCGAGATCCATGGCCTACGACCCGGTGTCGTAGTCGTCATCCTCGACTTAAAGCCAGCGCCAAGGAAGTTCATGCAGGGAAGCGACTCAGCTCTGTGCATCTTGTGGCGGCGCTGGATCTGGTGCTTAACACGACCATCTCGCACGGGTCATCAAATCGCCGCCGGGGACGCTGCGCCAGCTGGTCGGAGGCCGGGTTCGCCTTTGAGCACGGGCTGCGGAGACGATGAGGTCCTCAAGGTGAGCCACGTCCGATTCACCATGTGGGACACCTCTCCCCATCGATCTCACGCTGCTGCTGCTCGCCATCTCTCTCTCTCTCTCTCTCTCTCTCTCTCTTTCTCTAACCGCTACAGGTTGGTAGCTTTTATTAATCTTTATATGTGCTGCTATTTGAGTTAGTTTGCTACTTGGATATTATACCATACCAGCTCTAACATCCTTATTATTTCTCCAGGGTCATATTCTGAATAATACTGAAGGTACTTTCAGTAAATGTTCTGCAAATCAGTGTATCCAGAACGCCAGGATGTGTGGGGACAAAATGTACTCTATTGCTTCACAAGGTATGGCAACGAGCTCAGAAATTGTCATATATTACGAATGTATGATTGGAATAGTTGCTCTATGCCTCAATTTCGTTCATACGATGAAACTGGACATTGTCGGATGTGGTAGCTTATATGCACAATAATTCATTCATTGTGTGAGTGACTTTTCAAGTGCATGTAGTATGTACTTTCAACTCGATTTATGTTATTCAGAGAGGGAGGGAGGGAGATGTGGCAGTTCATCTGCTCGCTGGGTGTGAGAGAGATCTCAAGCTCTACAGCATCCACACCAATGGGTCTGCCTTTATCAAAATATGTACCCCTTCCTGGTTTAGATTCAGTTTAGCTATTTACCATGCTTCAACATATTCATCTTCCGGATCAAAAATTCCTATTTTGAGGTGAGAGGGAGAGGTCCAAAGTGAAGGATGAAATTTCTGTTTGATGTCAGGATAGAGCAGGGCAATCCAATGCATAGTTGTTTGCTTACAAGAATTTTTCTTTTCTTTCATCTTCCAATAGAACAATTGTCTGTAATTACTTGCTTATTTTATTTTGTAGCACACTTATTTATCTTCTTTGTAGTAGGTGACATGGGCAGTCACGAGCCATGCATCACGATAGTGTGCACACTTTTCATCAGTTTTTGTTCCCTTTTTTGAGTTATGTCCCGTGTGGATTTTTTGTGACCATGATTGTGTCTGTTGATCTATATGCACATCCTTATTTGGTATGCTGCTGCTCTACCTACAAGAATCTCAGTGTGTAGTGTGTAAACTCTCGACTACCTCTATATCTATCTGTAGTGCTATATTCTTTTGGGTGGAAATTATAGCATGTTGGTTCCAAGATGGATAGTGAGTGTCTCACCTCGTGCCCTCTTACTCAAACTAGCTTGTAGAATTATTTAATATTTTAGGACAAGGATTAATGGCTACTATTTATAGATAAATTTGATGCTCATTTGATGTTCACTTTTGTTGATACAGAAGGCAAATTGTACTTCTTAAAGTTATGGTGGTTTCTACGTTTTGATTTAGAGCCCTGGTCTGCGGGGCGGGGGACGCATGGGTCCTTGGTCCGGCGGCGTCGGCAGGATGCTGTGCGCCGGTCTTGCTTTCTTGCTAGATAAATATTTAGGAAAAATATACAATACTCCTTCAGGGTTTATACATCAATTGCAAAGGGTTTTAGGAATGCATCATTATATTGTTTTGGGTTCATACATGAACCGCGGAGAGTTTTATAAATGTATCATTATATTGTTTTAGGTTTATATATGAACTGCCAAAAAATTTAGGCATGTGAAAATCAGAGCTAAGGAGGCATGTGATATTCTTTTTCTGTGGTGGCGTGTATGTATTCTGTCATTTTACTTCCTGTTTGGTTTCTCTACCTAGGTAAATGACTGATTTTGTCGATAACTTCATTTTGGTCCATTAGGTAGTTTACAGCTTTGCCACTGAAGGTAGGTTGTCACACAGGGGTTCACCCCACTAAGCAGACCGAGTGCCATGATTTTGATGATGTGGCTCAAGGAGGAAGATGTGGCGCTCGTGCTCGTCGGCGGGGCGGTGCAAGGCGCAACTCCGACGCGGTTCCTCTCCGGTTGGACGGCGTTCAGGCGCAACCCCGGCGCCCACTGAGTACTGCCATGCTCTATCCCCTACTCATGCATCGGTCCCTACTTGAGCTCTGTAGTTGTGGACCCATGCTATTCTAGGGTTTGCAGGCTGCTGTTCATGTTTGGTTGCTATCATAGGAGCTCCAGTGATGCTCTGGTTTACATGTGGATGCCCTGGTCATATAGCTATGCTCCTAGATTAGCTAAATTGATCAGTGGCGTTCGTGCTAGGGCAATGATGATTAATCATGGTTGAAATAAGTGTGCCTTTGAGCAATGGAGGCACCTGTGAGTACCAAGTTGGATCCTCCGTCTTGTCTCTAGAATCCTTTTTGATCATGTGATACTTGTTGTTCTGTCCTTGGATGGTCATTCTTGTTGAGTGATAACCAGGGCAGCTCCACTATGATCTGGTGATAAGAGATGATGGGGGTAGGTTATATGATCGAGGAAAGTCGAATCTGAGCCCACTATGCAATGAACCCTGAACCCTTTTTTATTTGTATCTAAAGGTGTTGCTTATTTATGCTCCAGTGTTTATAGTTGTCTTCTGTAAATCTGATCCATTGAGCGGACATTTCCTTTTGTTTTCTTTAGTTTGTTCTAAAGCTTTCCCCAATTCTATCTGTCACCGCTGCATTTTTTGGATCATGCACCAGAATAAATGTAGGGGAACTTTGAAGTATATGTGTTTTGTTAGCTTTGTAACTTATTTCCTTGCTGAGTAAGCATTTGGGGTTATTTTGTTTTGTTGCCACCTTCTTTGTACATATAGTTTTGCATCGCTTTGCCTTGCACTCTTCCCGGCAAGCTTATAACAGTGATGAACTTTGTCCATTTAGACATTGCAACTATTTGAATTATCAATATTTGCTACCATTTGGTTACCACCAGAAGTTTGTCTATTGATAAAACATGGTCCAGGAAGGCATTTTGTCTTCTATGTTTTTTGAATGGAATTATGATCCGGGGCAACGATGATTGACCATTGCTGATATAAGTACGTTCTTGAGCAATCAAGCAAGTTGCTGATGTAAAACATGGTCCAGGAAGCGGAGGAAGAATGCAATTGTCAAGGTGCCCCCTCCCTCTTCACCTCTCTCTCTCCATCTCTCTCTTTGTGTGACTGATTTCGTTCGCCGTATTGCAGCTGGTCTGGGATCTCAGCACATCCGTCGCATCCGCTGTTCGTCGTCATGTTGGCCGCAGCCATCCACAAGAAGAGGAGGTGTCACGGCAGCTGGTGCTCACCTGTCTCCACTGCCTAAAATGTAGTTACTAACCATTCTCAGCCTGTCTTGATTAAGCTTGTGTGTTAGCTTTGTAGCATGTACCTACTCTGCAATTTTTCTTTATGCATGTTTTGTAGCAGACGGTACGATAAGAACATGGATGGATCGTTTGCATATATATGCCTACTCTGTTGTTTTCTTTATCAAGCGTGTAAATTGAAACAACTGGTTTCATGTGTACTTTATGCTCATTCCTTTTAATCTCCGATGATATAGGAGATTCTGTTGGTGCTCTATTAACATGATTGTTGTGAGTGTTTCTGTTACGTAATAATATTGCTGACAAGATATTCTGTAATTAGGATCGGAAGTTGCTGCCCGCCGGGTTGGTCTGCAAGAGGATGCCTCCCTCTCTCTCTCTCGTTGTGTAATTAACATGAATTCAGCTAGGCATTAATGTGCAGTAAGAGGCAAGGTATCATATCTCTCTCTCTCTCTCTCTCTCTCTCTGATATGATCTGTTTAAGCTTCTACGTCCTAATCAGCAATTAGATTACCACAAATTAGGTATGCATTTTGAGGTTATGAATGCTTCATGGTTCTGAGTTTTAGATTGAATGGGTCACTGTTGAACTATACATATTTTAGATCTTGGTTCTATTTTTCATTTCAGAAAAATGTTATCTTTTCATTTATATTTATTGTTATAAGAATGTGATATTTCACTTTTAGGAACAATTGCTCTCAGCTTCTTCCAAGTCTAATTTGACTAAAAAGTAAAAAGTGAGTGTCGTGTTTCTTAAATGATCACCAGATTTTACTGTACTCTTCGTCATGTGAATAAATGAATGTGTAACTGAATGTTATTTTCTATTCATGGTAAAAAAGGTGTCTGTCCACGTTCATGTCGGTGTTAGCACCATTAAAAGAAAGAAAGAGATATGTTTGATTCTAGCAACACATAGGATCAAAAACTAGATGTATCCAATATTTAATATTCTTTTCGTGTCCATGTGCTTAATCGTTTCATGGCTGGCTCATGTAATCTTTCCAACGAAAAGAATGTGTTGTTAGTTTCTGGAGGGCAGGCCAACCCTTCATGTCCTTTGTATAGTTAAATCTAAATGCATGTATTATAAATGTATGTTATACAATGGTTTGCCCTTTTCGATTTTCCTTGCTTGTTTTTATGCTCCATGTCCTTCGTGGGAGAAACAATGCTTGGTATCCTCTGTGGGGAAATCTCATTGTTGTACATGATACATATTTTGCAAGGAATAAGAATAACTAGAGTCTTTGCAATCTTTTACATGTTGGTGCGCTTCTTTTGCAAGGAATGGCTTGAGTTCCGCTACTGTCACGAGCCTGAGGTTCTGATCCTAGACCTCGGCTGCTCGGCCAGAAGCTAAGTCATACCAACTTTTGTTAGTTCTTGAGATTTTTTTGTGGCTTTGGATTTACAGTCTGCAAACTGTGCTCATGCTTCTATCATTCCTTCTAGCTCTAAAATACATATGTTTTTTTCTATGATGTACTAGTAAACTATGCGTGTTAAACAGAGCATGGTGATTACTAATTCCTCATGAGCTTCTTAATATTTGTCTCTGCACCAAGGAGGCAATAAGCATGAACCAGATAACTGTATTTTTTTCCTGTTTCCACTGTACGACAGTACATCTCCATTGTGCTTAATTTTATTTGCCAGCTCTGTTGATAGGAACTTGAATTGTTGTTTCTGGTCCGCATAAAATCAAGTGAATGTTGTACTCCCAATTCAATTAGCACGTTTCGGCTTGATAAATATCATGCATTGATCCCTGCATTTTTTGACAAATTTATCTTCATGACATCTCCAGTTTACTCCTATTCTCATTCTTTGTGCTTCTCAGATCTGCCAGCTCCATGGTGACATGGAACCCCTCATCATTTGTCGGACTAAGTGTGGAGTTACTTGTGCAAGTCACACCATCAGCAAACACATAAAGATTCCCGTTGTTGTCTTTGTAGTGGAAGGTACCACCTGGTGGTACGTTGCTATTTTCACTTTGCTCTGAACAAGGCATGTATAGACTTTAGGTTTTAATTCCTATCTCTCTATCGTAAAAAGTAATGTATGGTCCTGTGTTTTATCTCTGGTCGTATGAAAGCACCGAGCTTGATTCTGTCTTATAACCTGATGTTCATCTTCAGTCCCATTATGTTTTGCTTCTAACACAATTGGTTGTCTGCACATGCTATACCTGGGTTCCTACCGACAAATTGTTACATGCTTTGTCAAAATATTGTGACCGGCACCTTCGCGCCAAGGCGCGAACCCAATCTAGTATGTATGGTACAACTAGGGATGGGAGAAGGTCAAAGGTGGCATGCCGACAGTCTGCACTTTGACAGGAAGTGATCCAAATTGTTGAATACATAATGCGCCCTATCCACATAACTAAACAGCTACTTAAAAAAAGATCTATAGACCATGTAGACGTGATGGCATCTACATGGTTCAGGTCAACAGAACTCAAGAGTTGACATTGGATTTCCAGGTTTTGTTTTCTT
Source organism: Thinopyrum elongatum (assembly GCA_011799875.1). Lineage (NCBI taxonomy): Eukaryota > Viridiplantae > Streptophyta > Magnoliopsida > Poales > Poaceae > Thinopyrum > Thinopyrum elongatum. Next base: position 584,152,711 of record CM022299.1, read on the forward strand.
GCGGGGGAGGCGACCGTACGAAATCGACAGCTGCCATTAATTAGCTGCTTAGTGTGCATTCAACTTACTAGTACTAGTACATGAAGGATCATGTACAGCTAGCGAAGCGAAAGGTGGCATTGATCTGCCGATGTGATGTTTCGCCTTTGATCTGCCGACCTCTCCACAGACCTCGCGATACCAAAGTATATACAGCTAGAAAAAGTGTCTGTGTGAACTAGTATATTTCTATTAGTTAATAATTATTGACTTCCTTTAAATAGCCATATCCATGCACTGCTCCATCGATCAGTTGCACTAACTCGGGGATGGAATCTTGACATAAAAGTACAAACTTAATACTTGGCCGACAAGGGATCGATCCCCTTGGTAATGGCAAATTGCTCGCCCAGAGAAATAATAGTTGGCATAATTAAGGCAGGTGTTGGTGCCATCATGTGACGTCCTCGATTCAATCGTACACTAATCATACACCCAAATGTGTACGATCAAAATCAGAGACTCACGAGAAGATATCACAACACAACTCTAAACAAAATTTAAGTCATACAAGCTTTATATTACAAACCAAGGGCCTCGAGGGTTCGAATACATAAGCTCGAACTCAAACGAGTCAGCGGAAACAACAATATCTGAGTACAGACATAAGTAAATAAGACAGCCTTAAGAAGGCTAGCACAAATATCAACATAGATCGAAAAGGCAAGGCCTCCTACCTGGGAGCCTCCTAACTACTCCTGGTTGTCGGCGACCTCCACGTAGTAGTAGGCACCCTCGGGGTAGTAGTAGTCGTCGGTGGTGGCATCTGGCTCCTGGGATCTGCCAACTGATCGCAGCAATCAGATATAGAGGGAAAAGAGGTAGCAAAGCAATCGTGAGTACTCATCCAAAGTACTCGCAAGACTTACATCAGATCTACACTACATATGCATTGGTATCAATAAAAGGGGTAGTATCTGTGGACTAAACTGTAGAATGCCAGAATAAGGGGGGAGAAGCTAGTACTATCGAAGACTACGTCTTCTGGCAGCCACCATCTTGAAGCAGTAGAAGAGAGTAGTTGGTATGTATCAAGTATCATCATATAGCAATAATCCTACCCGGAGATCCTCTCCTCGTCTCCCTGTGAGAGAGCGATCACCGGTTTGTATCTGTCACTTATCTTGGTGTATTTTATCGAGTATCTGGTTTTAGATATAAGAGGTCGGAATACAACTCCAAGTCATCCTGTTACCGTGGACACGGCTATTCGAATAGGTTACTTCCCTGCAGGGGTGCACCACATTACCCAACACGCTCGATTACTCTGGCCGGACACACTTTTCTGGGTGATGCCCGGCCTCCGAAGATCAACACGTCATAGTCCTACCTAGGCTCTCCAAAGAGGTCAGCACGCCGGTCTACATCCTAAGTGCGCAGGGGTCTTGGGCGCATCGCCCGTTGCACTCCTGCACATTGCGAGGACGGCCGGGATCAGTCATGGCTACCTCCTTATACAAGGCAGGTGCTTACACGGACCACCCGGGCGCGTTCCGCTCAACTGTGACGTCTGAAAAGCTTTCGGGAGAAAATGTACGACACCGAGTGCCCATAACTCATCCCGCGTGGCGGTTAGTGCGAAAGGGCCAGCGGCCAACTCAGATCAGATACCCAATCTCGTTAAGCGTGTTATTAAGAAATAACCGCGGACACCGACCAGGGACCAGGCCCACCTCTCTACTAGGTGGTCTCAACTTGCCCTGTCGCTCCGCCACAAAGAATCACTTAGGGGGCCGTCGGGAGAAATGTCCTTTCAGCCCCAAGTCCGTGAATCACTCACGAGTACTGTACAAGCCAACCTGACTTTAGTCACAACATTGTATCATGTGTAGTATGTATATACATATACCTGTGATCATCGCCAGAAGGGATCACGGCCCGATAGCATAGCATGGAAGATGGACAAGAATGTAGGGCCACTGATGGAATATTAGCTTACATATACTAAGCATTTATGATAACAGGTAAAAGTATCAGCAACAGTACCAAGGACAGGCTATGCAGCAGTATAGGATCAACCGATAAGACAGTAACAATATCACTACTCTAATGCAAGCAGTAGAGAGAATAGGAGGTATCGAAATTATCAAGGGGGTTTTGCTTGCCTGGAAGCTCTGTCAAGAAGGAGGGGTCGTTAACACCGTAGTCGTACTAGGTAGCAGCGTCAGTCTTGGTGTCTATCGGAGAAAAGAGGGGGAAGAAACAATAAATATAAAGCAAACAGATGCATCACGATGCATGACATGGCAATATGCAGTGCTAGGGGTGACCTAATGAAGTGCTAAGTGATACAGACGAAGAGGGAAAACAATGTTTTCCCAGCTCCAAGTGATTTTTGGTATTTTGGTCCAGGGGGAAATGTCGATGTTCGCTATGTTAGAGGGGTGTGGTAGGTATGCGGATAGAGTAAATGGATTCGTTATATTTTTCTAAGCAACTTTCATATATAAATAATTTTCATCCGAGTTAGGATTATTTTATATTAATTTTCAAAGTTTTTAAACATTTTTCTGGAATTATTTTAATTCAAAACAAAAGTGAAATTGCTATGTGCACCCAGCAGATTGCACACAACAGGGTCACCAGAGGCTGACAGTGGGCCCCGTTGACAAGGTCAATTGTTGACCACTTGACTGTCAACTGGGTCCGGGGGTCCCACATGTCAGTTTCTGTTAGGATTAAGTAATTAGTTGATTAGTTTAATTAGTTTAGTTAATTAGGTTAATTAATTAAATTATTAACTAGATAATTAATTAATTATATTATTTATTATTTTTTACTTTCATTTTTATTTTTATTTCTTTTTTTAAAGGGGTCGGGCCCACTTGACAGGGGCAAAGCTGGCCTCCCTAGGCACGCACGCGCACGCACAGAGGCGTGGTCGCGGCCACGGTATTGCACCGGCGGGCACGGCGCCGGCTAGGGGAGGGTGCAGGCCGCGGCAGTGAGGCCAGCGAGCGACGGCGGATGGAAGGCTGGCCGGGCTCGGCCGGCGCAAGGGGGGTGGGGGGCTTGGCGGCGGGCGCGGCGGCGGTGGCGAAGCGGTGCACAGCGGGCAGCCACGGGCGGCGCGAGTGAGCGGCAGGCGGCGCGGTGGGACGCGGGCTCGGGCACAGAGCTGCGCGGGAGTGAGGGGAGCAGGGCGAAGCGGGAGGCAGTGGGCGTGGCCGGCACAGGAGGGACGCGTCGGCGCGATGCTGGCGGGTGCGGGGGAAGGTGAGGGCGACAAGGCAAGGCCGGGGAGGTAGCAGGCGTGGGCGGGGCCACGCACAAGCGGAGAGTTGCCTAGCAGCAGCAGGCAGGCAGCCGGCTGCGGGCGCGTGTGGTGCTGCGGGCGCAACGGCAGACGGCAGCGGCATGAGCGGGGCAGCGGGTTGCGCGCGCCAATGGCAGGGGGGTCGCGGCCGGGCACAGGCGGCGAAGCAGTAGCGCGCCCCAGGCACAAGGCGCAGCCGGCGGAGGCGAGCGGAGCGTGGCGAGCGTGGCCGAGAGGGCGCGGTGAGCGCAATGAGGTAAGGGGTGGCGGTGACTACGGGGCTCAGACGGCGGAAGAGAGTAAAGGGGGAGGGCTCACCCCGATGATGAGCAGAGGGGGCGGCGAGGCTTGGTGGAGCCGACGGTGAGGCGGTCGGCGATGAGGCGACGGGGCGCAGCGACGTCGGCATGGGAAGCGGTAGCCTCGGGCACGTCCACGGCGAGCGGGCAGAGGGGAAGGGGGCGTGAGGGAGGCAGCGGGGAACCGGCTCGGGTTCGGCGGGGCCTTATAGGCCGGGGGCACTCGACGGACGGCCGCCACGCTGATGGCCGGGGCCGTGGCGGGCATCGGCGGTAGCCACGACCCCCCGCCCCCTGTAGCAGAAAGACGACAACAGGAGGGGGGGCAGGCTGCTCGGCCGATTCGGGTGGGCTAAGACCCAGAGGGGGGAACAGAGGGTTCTTTCCCCTTTTTTTTAATTTCTTTTTTTCTTTTTATTTATTTTCTAATTTCTTTTATTTTTAATAGTCTTTAGTTTTATAAAAACCTAAAACCAGCACCTAAATTAGTGTTGCAAAATATGTTACTGTCACAAAAGGTTTGGCGCTTAAATAATTTAGTTTGGAATTTTTATAATTTAAAAAGGCATTTAAATTATTGTTTTGCCCCTGCTTTAATTATTTTTAGGCATTTAAACACTTTTAAAAATGTTGGTTTCTTCACCATAATTATCTATGGATTATTTGCCATATTATGAACATTTTAGTTTTGCTATTTGAAAGCTTTAATTATTTGACTTTAATTGAGATTTGAATTTGAATTGTGTTTGAACCACAGTGATGTTTAGCAACAGTAATTGTGATAACATGGCACCGTTAGTAGGGGAGCACTGTAGCTTAATTATCAGGGTGTTACACTGTTGGAAATATGCCCTAGAGGCAATAATATTGTATTATTATATTTCCATTATTCATAGTTAAGAGTTTATATTCCATGCTATAACTGCTATGATTCTGGAATATGCGATTCAGTGGAAAACTCAATGCACGTGTGGAATGATAAATGGTAAACAATAGGTTCCTGGTCTCGCCTCTAAGACCGGCTCAAGTGTTGTTGGTGTTCACATATTCCGGATCTTAGGATATTGTTAAAGTGTAACAATAGTACTAAAACAACATTGAGGATATGATGTTAGAAGAACGATCATATTGAATCGACCCAACACTTGTCTGTTATACTATGTGATCATATCGTCTGAAATCATCTGTTATAACACGGAGTGTTAGCATGTGGTTTAGTTCCTCAGACCATGAGAGTGTCTCGGTCACTTCTTACCAGACGGTGGCTTTGGGGTTGCTCAAACGTCATCTGTAACAAGGTGATCATAACGATAACTTTCAGGCACACTAAAAAGTTTGACAAGTGACCAGACAGCTCGAGAGTGGGATTTGCTCCTTCGACGGTGGAGAGATATTCTTAAGGCCCTCTCATTGTGATGTCATCCATCATCGTCTGGCCAGACACAGGTGCCCACATCACGGGGATGCCGGAACACGTCAACGAGAAAGAAGAACAAAACCAGTAACGGGAGCAATGGTATAGTGAGCATGGTGATGACTCTGGAGGATACCGATGCACACCGGGTTTTGTGAAGTATCGCGAAGCAAAGGGAACATCACATGATAACCAAAGGTTCACTCGAATATCATTCGTGTAATCATAGGGACCGATATGGATGTCCACAGTTCCGCTATCGGCCATCGAACGAAGGGGTTTTCTTTCATGTCTATGGTTACCGAACCTACGGGGTCACAAGCTTAAGGTAATCACGATTTGCTGAGTGTTAGTAGGACGGGAGTGATGAGAATATATTTGTGGAATTGTTTCATTAATATCCGGAATAGTTCCGAGAGGTTCCGGAAGCGTTTCGGGGTCACCGGAAGGGTTTCAGTGAATATCGGGTAATACCGGGTATTACTGATTAATATATATAGGTGGAAAATGTTTCCGGGGATGTTAAATTATGTATATAATGGTCTGAAAATGTTTAGAACAAAAATATATTTAATTTAATATCAACGGGCCTAATCAGGCCAAGAGGTTGAAGGAAACTTGGGCCATGAAGGCCCAAGTGGAGGAGGCGCCCCCCCCCTTTCCTAAAGGGGGGAAATCCTACTTGGGGGGAGTCCTACTCCCCCTCCCTTGGCCGGCGCACCAAGTGGGCTCTTTCCCCCTTGGTGGCAGCCCCTCTTCCCCCAAATCATATATATACTAGAGGATTTCCACCCTATGAGGATACAAGTTTTGGAGCCTCCTCTAGTTGATCTAGTGCATGTTCTAGTTGGTCCTAGTTGACTAATTAGAGCGAGCCCTAGCCACCTCTAATCCTCATAATTAGAAGCCCCGTGTGGTTTTAATCTTCTTCCTCTAATTCTCCGGCGATGATTAACTCTGGATGGCGAAGCTCTGCCGGATCGTGAAGACCGTACGCTTGCAACCAAGTAGAGAGGCCGTGCTTTCGGTCTTCCGTTCGAGGGATCGTTCGTGGGCGGTTCGTGGGATCGTTATAAACGTTCAAGGGACTTCAAGTATGATCTACACCGACTCGTCTACTTCTGCTGCACTCCCGGAGTCGGTAACGATCGTTGATCACAACCCGATATGCATCTTCATATTGTTCTTGGGTGTTCGTAGGGCGATTTTTTTTATTTTCTACTACGTTTCCCAACAGTGGTATCAGAGCAGGTTTATGAGTAGATGCAGGTTGCGATCTAGATCACATCTGATATGTGAGGGTTGATGTTGTTGTTATGCTTCCCATGAGTGTTGCTTCAGTTCAGTTCATCGGCAGAATGATGTAGTTTTGCTACAAGGTTCTGACAATCGATCGGCTCTAGCTGTCGACGATCTGCTAACAGTTCCTTGGGCTACATCATAGTCGGGAATAGTGAACCGTCGCGAACACAAGAGGGTGCCGAAGATGGATGATCTTCTAGGGGGTCACGTGTATTGACAAAGTTTAGTGTGGGGGATGAGACTTTTAATTAAGTCTCTCTTTCACACACCCCGAAACTTAATCTAGCATCAAGAACATCGCCTTGTTGTGCTGGCATAGGTAGCTAGTCCTAATTGTTTAAACTGGTTAACCACGTAAATAAATTTTTGCTAAAACTGATTAGAGGACGTCTAACTTGGTTTTGCAGGGTTTGCATATGATGTGGTATATCCTTCGTCATGATAATGAGTTTATGTATGAGATGGTTATATGTTGTAATGTTAAGTGGCCTACGCATCACGTCATGATGGCTGGAGCCACGAGATTGCCACCTTAATGTAAATACCATAGAGATAGGTTATCGGGGATGGTGGCAGGTTGCACAGAGGACCCCGATGAGGAGAAGGTGTACCAAGGCGTGGGACGAGGAGCTATAATTTTGTTCCACGATGGAATTTTAGATTTTGGTGCCATGGCAATGTTTTCTGAAACAGTCGCCACGGCAATGTTTTCTGAGATTGCTGCCACGGCGATGGTTTTTGAAATGGTTGCCACGGCAACGAAATATTGGCTGTCACGTTGCTTCAACTGGAGACTGAAGACGATCATGGACAACTCCCGGCGCCCAGGGCTATACCATATCATGCTATTATGAATTGCCTGAGATGTTTATCCCTTTGTTGTTTGCACCCTTTGATTGCACAGTAATCAATTATTAGGGTGACCTCTCATAGTAAATATCAAGTTAAAATGTGCTCTTCCCAGTATTGCAACCGTCTATAACATGTAGCTCTCCGGAGTGGGTCATGTCCACATGAGCACAAACGGGACGCGAGGTGTAAGACGGGGATGGTCAGACTATGCTTGCAGATAGCACTCGGTTGTCTTGAAGTTCTAGCAGAATCATTCTGAGGTCGGAGCAGAAAGCATTGAAAGATGAACAAGAGTCATATGGAGATATGATCGGCAAAAGTTTGCTACCGGTCAAAATTCTCGTCATCAGTGATGTCCAATCAATTGTTGAGAACTAGGCTTGGATCTGGAGTCACTCACTATCAATTATGAGAGATATTGATTTGAGTGGGAGCATAGTTATGTATTAATTAAGTTTAATAACTAGTGCAAATTCATTATGAACAATGTCTATGTGTGGTTTGCATTATAGTTATAGAATTATGGCTCATAGTTCCACCATTGTTGTTGAAATTGACTGACTGTTATTTATCTGGTTGAAACTTTATGTTTAGGAGGATTGTCCTCTAAAAATGCCAAGAAGGATTTTTTCCTACTGTATGTTTACAATACTCTCTTGCTGATGGTATGGATGCCGAGACTCACGTCCTTCGATCCAAAAACTAGAATTGCATTACGGTCTGCTTGCTTCCAAGAAACCAAAACTTCAAAATGTTTGGCATAGTTATGTGATATTCTTGAAACTGGAAATTGTTTTCAGAAACAAACAAAGGCTAAAAGATATGCGATATGTAAAGAAGTGTTTTGTTTGCAAATTCTTGTGAATTGTTCAACTATGTTTAAGACTGAAATGCGTAAGATCCGGAAGAAAGCACTACCAAAAAACCACTTCCGTGATGATACGTGTTTGTCACAGTAGGTCACGTTTTCTGTCATGCATGTACATCCATGACGATTTTATGACAGAATCAAGATAGTCATACCTGTTTTATCGTAGAAGTGTTCCATGACAATACCAAAATTATCATCACGGAAGTGTCCACTTTCATGACGATAAATGGTGCGTCATGGAAGTGTTTTCGTCAAGGGTAACCGACACGTGGCATCCACCGTAACGGGTCGTCGTTAAGCTATCGGGTTCCGGTTTGGATGCGGTAACCCGTTAACATCCCGGACCAATGGGGATTTTCCTCGTGTAAAATTCTCAATAGCCAGAGGAACCACGTGTCGGCTCAGCATTGGTGGTTGGGACCGATGTCATCCACTCATTGGATGGGAGGCGCCTATGATACGCCAACACGTGGCACGACCCAACAGAGGCCCACTCAGGTGAAAAGGACGGCCCATTTGACTTGGTCAAAAGGTAGCGGGCCAGCCCAAGGAAAGCCTGTTAACGGCATGTTCGCATATAGCCCATTTACAGCCCGCTAACTCACGGCCCGTTATGGCCTATCCGAATTAGGCCCAGTAGCATCATCTGGGCCGTCCAATACGATTCCAGCCCATTGTAACATCCGGCCCATGTATGACCCATGACATCTTTCGGCCCATACGAGACCCTTTGTAACTTTGGGCCCATTAAAGGCCCGTGGTGAAACTGGCCCATAATCAACAGTGTATCGCTTTTTACCCATTAATATCCCATTATTTCGTTGGGCCGTTTCCAGCCCGTGTTAACTTTCGATCTTCTAAGGGCCCATTTATTCTTGGGCTCATTTCCAGCATTCGGTTACTTACGGTCCGTTACTGGCCTGTTCCGCTTCTGGGCCAAATTCAGCCCATAGTTACAGTGGGCCCGTTTGTGGCCCGTTAACCCGTTGGGCTGTTTTCATAGTGTCATCAAATACGGCCCATTAACGACCCGTGATGCATGTCGATAGAATTAAGCCCGTTATACATTAAATCCTATTAACGGCCCATTATGGTCGGGCATAAACAGACGATCTCCACTCTAGCCCGTTTACGACCCATTTTAGTACGGCCCATGTTTGGCCAATCGATCATACGGCCCGTAGAAGGCCCATTGATTATACGGCCCGTAGAAGGCCCATGGATCCTACGGCCCGTAGGAGGCCCATGGTCACTACAATAGGTAGTAGGACCATGGTTACAACGGTCCGTATGTTGCCCATGGTTATTGTGGCCTAGTTATAAAAAATAGGTTATTGTGGCCACTAGAAAAACGCTGAAAAAGAACTGGAGTGACTACAAGCAAACAACTAAACAAGATAATAAGGAAATAAATAAGCAAGCAACTAACGCTAGGCTATTACGGCTATTACACATATTACATCCACTGGGCATCAAAGTTCACCACCAATGCAAATATAGGGAACAAAGCGGCATATTACATACACTGGCCGTCCAAATTGGCCACCAGTGCAAATAAACGCGGCAGCAAAACAAGTCCATAACTGAAACAACTTCAGAAGAGCTCAAGAAACGTTATCCTGGGTATCCACCATGCTGGCAATAAGCTTAGCAAGCTTATTAGCTTTCTCCTATTTGGCGCTAAAATCCTCCAACGCTTGCTGTTGCACCAGAAAGTATGCATCTGAATTCTCCAGGGACTTCCGCAGTCCTTCGGCTTCTTGTCGTAGCACAGCTGATCGATGTCTTTCAGCTTGTAGTTGAGACTCAAGAAACTGAACTGATTCAGATAGTGAGTTCGAAGAGCTTGTGCCAGTGATAGTGGCCAGTAACTCGAACACTACACCAAGATAGGACTTTGGGGTTGTCTCATTGTCTTCAAGATAGTTTTCATTAGCTGTTTTATCAGCTTTGTTGGAGACCAACAAGGATGTCTCACTATCCTGAACCTTATCTGCATTACTTCCTTTAACATTGCTTAATAAGGTACTCTTCCCCAATATTCTGTCAGCATTGTAAAAGAAGAAACAAGCAGACACATAACAGGTTTGGCATGTAGTATATGAAACTCATTTCGGTGAACCAGTTCAGTAGTAAGGTGGACAGGATTAAACTACCAAGTCTTCTATTGCCAAGTAGTACATAATAAAAGCATCAAACAAACATATATATATGTCCTATGGTCACTGCATTGTCTTGCCAATTCAAAATAGAGACACGGTTCAAATCATATCAGTTCAAGACAAAGTGGCATTGAAAGAATACAGCTGTGGGAAACTACATGGCACAACTAGATTTCAGATGGGTACCATGGGTATACATGTACAACAACACTATTGGCTCTGTTGTGATGCTAGTAATGTGCATGATATGAGATGTCAACTGTATACACAATTGAAATTGAAATCAACAAAGCAATTTAGAAGAGCAAACTTGTTAAAGAAATATGCTTAAACATTCCTGTTGTGCCATTGGAGTTTCGATTGGATCCTTCAATTTAAAAATAACTTTGTATGAGTAAATACAGTGATACAAGAGCAAAGCAGTATGCACCATAGCAATGGAATCTTAAATGAGAACAGTTGTTCTTCAGGTTTAAGCACTTGTTCTACACGAATAGAGTACAGTAAGACACAGGCATATAGTACTTAAAAATAAAAAATGAGCTCATAGACCTTACCACATTCTTGGTTCGGGACCAGTACAGAACAAGGCATTCCCAGTCATCATCCCATAAATGTGTCTCGGGAGAACGTAAGGGAAATTGATGAGTTTCTTTGCCAGTGAAGTACGTTTTCTTCAAGTAATTCCGATACTGCCACCAAGCATTCTTGAAGATAGCAGAGGTATTAGCACAGGTTACCTCATCCTGAGTTTCCAAATTGGTCCTTCTCTATAGAGAAAAATGGGAACATTTGCTGTATTATAACCAGCATGGAGGTAGAATGTATGGGACAAAGCAAAGTAATTGCCATGAATAACATTACTTACACGTAATGCTGGACGAACACCTGCAACTGGCATTTTCCTTCATCTGAAGTATAATATTTCCATGATGGGAAGATATGCACATAGGATTTAACAACATCAAATGCGATAGATGCTAAACTATGAATGGCTGGTTGTGCTTCGTCCACAGGAATAGGTGTACTAACTGGTGGGGGTTCGTCGTGGTAGTACTAGCGCTTTGGGCACTGGAGCTGCCTTACTAACTGCTCTTGTTTGGGAGCTGTGTGGTGGAGATGGTGCTGTGTCAACTGGAACTGGGTTACTATCTATTGGGGTTGGGGTTAGATTGGGTGAAGCTTGTTCTCTGTCCATCGCAGTAGGGGTACGATCTACGAGAGTCTGGGTTATGTCTGGTAGGGCTGGTTCTCGTGCATGTACAACCGGGGTGCTATCTCCACCAAGAGGTAGCACAGTTTTATTTGAAGACCGTGTTTTTACTCCGCTAGATACCGCCATCACCCGCTCCAATTCAAATGGCTAATAAACAAGAAATGTAGTTGAATGTACAGACCTTGTATGAGAGACAGATGCAATAAATAGTGTGGAAAAAAGAGGGCATGAAATAGTTCACATGTATATTGTTTAACTAAAAAGGATAGCATGAAATAATTTCACATATATGATGTCTATCTAAATTGGATAGCATAGCATGACATAATTCAAAGATATGATGACTAACTAAACAGGATGGCATGAGATAATTATATGATGTCGTTAGTAAATAGGTTTGCACGACATAATTCACATACATGTTATCTAAGTAATCAGGATTGCATGATATAATTCACATATGTGATTTATATACTAAGCAAAGGGCATTTACATATATGATGTCTGAACTAAGAACATGGTGTTGAATATTGTGTATATGATGTCTAAACTATGCAATGTAAGACACCCTATCCATGATATGAGCACTATAACCGTGCCAAGTTAGAGCATACACCTCGATGGGGGAATAGGATTGATCATCTATCTCTGAATCCATCTCTGAGAAGCTATCGGGACCCAGCAAGAGATCTTCTTCAACAGGTAGCACTGTCTGCTCTGAAGACCTTGTTTTCACTCCGGATTTTTCCATCACCCACTCAAATGGCTGATTCACAGGAAGAGTAGTTGAATGTACAAACATTGTAGACAAATGGAAATGTAATGAAGAAAAGGATTGGCAAGATATCATTCAAATATATGGTGCCTGGTTAAATAGGATGGCATTGCATATTTCACATATATTATGGCTGGCTAAAAGAGATGAGATTGCATAATTCACATATATGAATTAGAGTTAGTTTGAGCTAGTTTGGGCTCAACTAGCCCTAAAGTATCCAAACATGAGGGCTAGTTTGAGCTAGTTGCATCTAACCCACCCAAAAAAACTATCCCACCCAAGAGGTGCTAATTAGAGCTAGGTCTCCTAGTGCATTTATTGTCAATCTAACCCTGTCATCCAAACATCTCTTTGGCTAGAGTTAGTTCAGGGTTAGTCATGAGCTAGAAACTAACTCTAACCTCTAGCTAAGTTAGAGTATCCAAACAGGGCCATAGAAACTAAACAGGTGGCATTATAGAACATGTCTAAACTAAGCAGATGACATATATGATGTCGAAAGTAGGCACTGCAAGGCAACATATGCAAGATATGACCAACATCATCATGCCAAGTTAGAGAAAACACCTTTTGGGGGGGGGGTAAATAGGAGTGGTCAACTCCGTCTGAATTTGCCTCAGAATAGATATCTTCCTCTGGATTACAATCTGGAGGGGGGGGGGAGGGTTTTCCATTGCACCCACCATGGAGCGATGTCTGCATGACATTGTATTGCCGCGCAAAACTCTTCTCTTTTTCTCTACATGTTCAGTATGACTGTGTACTGCTACTTCTTGAGCTTGCGTTGGTTTTTCCCTTGAAGAGGAAAGGGTGATGCAGCAAAGTAGAGATAAGTATTTCCCTCAGTTAGAGAACCAAGGTATCAATCCAGTAGGAGACAACGCACAAATTACCAATACCTGCACAAACAATCAAACACTTGCACCCAACGTGATAAAGTGGTTGTCAATCCCTTCACGGTCACTTGCAAAAGTGAGATCTGATAGAGATAGATAAAACTAAACAAAAGATAAAGTAAATATTTTTAGGGTTTTTGGTTTATAGCTCTGAAAATAAAAGATTGCAAAATAGTAGATCGGAAAGTAATATGATGGAAAATACACCCGGGGGCCATAGGTTTCACTAGAGGCTTCTCTCAAGATAACAAATAATACGGTGGGTGAACAAATTACTGTCGAGTAATTGATAGAAAAGCGCAAAGTTATGATGATATCCAAGGCAATGATTATGAAATATAGGCATCACGTCCGTGTAAAGTAGACCGACTCCTGCCTGCATCTACTACTATTACTCCACACATCGACCGACTCCTGCCTGCATCTAGAGTATTAAGTTCATGAAGAACAGAGTAACACTTCAAGTAAGATGACATGATGTAGAGGAATAAACTCAAGCAATATGATGTAAACCCCATCTTTTTATCCTCGATGGCAACAATACAGTACGTGCCTCCCTGCCCCTACTGTCACTGGGAGAGAACACCGCAAGATTGAACCCAAAGCCAAGCACTTCTCCCATTGCTAGAAAAACCAATCTAGTTGGCCAAACCAAACCGATAGTTCGAAGAGAATTACAAGGATATCAACTCATGCATAAAAGAATTCAGAGAAGATTCAAATAGTATTCATAGATAAGCTGATCAGAAATCCACAATTCATCGGATCTTGACAAACACACCGCAAAAGAAGATTACATTGGATAGATCTCCAAGAACATCAAGGAGAACATTGTATTGAGAATCAAAGAAAGAGAAGAAGCCATCTAGCTACTAGCTATGGACCCGTAGGTCTGAGGCAAACTACTCACGCTTCATCGGAAGGGCAATAGAGTTGATGTAGAAGCCCTCCGTGATCGAATCCCCCTCCGGCAGGATGCCGAAAAAGGCCCCAAGATGGGATCTCACGGGAACAGAAGGTTGCGGCGGTGGAAAAGTGTTTTCGTGGATGCTTCTGGTGGTTTGGGAATATATGTGAATATATAGGAGGAAGATCTTGGTGAGGGAGTCACCGAGGGGCCCACAAGGCAGGGGGCGCGCCCTCCCCCCTTGTGGCCGCCTCGTGGCTCTTCTGACTTGCACTCCAAGTCTCCTGGGTGTCTTCTGGCCCAAGAAAAATCATCGCGAAGGTTTAATTCCGTTTGGACTCCGTTTGGTATTCCTTTTCTGCGAAGGTCAAAAACAAGGAAAAAACAGAAACTGGCACTGGGCTCTAGGTTAATAAGTTAGTCCCAAAAATAATATAAAATAGCATATTAATGCATATAAAACATCCAAAACAGATAATATAATAGCATGGAACAATAAAAAATTATAGATACGTTGGAGACGTATCAAGCATCCCCAAGCTTAATTCCTGCTCGTCCTCGAGTAGGTAAATGATAAAAACAGAATTTTTGATGTGGAATGCTACCTAACATATTTATCCATGTAATTTTCTTGATTGTGGCATGAATGTTCAGATCCATAAGATTCAAAACAAAAGTTTAATATTGAGATAAAAACAATAATACTTCAAGCATACTAACAAGGCAATTATGTCTTCTCAAAATAACATGGCCAAAGAAAGTTTATCCCTACAAAATCAGATAGTCTGGCTATGCTCCATCTTCATCACACAAACTATTCAAATCATGCACAACCCCGATGACAAGCCAAGCAATTGTTTCATACTTTTGGTGTTCTCAAACCTTTTCAACTTTCACGCAATACATGAGCGTGAGCCTTGGACATAGCACTATAAGTGGAATAGAATATGGTGGTTGTGGAGAAGACAAAAAGAGGGAGATAGTCTCACACCAACTAGGCATATTAACAGGCTTTGGAGATGCCCATCAATAGATATCGATGTGAGTGAGTAGGGATTGCCATGCAACGGATGCACTAGAGCTATAAGTTTATGAAAGCTCAAAAGAAAACTAAGTGGGTGTGCATCCAACTTGCCTGCTCATGAAGACCTAGGGCAATTTGAGGAAGCCCATCGTTGGAATATACAAGCCAAGTTCTATAATGAAAAATTCCCACTAGCATATGAAAGTGACAACATAGGAGACTCTCTATCATGAAGATCATGGTGCTACTTTGAAGCACAAGTGTGAAAAAAAAGGATAGTAACATTACCCCTTCTCTCTTTTTCTCTCAATTTTTTTTGTTTGGCTTCTTTGGCCTCCCTTTTATTTTTTTTCCTCACATGGGACAATGCTCTAATAATGAAGATCATCACGCTCTTATTTACTTACAACTCGATACTTAGAACAAAAATATGACTCTATATGAATGCCTCCGGCGGTGTACTGGGATGTGCAATGACACAAGAGTGACATGTATGAAAGAATTATGAAAGGTGGCTTTGCCACAAATACAATGTCAACTACATGATCATGCAAAGCAATATGACAATGATGGAACGTGTCATAATAAAACGGAACGGTGGAAAGTTGCATGGCAATATATCTCGGAATGGCTATGGAAATGCCATAATAGGTAGGTATGGTGGCTGTTTTGAGGAAGGTATATGGTGGGTTTATGGTACTGGCGAAAGTTGCGTGGCACTAGAGAGGCTAGCAAAGGTGGAATGGTGAGAGTGCGTATAATCCATGGACTCATCATTAGTCATAAATAACTCACATACTTATTGCAAAAATCTATTAGTCATCGAAACAAAGTACTACACGCATGCTCCTAGGGGGATAGATTGGTAGGAAAAGACCATCGCTCATCCCCGACCGCCACTCATAAAGAAGACAATCAAAAAATACCTCATGCTCCAACTTCGTTACATAACGGTTCACCATACGTGCATGCTACGGGAATCACAAACCTCAACACAAGTATTTCTCCAATTCACAATTACTCACTAGCATGACTCTAATATCACCATCTCTATATCTCAAAACAATCATAAGGAATCAAACTTCTCATAGTATTCAATGTACTTTATATGAAAGTTTTTATTATATTCCTCTTGGATGCTTATCATATTATGACTAAATTCATAACCAAAGCAAATTACCACGGTGTTTAGAGACTCTCAAAATAATATAAGTGAAGCATGAGAGTTCAATAATTTCTACAAAATAAGGCCAGCGCCGTGCTGTAAAAAGATATAAGTGAAGCACTAGAGCAAAATTGCCTCGCTCAAAAGATATAAGTGAAGCACATAGAGTATTCTAATAAATCACGATTCATGCGTGTCCCTCTCAAAAGGTGTGTACATCAAGGATGATTGTGGCAAACTAAAAAAAAAAGACTCAAATCATACAAGACACTCCAAGAAAAACACATATCATGTGGTGAATAAAAATATAGCCTCAAGTAAAGTTACCGATAGACGAAGACGAAAGAGGGGATGCCTTCCGGGGCATCCCCAAGCTTAGGCTCTTGGTTGTCCTTGAATATTACCTTGGGGTGCCTTGGGCATCCCCAAGCTTAGGCTCTTGCCACTCCTTATTCCATAGTCCATCAAATCCTTACCCAAAACTTGAAAACTTCACAACACAAAACTCAACAGAAAATCTCATAAGCTCCGTTAGTATAAGAAAATAAATCACCACTTTTGGTACTGTTGTGAACTCATTCTTTATTTATATTGTTGTAATATCTACTGTATTCCAACATCTCCATGGCTCATACCCCCCGATACTACCCATAGATTCATCAAAATAAGCAAACAACACATAGAAAACAGAATCTGTCAAAAACAGAACAGTCTGCGAAGATCTGAATTGTTCTAATACTTTTGTAACTCCAAAATTCTGAAACATTAGTAAAACAAAGGCAATTTGTATATCAATCTTGTGTAAGAAATTCAGGGTTTTCCACTCTCCAGTAAATCTAAACAATTATGTGACTGGACGCAAAAGTTTCTGTTTTTCAGCAAGATCAAATCAACTATCACCGTAAGCCATCCCAAAGGTCTTACTTGGCACAAACCCTAATTAAAGCACAAAAACACATCTAACCAGAGGCTAGATGAATTATTTATTGAAAAACAGAACCAAAAAGCAAAGAACAAAAATAAAATTGGGTTGCCTCCCAACAAGCGCTATTGTTTAACGCCCTTAGCTAGGCATAAAATCACATAGATCTAGGTATTGTCATCTTTGGTATGCAATTCATAAGTAGCTCTCATAATAGATTCATATGGAAACTTAATTTTCTTTCTAGGAAAGTGTTCCATGCCCTTCCATAACGGAAATTGAAATCTAATGTTTCCTTCTTTCATATCAATAATTGCACCAATCGTTCTAAGGAAAGGTCTACCAAGAATAATCGGACATGTAGGATTGCAATCTATATCAAGAACGATGAAATCTACGGGCACATAATTCCTATTTGCAACAATAAGAACATCATTAATGCTTCCCATAGGTTTCTTAATAGTGGAATCCGCAAGATGCAAATTTAAAGAACAAACATCAAATTCACGGAAACCTAGCACATCACATAAAGTTTTTGGAATCGTGGAAACGCTAGCACCCAAATCACACAAAGCATGGCACTCATAATATTTATTCTTAATCTTAATAGTAGGTTCCCACTCATCATAAAGTTTTATAGGGATAGAAACTTCCAATTCAAGCTTTTCTTCCAAAGATTTCATCATGGCATCAACGATATGTTTAGTAAAACCTTTGTTTTGATTATAAGCATGAGGAGAATTCAACATGGATTGCAACAAGGAAATACAATCTATCAAAGAACAACTATCGTAATTAAAATCCTTGAAATCCAAAAGAGTGGGTTCATTGCTACTTAAAGTTTTGACCTCTCCAATCCCACTTTTATCAATTTTTGCATCTGGATCTATAAACTCCGAATCATTGGGACGCCTTTTAACTAAAGTTCACTCATGTCTAGTCCCATCTTTATCAAGATTTATATTGGAAAACAAAGATTCAATAGGAGTCACATCAATCACTTTAATATCTTCATCATTATGTTTACAAAAACTAGAAGAGCACAATTTTACAAACCAATCTCGTTTAGCACGCAATCTTAGCGGTTCTTTCTTTGCACTGATCAATGGAGATTCTCATAGCCTTTAGAGATTCATTGATATCATGCTTGGGTGGAATAGATCTAATTTTCAAAGAATCAACATCAAGAGAAATTATATCCACGTTCATAGCCAAATCATCCATCTTAAGCAATTTTTCTTCAACCAAAGCATTAAAGTTCTTTTGCGAACACATAAATTCTTTAACACTATTCTCAAAATCAGAGGGCATATTATTATAATTTCCATAAGAATTGTTGTAGGAATTACCATAATTATTAGAGGAATTACTAGGAAATGGCCTAAGATTAAAATTACCTCTATACGCGTTATTACCAAAATTGTTCCTACCAACAAAATTCACATCCATAGATTCATTATTATTCTCAATCAAAGTAGACAAAGGCATATCATTAGGATCAATAGGAGCACTCTTGCTAGCAAATAATTTCATAAGTTCATCCATCTTTCCACTCAAAACATTAATCTCTTCAATCGCATGCACTTTTTTACTAGTGGAAGATCTTTCGGTATGCCATTGAGAATAATTAAACATAATATTATCTAGGAGTTTAGTATCTTCTCCTAGAGTAATTTCCATAAAAGTACCTCCCGTGGCCTAATCTAAAAGATTTCTAGAAGCAAAATTCAATCCGGCATAAAAAAATTGTGTGATCATCCATAAATTTAAACCATGAGTAGGGCAATTTCGTATCATCAATTTCATCCTCTCCCAAGATTGTGCAACATGTTCATGATCAAGTTGCTTAAAATTCATAATATCGTTCCTAAGGGAGATGATCTTAGCGGGAGGAAAATACTTGGAAATAAAAGCATCTTTACACTTATTCCATGAATCAATACTATTTTTAGGCAAAGATGAAAACCAAGTTTTAGCACGATATCGAAGTGAAAACGGAAATAGCTTCAATTTAACAATATCATTATCCACATCTTTTTTCTTTTGCATATCACACAACTCAACGAAACTATTCAGATGGGATGCGACATCTTCACTAGGAAGGCCGGAAAATTGATCTTTCATAACAAGATTCAGCAAAGCGGCATTAATTTCATAAGATTCCGCACTAGTGGCGGGAGCAATCGGAGTACTAATATAATCAATTTTATTAGTGTTGGAAAAGTCACACAATTTGGTATTATCTTGAGTCATCGTGAGAAAGCAAGCAATCTAACACACGAGCAAACAAAAAGGCAAACGAAAAAGACGAATGGAAGAAGGGCGAATAAAAATGCAAATCTTTTCAAAAATCATTTCAGAAGTTGGGGAGAGGAAAACGAGAGGCAAATGGTGAATAATGTAATGCAAGAGATGAGAGTTTATGATGGGTACTTGGTATGTCTTGACTTGGCGTAGATCTCCCTGGCAACGGCGCTAGAAATTCTTCCTACTACTTCTTGAGCTTGCGTTGGTTTTTCCCTTGAAGAGGAAAGGGTGATGCAGCAAAGTAGAGATAAGTATTTCCCTTAGTTAGAGAACCAAGGTATCAATCCAGTAGGAGGCAACGCACAAATCACCAATACTTACACAAACAATCAAACACTTGCACCCAACACGATAAAGTGGTTGTCAATCCCTTCACGGTCACTTGCAAAAGTGAGATCTGATAGAGATAGATAAAACTAAACAAAAGATAAAGTAAATATTTTTAGGGTTTTTGGTTTATAGATCTGAAAATAAAAGATTGCATAATAGTAGATCGGAAAGTAATATGATGGAAAATAGACCCGGGGGCCATAGGTTTCACTAGAGACTTCTCTCAAGATAGCAAATAATACGGTGGGTGAACAAATTACTGTCGAGCAATTGATAGAAAAGCGCAAAGTTATGATGATATCCAAGGCAATGATTTTGAAATATAGGCATCACATCCGTGTCAAGTAGACCGACTCCTGCATGCATCTACTACTATTACTCCACACATCGACCGACTCCTGGCTGCATCTAGAGTATTAAGTTCATGAAGAACAGAGTAATGCTTTAAGTAAGATGACATGATGTAGAGGAATAAACTCAAGCAATATGATGTAAACCACATCTTTTTATCCTCGATGGCAATAATACAATACGTGCCTCGCTGCCCCTACTGTCACTGGGAGAGGACACCGCAAGATTGAACCCAAAGCCAAGCACTTCTCCCATTGCAAGAAAAACCAATCTAGTTGGCCAAACCAAACCGATAGTTCAAAGAGAATTACAAGGATATCAAATCATGCATAAAAGAATTCAGAGAAGATTCAAATAATATTCATAGATAAGCTGATCATAAATCCACAATTCATCGGATCTCGACAAACACACCGCAAAAGAAGATTACATCGGATAGATCTCCAAGAACATCAAGGAGAACATTGTATTGAGAATCAAAGAGAGAGAAGAAGCCATCTAGCTACTAGCTATGGACCCATAGGTCTGAGGTAAACTACTCACGCTTCATCGAAAGGGCAATAGAGTTGATGTAGAAGCCCTCCGTGATCAAATCGCCCCTCCGGCAGGATGCCGGAAAAGGCCCCAAGATGGGATCTCACGGGAACAGAAGGTTGCGGCGGTGAAAAGTGTTTTCGTGGATGCTTCTAGTGGTTTTTGAATATATGTGAATATATAGGAGGAAGATCTAGGTCAGGGGGTCATCGAGGGGCCCACAAGGCAGGGGGCGCGCCCTCCCCCCTTGTGGCCGCCTCGTGGCTCTTCTGACTTGCACTTCAAGTCTCCTGCGTGTCTTCTGGTCCAAGAATAATCATAGCGAAGGTTTTATTCCGTTTGGACTCTGTTTGGTATTCCTTTTCTGCGAAGCTCAAAAACAAGGAAAAAACAGAAACTGGCACTGGGCTCTAGGTTAATAAGTTAGTCCCAAAAATAATATAAAATAGCATATTAATGCATATAAAACATCCAAAACAGATAATATAATAGCATGGAACAATCAAAAATTATAGATACGTTGGAGACGTATCATGTACAATATCTGACATGCATACGAAAAAAATATAGTGAGATTATGTAAGGAGAGCATGTAGAAATCTAGAGTGATGGTGACAACTAGTAGATAGATCCAAAAATAATGATAGCAGGCTGATGATAGCTTTAATTTAATAAAAAGACAGATGATGATTGCTTTACTATTTGTTACCCACCCAAGATGAAAAAAATGGGCATACCTGAACCAGATAATAGACAGAGATACTATTCATTGCTGCCCCACAAGCATTTTAAAACTCAAGTTTGAACATTAATTTGGACCTGACTTGAAGTCTAAGAGGTGAAAAGGACAATAAAGTAGCAAGTAATATTAAGGAATGCATAACATAAGCAGAAACAAAAGAGTGCGACCTCTCTTGTGGACCCGTGTACTCCTCAGGTTCATCTGCTGAGTCGATGATGGAGATGCAGTTGCGGTGGGTGCCGGCGGCTGGGAAGGAGATCTGAGGCGGCGAAAGACGGTGAGGAGTCGTGATGTCTGGTATGGTGGTTGCTTCTATCAATGGAGCAGCTCAGGTGAGGTGGACAACGTCGCGGCAGGAGCAGGACAAACCACACAAAGTTTTCTTTGATACCTATCTGTAACTGAAGTAATTCTGTAAGAGCTCCTTTGGCTTGCAGGATTCTAAAAACGCAGGGATAGGAAAAACACCGGAATAGGATATGAATGCACGTGGGAAACAAAGCATTTGTAAACACAGGATTTCTGTCAACTTGGGTGTTTGGTTCACATGAATTGGAAGAGCAGTGGAATGCAAAGGAACATGGCCAAATTAAAGTGAAACCATATGAAAGTGTGTACAGTTAGAATGTTATTCTGCCACTAATGCACTTAGTCTTGTTTTCATGCATAGGATTTTGAAAAGTAGGTCCAGGTGGATGTTTTGCTCCATTCCTTTCAACGAAATGCATGAATAATTGAATAGTAGAGTGCCATAGGAAAATTTCCTATTGCTATGTTTTTCCTTCACTTTTTCCTTTGAACCAAAATAGCCCTAATGGATCGACATGAATGTAGAGTAATAAGTGATGCGACAAGTGTACAACCTCTTTGGCATAGCCGTGTTGACCTCAGCATCATTGGGTTATCGCTGAAGAAGTTGCAGCAGAGGTGGTTGTCTGAGGTGTGGAGGAAGATCTGAGGCGTCTGTAGACGGCGTCCAGGGTACTGCTCTGTTGTGATGGATGGTTCCGTCGTTGGAGGAGCTCCGGCAAGCCGCAAGATGTCCAGGCTGAAGCAGTAAAAGACAGACATCGTTAATCTCAAGTGGGATTCTAGTAGCATCCCCAATAGATGATGTAAAATACATTACCAAAAAGTGATAGATGTAAAATTTACATCACCAAAAAACACCTGACTGCAATAGATGAGGTAAAAACTGTTGACTATGAACTTAACTGTCGAAACTGAAATTTACCGTGGAATCTGAATGTGATGGTCGAAACTGAACGCACTAGTAGTAGAGAGGCCCTTCACATGTAGTTTATTCCGCTCGAGCACTAGTAGAAGAGAAACAGTGATCTAAATCGGCAGGCGATCGACAGGGAACACAGTAGCAGATAGCAGCCGGAGCAGCAGCGCCTGGAGGAGCAGCGCAAACTAGAGCCAGAGCAGCAATTCGTGTAGCTGCAGTAGCCCGTGTAGCAGCATCAGCAGCGCGAGTGAGAGCAAGAACAGAGCAGCAGCACGAGCGAGGGGAAGAGTAGAGCAGCAGCGCGACCAAGCGAGAGACGGAACAGCAGCAGCGCGAGCGAGCAAGAGCCGGAGCAGCAGCAACAGATCTGGCTGGTATGGACACCACCGCCGAGGGAGCCTCGTACTAGGGGAGATCCGCCGTGGAGATGTCGCCGGCGGCACCGGCTTCGAGGTAGCCGCGCCATGGGGGTGCGGGATCGAGCACCGTCAGCGCCGGGAGGTCGAGTTAAGGAGAAGGTGCGATGCAATGAGTGTCCAACCTCTTTGGTGGCGCCGAGTAGGCCTCGGCTTCGTCCGAGGAGTCGGTGAGGATGCTGCGGTTGCGGTGGTGCAGGTTAAGGTGGCGCTATGGGGATGGATCAGCCGCGATAGACGAGGCGATCGTCAGAGCAGCTTCTTGGAGGTGGAGGACGGGGCGGCTGAACTGGCGGGATGACGAGATCGACGACGGATCCTCATCGGGGGAGGTGGATGAGGGACGTCGAGCTGTTGCGGTGGACGATGTCATCGGGGAAGAGGCTCCGGCTGGGCAGCGGTGGGGTGGTGGGCGGAGGAGGGTGGAGTCTCGCGGCTGGAGCAGAGAGGTTATGGCGGCCTAGGATTTCGAATGGCGAAAAGGAGGTGATGGGAGGGGGGAACCGTGACTTAGGGACGCGCTTGTTCAAAATGTAGTATGTGTTACAAAAGTACCCCCACCGATTTGAACTAGCGGCAATTTCGGCTCAAGGTTAGAAGGGAGATTTCGCGTGTCGGGATTTGGCAGCTGGAGGGAGATTTCGCACGCGTTGTAATTTCGGGATAGCAAGGCGCGGGTTGTGAAGGCGCGAGTTTTGGGAGCACGATATCTGAATTTTCGGGATAACAAGGCGCGGGTTGAAATTTAGGGACAAGCCTAACGTGTAATAATGTACGTACCAAATCAATTCGCACTTCCCTCAACAAAAAAAAACAAAAAAAAACTATTCGCACCATAGAAAGAGATAGCTTGTCCCGTTTTGCGACGATTGTTGCCAAGTTAAATTCAAGTAAATTTATGTCCAATTCATAAAACTATTTGAATTTGTTTCTCTATTTGAATAAGAATCTACAATCATGATTGTTGCCAAGTTAAACGATCATTTGTATATTATCTTAACAACACACCACATGATTACTATAGTGATAGATATGAACTATGTGTACTATATGAACTCGAATTCAAAAATTTGAATACACTTGATGTTGATTCCAAATAATAGTACATTTGATGTACTAGCTAGATCTTCATAATCTAAACCATGTGTCATATGTACACTGTGTTTATCACACAAAGTATAGTGCCCCGGCCCCTACATTATGACAAGTATTTAGCCGTGAGCTGCAAAAGCCACACATTATCACAAATTCAAACAAATGTTATATATATTATATGTAGTATAACATGCTTATAACCACACCATGCGTATCACCATTATATTCATGCAAGCATCAGTTTAAAACACTATGATCTCTAGTTCAAATATCTGAATCCACTTTTATAATGAATTATGATCTCTATTCGTCTTTTACACCCACACAATCCTCTTCTCTTTGTAGCTAGCGCTAAGTTTCTCTCGTGCATGCACACGCCCGCCTCCCTCGCACCCGCCCTCAGCACTCTCTCCATCGCGCACATTCGTTATATCTCTTTAGGTCATTCACCCACGGTGTGTGTAGGCCCCCCAGCTCCTTCTTTCCTGCACACACCGATCGATATACCTCTCTAGCCAGGTGTACCTACCACAAACACATGATTTCCATCTTCTCTTTTCACCGTCCGTGCCCCCTCTGTCTAATACAGTTCGACGCACGTGCACACTCCCATCCCTCTTTTCATCGATCTCATACTCACACACTCCTCCCCCCTCAATATAGTAGGCCTCTCGCACCACCTCCTAGCCGCATCCCTCTCTCTGTCTATCCATCTCTCCGGGCCTTATTTGCTTCTAACACATGCATGCATGTATACTGATCGATCTCCCTACACGTAGCTAGGTCGACTATAACTCTTTTTCCCAATGCATGATCGACGTACCTCACTAGTTATGTCTCTCCTTTTCTCTGACACGCGACGATTGATCTTCCTATGTAGTTACGTCTGCTTACCACAGCCATATCGTCCCCCCTCATCATCCATGCATGCCTCCTGACCCGTCTCTCACACGCATGTGCACAGACAGGTAGGCATCCCCTCTCTTATTGGTAGTGCAGTCATACCCTCCGTTTGTCTAGCAGGCCTCTCCCTCCATTTGTGAGAAGCAACTCCACCACCAACCCTCCGACACTCTAGCTCTATCTCTTTCCCAACCTTATTCCTCTCCTACACATATGCATGGATGCTGATCGACCCCCCTCGATACATAGCTAGGTCTATCTCCTTCTCCACACATATACCAGTCAATTTACCTCTCTATATAGTTAGGTCTCTGCCCCCCCCCCCCACACCTATAGTCGAACGCTGTAGGTAGGTATCCATGCCACAGAGGCAAACTGCACCTCTCCCCTCTCACGTTCCCGTAGGCAAGCCGCCCTATATCTTTGACGTGGGCACACACAAATTCGATGGCACTCTTTATCGATCGCGCACCCACACACTTCATCCCTCTCTTCGATTCTATCGATATCTCATGCCAATGATCCCTCCACTCTCTTCCCATGGATTGCCCCCTCAGTATATGATATATCCAAGCCTCTGTTTCACACACATTGCATATGTTACATGTTTTGTTTGAGATATCATCGACACATTGCCCCTGCTTCACACACGCCATCTCTCTCACACACACCCACGTACGTGGGGTACCTGCACGTAGAGAAGAGGTGCACGCACGACGCACGTGCTCACGTCTCGTTCCCGGCCACACCCGCGCGGGTACACATGGTGGAGCTCATTTCTGTACGAAAAGGCAGCCCACGTGATAATTTGACATGTGTAGCGGTTGTTTACTTGAAGGAGGGTCGTGTACCACGCATACACGGAACAAAGTTCGACTTGACACGTTAGTTTTAAATAAAGTTATATTCCTCAATGGCACGTACAGAATATAAAACGATAGTTATCAACAAAAAATAAATCCGCTCCACTATATACAATGGGGCCTGCCTGTTAGGGTTTGTCTCTCTTCACAGTATCTCACACAAGGCGGCGGTGGCCTCTCTCTCTCACTCTCTCACCGTTGGTCACTGATCCGGCCGCATCCCGTCCGCCAGCGGAAAGGGAGGTGCTACTTCTTGAGCTTGTGTTGGTTTTTTCCTTTGAAGAGGAAAGGGTGATGCAGCAAAGTAGAGATAAGTATTTCCCTTAGTTTGAGAACCAAGGTATCAATCCAGTAGGAGGTACACGCAAGTCTCCAATCTATGCACCTGCACAAACAATCAAACACTTGCACCCAACGCAACAAAGGTGTTGTCAATCCCTTCACGGTCACTTATAAGGATGAGATCTGATAGATATAGATATGAAAGATTACTAAAACCTAAAACAAAATAAAAGTAAATAAATTGCAGCAATGTATTTTTGGGTTTTTTGGTTTATATATCTGAAAATATATGATGGAAAATAGACCCGGGGGCCATTGGTTTCACTAGAGGCTTCTCTCTTGAAAGAAAACATACGGTGGGTGAACAAATTACTGTCAAGCAATTGATAGAAAAGCACAAAGTTATGACAATATCCAAGGCAATGATTATGAATATAGGCATCATGTCCGTGTCAAGTAAACCGACTCCTGCCTGCATCTACTACTATTACTCCACACATCGACCGCTATCCAGCATGCATCTAGAGTATTAAGTTCATAAGAACGAAGTAACGCCTTAAGTAAGATGACATGATGTAGAGGGATAAACTCAAGCAATATGATGAAAACCCCATATTTTTATCCTTGATGGGAACAATACAATACGTGCCTCGCTACCCCTACTTTGTCACTGGGTGAGGACACCGCAAGATTGAACTCAAAACCACCTCTCCCATTGCAAGAAGAACCAATCTAGTTGGCCAAACCAAACTGATAATTCGAAGAGAAATACAAAGATATCAAATCATGCATTTAAGAATTCAGAAAAGACTCAAATAATATTCATAGATAATCTGATCATAAATCCATAATTCATCGGATCTCGACAAACACACCGCAAAAGAATATTACATCATATAGATCTCGAAGAACATCAAGGAGAACATTGTATTAAAGATCAAAGAGAGAGAAGAAGCCATCTAGCTACTAGCTAGGGACCCATAGGTCTGTGGTAAACTACTCACGCTTCATCAGAAGGATAATAGGGTTGATGTAGAAGCCCTCTATGATCGAATCCCCCTCCGGCAGGGTGCCAGAAAAGGCCCCAAGATGGGATCTCACGGGATTAGAAGGTTACGACGGCGGAAAAGTATTTTTGTGGAAGCTTCTGGTGGTTTGGGAATATTTGAGAATTTATAGAGTTGAGAGGGAGGTCGGTGGACTCCCGAGGGGCCCACAAGCCAGGGGGGCCCCCTAGGGTGCGCTCTGAGGGCTTGTGGAGTCCTCGGGACTCTTCTGGCCCTCTCTCCAAGTTACGTGGGTGTCTTCTGGTCCAAGAAAAATCATCGCGAAAGTTTAATTCCGTTTGGACTCCGTTTGATATTGCTTTTTTGTAAAACTCAAAAACAAGGAAAAAACAGAAACTGGCACTGGGCTCTAGGTTAATAAGGTTGTCCCAAAAATAATATAAAATAGCATCTTAATGTATAAAAACATCCAAAATAGATAATATAATAGCGTGGAGCAATAAAAAATTATAGATACGTTGGAGACGTATCAAGCATCCCCAAGCTTAATTCCTACTCGTCCTCGAGTAGGTAAATGATAAAAACAGAATTTTTGATGTGGAATGCTACCTAACATATTTATCCATGTAATTTTCTTTATTGTGGCATGAATATTCAGATCCATAAGATTCAAAACAAAAGTTTAATATTGACATAAAAACAATAATACTTCAAGCATACTAATAAAGCAATCATGTCTTCTCAAAATAACATGGCCAAAGAAAGTTATCCCTACAAAATCATATAGTCTGGCTATGCTCCATCTTCATCACAGAAAGTTTTAAATCATGCACAACCCCGATGACAAGCCAAGAAATTGTTTCATACTTTTGATGTTCTCAAACTTTTTTAACTTTCACGCAATACATGAGCGTGAGCCATGGATACAACACTATAGGTGGAATAGAATATGGTGGTTGTGGAGAAGACAAAAAGAAGGAGAAAGTCTCACATCAACTAGGAGTATTAATGGGCTATGGAGATTCCCATCAATAGATATCAATGTGAGTGAGTAGGGATTGCAATGGATGCACTAGAGCTATAAGTGTATGAGAGCTCAAAAAGAAACTAAGTTGGTGTGCATCCAACTCGCTTGCTCACGAAGACCTAGGGAAATCTGAGGAAGCCCATCATTGGAATATTCAAGCCAAGTTCTATAATGAAAAATTCCCACTAGTATATGAAAGTGACAACATAGGAGACTCTCTATCATGAAGATCATGGTGCTACTTTGAAGCACAAGTGTGGTAAAAGGATAGTAGCATTGCCCCTTCTCTCTTTTCTCTCATTTTTTGTTTGGGATTCTTTTGGCCTCTTTAATTTTTTGTAAAGTCCGGAGACTCATCCCAACTTGTGAGGGAATCATAGCTTCCATCATCCTTTCCTCACATGGGACAATGCTCTAATAACGATGATCATCACACTTTTATTTACTTACAACTCAAGAATTACAACTCGATTCGAGAACAAAATATGACTCTATATGAATGCCTCCGGCGGTGTACCGAGATGTGCTATGATCAAGAGTGACATGTATAAAAAAATATGAACGGTGGCCTTGCCACAAATACTATGCCAACTACATGATCATGCAAAGCAATATGACAATGATGAAGCGTGTCATAATAAACGGAACGGTGGAAGTTGCATGGCAATATATCTCAGAATGGTATGGAAATGCCATAATAGGTAGGTATGGTGGCTGTTTTAAGGAAGGTATATAGTGGGTTTAATGCACCGGCAAGAATTGCGCGGTACTAGAGAGGCTAGCAATGGTGGGAGGGTGAGAGTGCGTATAATCCATGGACTCAACATTAGTCATAAAGAATTCACATACTTATTGCAGAAATTTATTAGCTATCAAAACAAAGTACTACACGCATGCTCCTAGGGGGATAGATTGGTAGGAAAAGACCATCGCTCGTCCCCGACCGCCACTCATAAGGAAGACAATCAATAAATAAATCATGCTCCGACTTCATCACATAACGGTTCACCGTACGTGCATGCTACGGGAATCAAAAACTTTAACACAAGTATTTCTACCAATGCAAAATTACTCACTAGCTTGACTCTAATATCACCATCTTTATATCTCAAAACAAATGCAAGGAATCAAACTTCTCATAGTATTCAATGCTGTTTATATGAAAGTTTTTATTATATCCCTCTTGGATGCCCATCATATTAGGACTAAATTCATAACCTAAGCAAATTACCATGCTGTTTAGAGACTCTCAAAATAATATAAGTGAAGCATGAGAGTTCGACAATTTCTATAAAATAAAGCCACCGCCGTGCTCTAAAAAGATATAAGTGAAGCACTAGAGCAAATTGCCTAGCTCAAAAGATATAAGTGAAGCACATAGAGTATTCAAATAAATTACAATTCATGCTTCTCCCTCTCAAAAGGTGTGTACAGCAAGGATGATTGTGGCAAACTAAAAAGCAAATACTCATATCATACAAGATGCTCCAAGCAAAACACATATCATGTGGTGAATAAAAATATAGGCTCAAGTAAATTTACCGGTGGATTGAAGACGAAAGAGGGGATGCCATCCGGGGCATCCCCAAGCTTAGATGCTTGGTTATCCTTGAATAATACCTTGGGGTGCCTTGGGAATCCCCAAGCTTAGGCTCTTGCCACTCCTTATTCCATAGTCCATCAAATCTCTACCCAAAACATAAAAACTTCACAACACAAAACTCAACAGAAAACTCATGAGATCCGTTTGTATAAGAAAATAAATCAGCACTTTTTGGTACTATTGTGAACTCATTCTTTATTTATATTGGTGTAATATCTACTATATCCAACTTTTCCATGGTTAATACCCCCCGATACTACCCATAGATTCATCAAAATAAGCAGACAACACATAGAAAACAGAATCTGTCAAAAACAGAACAGTCTGTAGCAATCTGTAAACTTCGTATACTTCTGTAACTCCAAAAATTCTGAAAAATTAGGACAACCTGGGAAATTTGTATATCAATCTTGTGTAAAAATTCAGATCAAAAGCACGTTTCTGTGATTTTCTAAATTTGTTTTACTAAGCGCAAAAGTTTCTGTTTTTCAGCAAGATCAAATCAACTATCACCGTAAGCCATCCCAAAGGTCTTACTTGGCTCAAACACTAATTGAAACACCAAAACACAATTACTACTGAGGTAATAATGTGTATTTATTGAAAAACAGAACCAAAAACAAAAAACATAAAAATAAAATTGGGTTGCCTCCCAACAAGCACTATTGTTTAATGCCCCTAGCTAGGCATAAAAGATAGATCTAGGTATTGTCATCTTTGGTATGCAATCCATAAGTAGCCCTCATAATAGATTCATATGGCAACTTAATTTTCTTTCTTGGAAAGTGTTCCATGCCCATCCTTAACGGAAATTGAATCTAATGTTTACTTCTTTCGTATCAATAATTGCACCAATCGTTCTAAGGAAAGGTCTACCAAGAATAATAGGACATGTAGGATTGCAATCTATATCAAGCACAATGAAATCTACAGGCATATAATTCCTATTTCCAACAATAAGAACATCATTAATCCTTCCCATAGGTTTCTTAATAGTGGATACGCTAGATGCGAATTTAAAGAACAATCATCAAATTCACGGAAACCTAACACATCACATAAAGTTTTTGGAATCGTGGAAACGCTAGCACCCAAATCACACAAAGCATGGCACTCATAATCTTTAATTTTAATCTTAATAGTAGGTTCCCACTCATCATAAAGCTTTCTAGGGATTGAAACTTCCAACTCAAGTTTTTCTTCAAAAGATTTCATCATAGCATCAACGATATGTTTAGTAAAAGCTTTATTTTGATTATAAGCATGAGGAGAATTCAACATGGATTTCAACAAGGAAATACAATCTATCAAAGAACAATTATCATAATTAAGGTTCTTGAAATCCAAAAGAGTGGGTTCATTGCTACTTAAAGTTTTGACCTCTCCAATCCCACTTTTATCAATTTTTGCATTAAGATCTATAAACTCCGAATCATTGGGACGCCTTCTAGCTAAAGTTGACTCATCTCCAGTCCCATCTTTATCAAGATTTATATTTGAAAAAAAAAGATTTAATAGGATTCACAGCAATCACTTTAAGATCTTCATCATTATTCTCACAAAAACTAGAAGAACACACTTTTACAAACCAATCTCGCTTAGCACGCATCCTAGCGGTTCTTTCTTTACACTCATCAATAGAAATTTTAATAGCTTTAAGAGATTCATTAATATCATGCTTGGGTGGCATAGATCTAATTTTCAAAGAATCAATCTCAAGAGAAATTCTATCAATGTTCCTAGCCAAATCATCAATCTTAAGCAAATTTTCTTCAACCATAGCATTGAAAACTTTTTGCGAATTAATAAATTCTTTAATATTGTTCTCAAGATCAGAGAGCATTTTATTATAATTTTCATAAGAATTGTTTTAGGAATTACCATAATTATTAGAGGAATTACTAGGAAACGGCCTTGGGTTGAAATTACCTCCATAAGAGTTATTACCAAAATTGTTCCTAGCAACAAAATTCACATCCATAGATTCATTATTGCTCTCAATCAAAGTAGACAAAGGCATATCATTAGGATCAATAGGAGCACTCTTACTGTAACACCCCAAAAATTCAACCATGATTTTATTAAGTAAAATATGGCCTGAAATAAAATTTTGAGATTTTATTAAGTCCTTTATTATTTTTAGAGTATTTTCTATTTTTGTTATCCAAAATTCTTCCCTCCATATAGAAATTTTTGGAAATAATATTATGGGCTCTGGTAGTTTTCTTTAATCATTTCGTTTATATTATAATAACAGTAGGAATTATTTTCGTAATAAAATTTGCCTCTAAATAATTCTTTTAATAGCTTTTACAATACTTTAAATGCCTCTGTTGCACTACAACCATTTCAAATAATCCTTTCAAAATTCTACAAAAATTATGAGAGGTCATATGATGCCCATAAGTCTCTTTTCATTTCTATCCCATTTCTGAGTTATAACTGCAACCCCAATTTTCCCAGCTCCAAAAATTCTGAAAATTTTCCCACCTACAGTCCTTCCAACTAAACCCTTAAGTCCAAAATTTTAGCCCCATTGGAATATTTTTAGTTCACCAAATATTCCTATGAAGTTTCTGTCCAGAACTGAAATTCACCAAAAGTTGCACCTGCAAGTTTTTTCTTTTGTCCATCCAACCCCACCATCATCTTCATCATCTAAGGAGACATCACCCTGCCAAATTTCAACTCTAGAAAGAACCCCTAGGTGGCCCTAGCATTTTGTCAAGCAGGTTGGGTGCATGACAGAATTTTTGTCTCTTCCTAAACTGCATTGAGCATTGGGTTAGTTGGCTAAACTAACTTGTCTACTAGCTCTTCTATACTCAGGTGCATGACACTGGCAAGTACCTCTTGCATCAGAACCCTCTAGATTCCCCTGGCATTGCATCGAGCATGTTGTGCGCATGCACAGAGCACTTCCAGAGCGTGCGTTGTGCACCGCTGGCATCGACTCCTGCCACTCCCTCTGCTGTCTGCCCTGCTCGCCCGAGTCTTCCAATGGATCACCCCGTCCACCCTGAACCCTACCAACACTCTTCCTCGTCCTCTAGCGCCGGCTAGCACCGCCCTCCGCCGCTGCTGCCGTAGCCTTCTCGGGCACGACACCGCCAAGCCACCCGGCGCCCTCCTAGCCTACCAAGCTCGCCCGAGCTTATCTACGGGAGTTACTGCCCACACCAACCCTCCATCGCCCTCGCTGACCCACGCCACCGACCGCAACCACTTAGACGGTGCAGTAATGGCCGCTGCCGTCGTGACCCCTTCAGGAAGCCACGGCACCAACCTCCCCCGGCCTATTTAACCCCCCGAGCTATCTATCGTGGCCAGAATCTCTCCTACTCCCTCTCGTGAGCTGCCCCGAGTACCCAATCCACCGGAGATGGCCGTCCTCGTCGTCTTCGACCACCACGGCCACCACCACCTTCCGGTTAAATCCGACGCCACCAGAGCCTCCCCCTCCTCCATTTCTTCTCCTACAGCCTCCACTCGACTCCAGGACTCCGTTCCACCACTTATTTTCGCCTGAGATCGACCGTGGGCAAAAGCCCCAAATCGCCGCGACCGGAGCCTTCCGGGGAACCTCGCCGCCGGTGACTCCACCCCTCTCTCCGACCGTGCCGGGTACCGGAGGGACCGCCAGGACCACCTGAGCTCGCCGGTGGGCTCAGATCGCCAAGATTCGCCGTCGTTCACCGGCGACGATCGCCGGAACGCCCGCCCTGTTCTGTCGCGGGAGTGAGACGACGACCCGGTCAAACCCGACAAGCGGGGCCCGGTCGCTAGACTCTCCTCGCCTCTCTACGGGCGCGGCTGAGCAGCTGGGCCGGCCCAGTGGCACGCACGACTATATAGCGCTCAGGGCGCTTCTCTGCTCTCTTTTTTTCAAGTAGTATTCCATTAATTCCACATCAATATTTCCAACTCCAAATTTGATGATTCTAATTTCTAAACACTCCTAAAAACATGCTCTATTATACTAGCTAGGGTGAACATTTTTACTATGCTTTATCTTTACTGGATCTATCAAATATCCCATTTCCCAAATTATTCTAAATTAGAATTCCATAAGTAATTCATAATAACTCCAAACAAATTGATTCTTTTTCTGTTAATTTTAATTTTTCATCTAGTTTATTTTAGTATTTACTTCAAAAATATTTGAAACACTTTTTAGCACTATTTTTGTTTTATGTGGTAATTTCAATATTTTTAAAAATAGGAAATGGAGGGAAGATAAAATTTTCAAACTTTTGGAATACACCCCACACTTCTGCATGCTCAAGGCAAGCATCTTTAACAACGATATGGTGATTGCATGGTTAATTGTTTGCATGAATAAATAAATTATGCATAGGTTGAATTCAAATAGAATTTGCAAGCATGTAGTGTTGGCATGTTTCATCATACCGTGCATCGTGTGTTTGCCGTGACTAACTTGCCGGAGCAGGCCTAAGAGAAATACTATTACCGGCAGAAGGGTGATCACGTTGGAGCATGATCATGCCTTGGTTCTTATGCATGTTGGAGCATGCAAGGGTTGTGGCCCTGTTTGGTATTGCTGTGGAAAGAATACTTTGTTGAGCTACGCACTTCAGGAAAAATTAAACCTCCTGAGTCGACCGTAGATCGAGTCTTGTTCCGGTAACCCCCATACTTGTTCTGTGCGGCCACAGGTCCCTGCCACAGGTAGGGTATGGTTCAGCAAGTTGATAACCCCTTTCCATGCACACACCATATAGAGGGCCATGATGAGGGTTTCCGCGGCCGCGGACTAAATCCTGTCATCGGGTCAGGGGGCATGGGTGTTTCCAGTTGTGATTGAGAGGGGGGCACCCCTTGTAATCCGCGCGTATGAATAGTGATCCCATGCAGGATGTTGGTCTCTTCGTCTTAGAGTTTTTCTTGAACGATGCTTTGGGTGATTCTTGGCATCCGAAAAGTTAATCTGGTGTGTGCTGGTTAGGTGTGTTTTCAACCCAAAGACCGTAATGGGAATTAGTCAGTGTCACGGTACTGACTAAAGAAATCCTTTACTTGTGGGTAAAGAGTACACCCTCTGCAGAGTTTAAACCTATTCGAATAGCCGTGTCCGCGGTTAAGGGCTACAGTCTGGGTTGGTGAAGTGTCGGTCTTAGTGTCGGTCTTCGGAGGAAAATAATTAAATTGAGCCTGAATTATTTGCAGGATAATTGTTGTCACCCTGTTGCTACCATGAATATTTTATGCATGTTAATATTATTATGGTTATGCATATTATTGAGGACTAACCCGTTCTCTTATTTTGTATTTCCTGAGTGTCTTAGGGGCTGGCTAGACTACCCCGGGCACTCAATTTTATTTTCAAGACCTCTCGTGGCGTCTCTCGAGTTAACAGGCGGTTTATCCCGCCACTACTCTTGTGGACACCCGATTGTTATTTCTCTTGAAGTCCGACCGTGGTGTCACTTGACACCCGACTGGCATTTCTTTTCAAGACCTCTTCGCGGCGTCCCTCGAGTTTACAGGCGGTCCCGCCACTACTCTTGTGGACACACGGTTGGCATTTCTTTTATTTTTCTGAACGACACTTGGGCTGGCTAGACTACCCGTGGCATTCATTTTCTTTATTTCTAATAAGTTTGATCATGACTAACATGCTATGTTCATGTTCATATCATTTTATTGCCATGATTTAAATTTCAGTCAGCATGAGCATAACATTTAATCCAACATGAGCATATGCATTCACTATATCTTCTGTTCATGATGTTTGCGAGTACATTCAAACGTACTCACAGGCTTGTCCATGGCTATTTACTTGGCAAGGTCAGGAATTCAGCGAGGAGTACCTCAGCGATGTCCGTGCGGAGCCTAGGATGGTAGCCACACGTAATAGGAATTATCCAGGTCGGCCGTTCCTGTGGGAATGGAGCCCCATCGACGTTGGTTAACCACAAGTCGCTTCCGTCACCCGTCACAAGATATCATTGTTGTATCATTAGACCTTTATGGTCTTGTATCAAATTCTTGTAATAGCTTGGTAATATGTAACAAGGACGTGTCCACCAGTAACAGTAATCCTGGGCTGGTGGTAACACGAGGGGTTAAATTTCTGGGATATTTGTGTCCCCGAAATCCGGCCCCGACAGCCTTGGTATCAGAGCCAGGCTGACCATAGGCTAATCCTATCTTGGCCTGGTCGCTATCTCTAGGTTTCCACACCATTCACATTCTTTCCTGTCCACAGTCAAGCCCATCCTATCCGATAACCGCACAGTGGCTAGCCGACATCTTTTTGATAGTCGGTGCCCAACCTATCAACCTAGTCCATAGGCCGTGTGCCTGTGGCCGACACCTGAGTTATCCCATCCACAAGCGCGCGATGGAAGACTCGGCTAGCCTATAAAGGAAGCCCTGCCTCAACTCAGCACAGCACGGCCTTCATTCTCACTTTAATCCAAACCACCAAGATGCCTCGTTCCCTCATCCACTACGAGACCACCGCGCCGGAGCTTGATGGCTTCGTCCGCATACTCTCTAACGTCACCCGATGTGCCCATGGTTTGGAAGAATCACCACGATATGTGGTGGGCCAAGCAAGGGATCGCAATGGCCTCACCCAGTTTTGGGCCACAGTATCTATTAATGGAAGGGCTTTGGCACAAGAACACTCTCACCGATTCACGGGAAGAGTAATGGCTGGTGAATATCAAGCCATCCAGTATGCCGCTAGAGAAGCCGTTGCCCAACTTCGCCACCAAGATTCAATAACTCACAATCGCTCATTTTTCTAGTATCCATCCAGATCCAGCTATGATAGAGGGATGCATTTTGCCAACTCCGAGCACGAGCAAAACCCTGCCCTGGAAAACTTGGTGCATTTTGTGGCCGCACAAGAGTCACTGCTCACCCAAGTTGCCAGGGAACTCTCCATTACGAGTAGAGCCATTGCTCAACACCCATTAGTAAGGGGGAGTGCAGAACCATCAGTTATTCTGTCAGCAGTCCTAGGAAGTAATCCAAGAATTCCAGGGGATGACCAGTAGAATGGCCCGTCCCTCTCTTCTGGCTACTCTCGTCGAGTGTTTGAAGAGTACACGGCTAGGGTCAGAGCTGGAACGTCTCATCCGGAACCGTAGAGGGTCACGAGTTTGGTTGTTGCTGTGTCTAATGCTAGTTTACATAACGCAACCGTTGTATGATATTTTAGGGCGTATATCGTAAGTGCATTGCTATGTTTGCATTTTGCATATTATTGTTTGTTTGGATACGCATTTAATTCTTCCGTCCTTAACAAATCTCGAGGACGAGATTTTCTTAAGGGGGGTAGAGTTTGTAACACCCCAAAAATTCAACCATGATTTTATTAAGTAAAATATGGCCAGAAATAAAATTTTGAAATTTTATTAAGTCCTTTATTATTTTTAGAGTATTTTCTATTTTTGTTTTCCAAAATTCTTCCATCCATATAGAAATTTTTGGAAATAATATTATGGGCTCTGGTAGTTTTCTTTCAATCATTTCATTTATATTATAATAATAGTAGGAATTATTTTCATAATAAAATTTGCCTCTAAATAATTCTTTTAATAGCTTTTTCAATACTTTAAATGCCTCTGTTGCACTACAACCATTTCAAATAATCCTTTCAAAATTCCACAAAAATTATGAGAGGTCATATGATGCCCATATGTCACTTTGGTGCAAAAACACAACTTAGTCTTTTGTAAATTTTGAGTGAAACAATCTCTTTTCATTTCTGTCCCATTTCTGAGTTATAACTGCAACCCCAATTTTCCCAGCTCCAAAAATTCTGAAATTTTTCCCACCTATAGTCCTTCCAACTAAACCCTTAAGTCCAAAAATTTAGGCCCATTGGAATCTTTTCAGTTCACCAAATATTCCTCTAAAGTTTCTGTCCAGAACTGAAATTCACCAAAAGTTGCACCTGCAAGTTTTTCCTTTTGTCCATCCAACCCCACCATCATCTTCATCATCTAAGGAGACATCACCCTGCCAAATTTCAACTCTAGAAAGAACCCCTAGGTGGCCCTAGCATTTTGTCAAGCAGGTTGGGTGCATGACAGAATTTTTGTCTCTTCCTAAACTGCATTGAGCACTGGGTTAGTTGGCTAAACTAACATGTCTACTAGCTCTTCTATACTCAGGTGCATGACACTGGCAAGTACCACTTGCATCAGAACCCTCTAGATTCCCCTGGCATTGCATCGAGCATGTTGTGCGCGTGCACAGAGCACGTCCAGAGCGTGCGTTGTGCACCGCTGGCATCGACTCCTGCCACTCCCTCTGCTGTCTTCCCTGCTCCCCTGAGTCTTCCACTGGTTCACCCCGTCCACCCTGGACCCTACCGACACTCTCCCTCGTCCTCTAGCGCCGGCTAGCACCGCCCTGTGCTGTAGCCTTCTCGGGCACGACACCGCCAAGCCACCCGGCGCCCTCCTAGCCTACCAAGCTCGCCCGAGCTTATCTACGGGAGTTACTGCCCACACCAACCCTCCACCCTCCTCGCTGACACACGCCACCGACTGCAACCACTTCGACGGTGCAGTAATGGCCGGCGCCGTCGTGACCCCTTTAGGAAGCCACGGCACCGACCTCCCTCGGCCTATTTAACCCCCCCCCCCGAGCTATCTATCGTGGCCAGAATCTCTCCTACTCCCTCTCGTGAGCTGCCCCAAGCACCCAATCCACCGGAGATGGCCGTCCTCGTCGTCTTCGACCACCACGGCCACCGCCACCTTTCGGTTAAATCCGACGCCACCAGAGCCTCCCCTCCTCCATTTCTTCTCCTACAGCCTCCACTCGACTCTAGGACTCCGTTCCACCACTTATTTTTGCCTGAGATCGACCGTGGGCAAAAGCCCCAAATCGTCGCCGCCAGAGCCTTTCGGGGAACCTCGCCGCCGGCGACTCCACCCCTCTCTCCGACTGTGCCGGGTACCGGAGGGACCACCAGGACCACCTGAGCACGCCGGTAGGCCCAGATCGCCAAGATTCGCCATTGTTCGCCTGCGACGATCGCCGGAACGCCTGCCCTATTCTATCGCGGGAGTGAGACGATGACCCGGTCAAACCCGACAAGCGGGGCCCGGTCGCCAGCCTCTCCTCGCCTCTCTACGGGCGCGGCTGAGCAACTGGGCCGGCCCAGTGGCACGCACGGCTATATAGCGCTCAGGGCGCTTCTCTGCTCTCTTTTTTTTTCAAGTAGTATTCCATTAATTCCACAGCAATATTTCCAACTCCAAATTTGATGATTCTAATTTCTAAACACTCCTAAAAACATGCTCTATTATTCTAGCTAAGGTGAATGTTTTTACTATGCTTTTATCTTTACTGGATTTATGAAATATCCCATTTCCCAAATTATTCTAAATTAGAAATTCCATAAGTAATTCATAAGAACTCCAAACAAATTGATTCTTTTTCTATTAATTTTAATTTTTCATCTAATTTATTTTAGTATTTACTTCAAAAATATTTGAATCACTTTTTAGCACTATTTTTGTTTTATGTGGTAATTTCAATATTTTTGAAAATAGGAAATGGAGGGAAGATAATTTTTTTTAAACTTTTGGAGTACACCCCACACTTCTGCATGCTCAAGGCAAGCATCTTGAACACTTGATATGGTGATTGCATGGTTAATTGTTTGCATGAATAAATAAATTATGCATAGGTTGAATTCAAATAGAATTTGTATGCATGTAGTGTTGGCACGTTTTATCGTACCGTGCATCGTGTATTTGCCATGACTAACTTGCAGGAGCAGGCCTAAGAGAAATACTATTACCGGCAGAAGGGTGATCACGTTGGAGCATGATCATGCCTTGGCTGTTATGCATGTTGGAGCATGCAAGGGTTGTGGCCCTGTTTGGTATTGCTGTTGAAAGAATACTTTGTTGAGCTAACCACTGCAGGAAAAATTAAACCTCCTGAGTCGACCGTAGATCGAGCCTTGTTCTAGTAACCCCCATACTTGTTCCGTGCTACCACAGGTCCCTGCCACAGGTAGGGTATGGTTCAGTAAGTTAATAACCCCTTTCCATGCACACACCGTATAGAGGGCCACGATGAGGGTTTCCGCGGCCGCGGACTAAATCCTGTCATCGGGTCAGGGGGCATGGGTGTTTCCAGTTGTGATTGAGAGGGGGGCACCCCTTGTAATCCGCGCATATGAATAGTGATCCCATGCAGGACGTTGGTCTCTCCGTCTTAGAGTTTTTCTTGAACGATGCTTTGGGTGATTCCTGGCATCCGGAAAGTTAATCTGGTGTGTGCTAGTTAGGCGTGTTTTCAACCCAAAGACCGTAATGGGAATTAGTCAGTGTCACGGTACTGACTAAAGAAATCCTTTACTTGTGGGTAAAGAGTACACCCTCTGCAGAGTTTAAACCTATTTGAATAGCCGTGTCCGCGGTTAAGGGCTACAGTCTGGGTTGGTCAAGTGTCGGTCTTAGTGTCGGTCTTCGGAGGAAAATAATTAAATTGAGCCTGAATTATTTTGCAGGATAATTGTTGTCACCATGTTGCTACCATGAATATTTTATGCATGTTAATATTATTATGGTTATGCATATTATTGAGGACTACCCCGTTTCTCTTATTTTGTATTTCCTGAGTGTCTAAGGGGCTGGCTAGACTACCCCTGGCACTCAATTTTATTTTCAAGACCTCTCGTGGCGTCTCTCGAGTTAACAGGCGGTTTATCCCGCCACTACTCTTGTGGACACCCGATTGGCATTTCTCTTCAAGTCCGACCGTGGCGTCACTTGACACCCGACTGGCATTTCTTTTCAAGACCTCTTCGCGGCCTCCCTCGAGTTTACACGCGGTTCCGCCACTACTCTTGTGGACACATGATTGGCATTTCTTTTATTTTTCTGAATGACACTTGGGCTGGCTAGACTACCCATGGCATTCATTTGCTTTATTTCTAATAAGTTTGATCATGACTAACATGCTATGTTCACGTTCATATCATTTTATTGTCATGATTTAAATTTCAGTCAGCATGAGCATAACATTTAATCCAACATGAGCATATGCATTCACTATATCTTCTGTTCATGATGTTTGCGAGTACATTCAAATGTACTCACAGGCTTGTCCCTGGCTATTTACTTGGCCAGGTCAGGAATTCAGCGAGGAGTACCTCAGCGACGTCTGTGCGGAGCCTAGGATGGTAGCCACGCGGGATAGGAATTATCCAGGTCGGCCGTTCCTGTGGGAATGGAGCCCCATCGACGTTGGTGAACCACAAGTCGCTTCCGTCACCCGTCCCCAGATATCATTGTTGTATCATTAGACCTTTATGGTCTTGTATCCAATTCTTGTAATAGCTTGGTAATCTGTAACAAGGACGTGTCCACCAGTAACAGTAATCCTGGGTTGGTGGTAACACGAGGGGTTAAATTTCTGGGATATTTTGTGTCCCCGAAATCCGGCCCCGACACTTACTAGCAAACAATTTCATAAGTTCATCCATCTTTCCACTCAAAGTATTAATTTCTTCAATCGCATGCACTTTTTTACTAGTGGAAGATCTTCCGGTATGCCATTGAGAGTAATTTGCCATAATATTATCTAGGAGTTTAGTAGCTTCTCCTAATGTAATTTCCATAAAAGTACCTCCCGCAGCGGAATCTAAAAGATTTCTAGATGCAAAAAATCAATCCGGCATAAATTTTTTGTATGAACATCCATAAACTTAAACCATGACTAGGGCAATTTCTTATCATCAATTTTATCCTCTCCCAAGATTGTGCAAGATGTTCATGATCAAGTTGCTTAAAATTCATTATATCGTTCCTAAGGGAGATGATCTTAGTGGGAGGAAAATACTTGGAAATAAAAGCATCTTTACACTTATTCCAAGAATCA
This sequence comes from Thinopyrum elongatum, assembly GCA_011799875.1. Taxonomy (NCBI): domain Eukaryota; kingdom Viridiplantae; phylum Streptophyta; class Magnoliopsida; order Poales; family Poaceae; genus Thinopyrum; species Thinopyrum elongatum. Next base: position 584,194,388 of record CM022299.1, read on the forward strand.
ATACTATTTTTTGGCAAAGATGAAAACCAAGTTTTAGCACGATCTTGTAGTGAGAACAGAAATAGCTTCAATTTAACAATATCATTATCCACATCTTTTTTCTTTTGCATCTCACATAACTCAACGAAAGTATTTAGATGGGATGCGGCATCTTCACTATGAAGGCCAGAAAATTGATCTTTCATAACAAGATTCAACAAAGCGGCATTAATTTCATAGGATTCCGCACTAGTGGCGGGAGCAATCGGAGTACTAATAAAATCATTATTATTAGTATTGGAAAAGTCACACAACTTGGTATTTTCTTGAGACATCGTGACAAAGCAAGCAATCTAGCACACGAGCAACCAAAAAGCAAACGAAAAGACGAATGAAAAAAGGGCAAATAAAAAGGTAAATCTTTTTATGTTTTTCTGAAATTGTTTTAGAAGTGGGGGAGAGGAAAACGAGAGGCAAATGGCAAATAATGTAATGCAAGAGATGAGAGTTTATGGCGTGTACTTGGTAGGCTTGATATAGAACCTCCCCGACAATGGCGCCAGAAATTCTTCCTGCTACTTCTTGAGCTTCCGTTGGTTATTCCCTTGAAGAGGAAAGGGTGATGCAGCAAAGTAGAGATAAGTATTTCCATCAGTTTGAAAACCAAGGTATCAATCCAGTAGGAGGTACACGCAAGTCTCCAATCTATGCACCTGCACAAACAATCAAACACTTGCACCCAACGCGATAAAGTGGTTGTTAATCCCTTCACGGTCACTTGTAAGGATGAGATCTGATAGAGATAGACATGAAAGATTACTAAAATGTAAAACAAAATAAAAGTAAATAAATTGCAGCAAGGTATTTTTGGTTTATAGATCTGAAAATATATGATGGAAAATAGACCCGGGGGCCATAGGGGTTTCACTAGAGGCTTCTCTCTTGAAAGAAAACATACGGTGGGTGAACAAATTACTGTCGAGCAATTGATAGAAAAGCACAAGTTACGACAATATCCAAGGCAATGATTATGAATATAGGCATCACGGCCGTGTCAAGTAGACCGACTCCTGCCTGCATCTACTACTATTACTCCACACATCGACCGCTATCCAGTGCATCTAGAGTATTAAGTTCATAAGAACGGAGTAACACCTTAAGTAAGATGACATGATGTAGAGGGATAAACTCAAGCAATATGATGAAAACCCCATCTTTTTATCCTTGGTGGCAACAATACAGTACGTGCCTCGCTACCCCTACTTTGTCACTGGGTGAGGACACCACAAGATTGAACCCAAAACTAAGCACCTCTCCCATTGCAAGAAGAACCAATCTATTTGGCCAAACCAAACCGATAATTCGAAGAGAAATACAAAGATATCAAATCATGCATATAAGAATTCAGAAAAGACTCAAATAATATTCATAGATAATCTGATCATAAATCCACAATTCATCGGATCTCGACAAACATACTGCAAAAGAATATTACATCAGATAGATCTCCAAGAACATCAAGGAGAACATTGTATTGAAGATCAAAGAGATAGAAGAAGACATCTAGCTACTAGCTATGGACCCATAGGTCTGTGGTAAACTACTCATGCTTCATCGGAAGGAAAATAGGGTTGATGTAGAAGCCCTCCGTGATAGAATCCCCCTCCGGCAGGGTGCCCAAAAAGGCCCCAAGATGGGATCTCACGGGAACAGAAGTTTACAGCAGCGGAAAAGTATTTTGGTGGACGCTTCTGGTGGTTTGGGAATATTTGGGAATTTGTAGAGCTGAGAGGGAGGTCGGTGGACTCCCGAGGGGCCCACAAGCCAGGGGGCGCCCCCCTAGTGCCCGCCCTGAGGTCTTGTGGAGTCCTCGGGACTCTTCTGGCCCTCTCTCCAAGTTACGTGGGTGTCATCTGGTCCAAGAAAAATCATCGCGCAAGTTTTATTCCGTTTGGACTCCATTTGATATTCCTTTTCTGTAAAACTCAAAAACAAGAAAAAAACAGAAACTGGCACTGGGCTCTAGGTTAATAAGTTAGTCCCAAAAATAATATAAAATAGCATATTAATGTATATAAAACATCCAAAACAGATAATATAATAGCATGGAACAATCAAAAATTATAGATACGTTGGAGACGTATCAGGAGGATGTGCATCGTTTCTCCGTTCGATGGCGTCGAGGCAGCACGTCCCGATCTGCGGTACCCGCCATTCTCTCTGACCAAGCTCCGGCGTGGTAGGGCCTTCGCCACTTGCTCGCTGCTGCAGTATGGGCATATCGCGGCCGCTTGCGCCCTCCTAGTTACATCCCGACGACCTCAGGTACAGCTTCCTCTGGCCTTGCTCCACTACCCATCTTCCCATGTTGCCGCATGTGGATCTTCTTTAGTTCTTTGCTTACAACGTATGTCGGCCAGTGTACTTTCCATCTTGCAATGTTGTCCTCACACCGTTTTTGATAAACTACCATACTGCTATGTTTCCCTTATGACATGATGAAATATGCTTCTTTTTTGTCTCCGTATGTGTCTTGAACTGTTATTGGGTAGTAATTGTTTCCTTTCTACATCTTTTTTGCAAACAGGGCTATCCAATTCACCTCATTGCTATTGCGACCTTTTGGTGAACTACACAAATCACTTTTTTCTTAAGAGTGTCATGTGCATTTCTACTAAAATGTCACACGGGCAACGTCTCTACATTTCAGTGCGACTGCACAAAGGGAGATTGGTTTTGCTATCCTCCCCATCCAACTCCGAGCCTAATCTTCTCCAACAAGTGGTTAGTTTTATGAGAGATTGCAAAGGTGACCGGCTTCTACTTGTGTGTGTATGTTTCATCAACTACTACTGGTGCCAGTATTAATGTAATCACACTTGTTCAATATCTTTGCAAACAGGGATCCTCAGCTCGATTTTAGTGGAACTGCACAAAATGATCGGATGATCCATGTCCTCCATAGAATCCTTTCTTGGCTAACATGTCTTGTTCACTTCAATAGAACTGCGTGAAACTAGCTGCCAACCAATGAACGGCAGGAAATGGAACCATGCCTATGGACATCATACTTCAATTTTTTATTTTTCTTTATTTGTACACATTCTCACAACTTTGTATTCAGTTGTGATGTAAATATTGACGCTTTTTTTAGATGCATTAGCATGCATGTTAATTTCCTTTGTATTTGATGGAATGTTGTAACGAGACAACTTTGGAGGCAAGAGGACACATGAAACCAACGTTGAAAGCTTCATAGCATTACAACATAGTTTCATTATGCTGGAAAATTATGTGTACATATAAACGTATCCCGTAAGATTGATAGCAATGCCACAAATCATTCAAACTTCCTTTCGCCCACATGTGGAACATCTAGAATCCGGTTCAAAGTGCCATGTACCGCTAGCAATATTCACCCCGCTTGTTGCGCCGCAGTAATAATGACTAATGAGCAGTCAAATCACAGAGCCCCACCTTTCCCGCAGTACTAGTAAAAGTTGCTCGGGCGAAGCAACCATCATTTCACTCTCCGTTGAATGCGCTCGTATTCCAAAATTCCAAGAGTAAAGTTTCTCGGACGAAGCAACCATAAGTACAAGCGAATATTGGATGGTAGCCGCACAACATCAAGTGTATGGGTTTATGGGGCTCAATTCAAAAATTGAAACCAACCAATGAAGTACTAGATGGTGAGCGTTTAGAGCAAGTACAATAGGAATGACGTAGGCAGGCTGTAAGACTATAAATAGTCCCTCCTTTCCAGTTTATAAGGCCCAATTTCAAAATCTCTCCAACCAAGGTAGACGGTGAGTGATGGAATACATTTCGTAGTTTGCACAAGTACTTAATTAGTACGCTCATTTTTCTCAAAAAGATATGTTTACCGATGCATTAATTACTCCCTTCGTTGCTAAATATTTGTCTTTTTAGAGATTTCAAATGGACTACCACATACGAATGTATATAGACATATTTTAGAGTGTAGATTCACTCATTTTGCTTCGTATGTAGTCACTTGTTGAAATCTCTAAAAAGACAAATATTTAGGAACGGAGGGAGTACAATGCATGCATGCATGGCCACTAAATTTCCATGAACTTCTACACGCATTGGTGAGTTTTCTCCTGATACTTGCATCGGGTGATTTAATGCACCTCGAAATCCAAACATATGATGGTAAGTACTAGTAGAATTGAGACTTATAAAACAGAAAACGAATTTTTTTAGATGAGCCCTATAAACCGGAAAGGAGGGAGTATTGTACTAGTACCCAAAATTTAAGTTTTTCCATTTTATAAGTCACATTTTTATTAATTTCCATCACATGTTCAGATTTCAAGGTGCATTAAATCTCTGCTTGGAAGAATTAAGATAAAACTCACCAATACATGTAATGCTACTTGGTCCGCTCACGTGGGTGTGCGGCCGTGTGCGGCGATGAACACAGCGTGGCGGGACACCATCGCTTCCTTAGTAGTGTGCTCTGGGGTGGAGTGGACGGACAACCATATAGTGCGGTGGTTTTTTAGACAAACGACGCTGGAAATTCGGATTCCCCTACAATCTTGGTCATTTACTATCGCACACGCTTCATTTCTGTCACCTCTGGAAACTGTGTGCGCTCACCTGACTGGGTTGCATTGTAATTGGCCGGAACCCCAAGCACGTGGATCGCGTGTGTGTGTCGTAGGATGCACCGTGATCGAACGGCAATCCACGTCCCTCTCATCACACCCATCTAGCTGTAGCTGGGTTTTGAAGTATGTGGGCTAATAAATATATAGAGAATGCACATAATGAGCCCAAAAAAGTGCCAAATTTGAACAAGTTACTTCCTCCATCGAGGTGCATAAGTGCATCCACAGTGCTTGGAGGCGGGCTTGCCTCCAAGCTGGGACCCACGTCCAGCCCAAGCTCATTGCAAAACTGTCGTAGTGTATAGCAAATGGCTTCAAGCCTCTAAGGTAGACCCATGTTTAATAAACAACTAATTCCCTAGCCAGATCCTTCAGATCCGCTTTGCATGGCCAGAACTATTTCCTCTGGCTAAGTTAGTTCAGGGTTAGTTATGAGCTACTACCTCCGTCCTGGATTATTAGTCCCCTTTGTGATTTGTGTCAAATTTTGACCAAATATTTAACTCATAAAATATTAATGCATGTCAACAAAAATTAAATCATTGGATTCGTATTTGAACATAGTTTTCAATGATATATTTTTTTGTGACATGCAAGAACATTTTGTTAGAAACTAACTCTAACCTCTAGCTAAGTTGGAGTATCCAAACAGGGCCAATGACAAGTAGGACAAGCAGATTATTCTATTCAAACCAAAATGTTAGGCAACCTCTATACTAAGCGTCGATGATAGCAGTGTATAGCGCCAGCCTGTAAGGACTTAGAGGCAGCCTTAGAGGCATCAAATCAACACACCGTGGATGCTCTAAAGTCAACTTACGAGAAACTGGACCCACTCACGGCACGCCTGTCGCGTTTGGTCCGCCGGTCAAAGTGCTTCCTATTGTCATATCACTGTTCTTTTTAGATTTAGAATGTTATTGGCATATCTCTAACATGTGGGAGCGAGTGTGAGCGAACCAACCTTAATCGACGGCAAAATCGCCTGCCGGACGTACTTTGAGAGAGACGAGGAGTGAGAAGCGATACAGGCTGGTGGATTACTAGAGCTAGGTGTCGCACAGAGGCCGAGAAATATGGTGATAGCGTGCAGTGGGCATGTACGTATGATGTAACTACACAAGGCTTGTCGTGTTTCCTACTCCTCCGGTCTAAATGTGCAGAAGATTTGGTTGATTCTACAGTAGTACTAAAAAGTTTAGCAACTAAAGCCTCCAATGCACCGGTGCTAACTTGAGGTGCTAAGCACATTAAAAAGTTTAGCAACTAAAGCCTCCAATGCATCGGTGCTAACATGAGGTGCTAAGCACATTAAAAAAATTAGCAACTAAAGCCTCCAATGAATAGGTGCTTAAGTTGTTGTAGCTAAGCATCCGTCATTTAATGATTTAGCATTGGGAGGGGCCAAGTGCAGACACTCCACTGCTCGGTTTCTTGGTCCTTCTCGGTCATCGGAAATCGTTCTTTCTCCTTTTCCCGACACATGGGACATCCAGCTTCCAGGTCGTGTCATGCAAGAAAATGGCTGGTCTCATGTTTAAAGCTTGTTGTGCTATAGTAGATGTAGATGTAGTGTAGACATAGATGCAGATGTAGATGTACATGTAGAGAAGTAGAGATAAGTGAGACTCACCAACGGTCACCAACGTAGGCCGAGTACGTGCATGAATCACCCGCAAAAAAAGGAGTACGTGCACGAAGCGAAGGAATCCACGCACATACTCTTTGCCTCTTTCCCTAACACATACGCGCGGGTACATGGTGGAGCTCATTTCTGGATCAAGAGGCAGCTCACATGATAATTTGACACATGTAGTAGTTGTTCACTTAGTGGAGGGTCGGGAACCACGCGTGAATGAATCAAAGTTCGACCATGAAGCGCTGGCGTGTTTTTTTTTAATTTTTTTTTCTTCAATGGCACGTACGCAATTTGTTTCTTCAATGGCACGTGAATCGTGCATGTACAAAATGATGGAGCATGGGATGGGATGGTAGCCATGGACATGGTCGACCCTCTTTGGAGACGACTACAACTACTTTAATGTATGTTTAAAAAAAACCACTACTTTGGTGTGTCCTGTCAACTCGCAGAATGATGAGAAGCTTGCTTACTACATCCTCTACGTAGCCCGACACGTAGCCCACACTATTGTACTAAAGTAGTACTAGCAGTTGCAGTATGGGAGCACCGAAAGGATGGGGGCACCTAATATTTCCCCATCCAGACCGATCCCAAGCTGGCTTCTCACCTTCCTGGCCCAACAAAAACCCCTCCCCCCTCCTGCGCGTGCTTCCCGCCCGGCGCCAGCTGAGCCCGCCTCTCCACATTTATGGCAAGTCAGGGCGATGCGACCTCTCACTGCGTCCGCCATTGAAGCAGCGTGCCGGCCGAGGGCGTCGCCCGTTGCATGCCCGGCATTAGACTACTCACAGTGGAGAGTAACTTTAGAGCCAGTCTAATGAGGCCTAGTCAGGAGTACTAGATGAGAGAGAGAGAGAGATAGAGAGAGAGATAGAGAGAGAGAGAGAGAGAGACAGAGAGAGAGAGAAAGACGAAGAGAAGAGGTGCAAGCACGCACTCGTCCCCTACCGTACACGCGCGGGTACATGTCGGGGCCGGATTTCGGGGACACGACATATCCCAGAAAATTAACCCCTCGTGTCATCACCACCCCAGGATTACCGTTACTGGTGAACACGTCCTTGTTACAGATTACCAAGCTAGTACAAGAATTGGACACAAGACCATAAAGGTCAAATGATACAACAGTGATTCTAGTGGTGGATGACGGAATTGTCTCGCGGTTCTTCAACGTCGATGGGGTTCCATTCCCATAGGAACGGCTGACCTGGATAATTCCTATCCCGCATGGCTGCCATCCTAGACTCCGCATGGACATCGCTGTGGTACTCCTTGTAGAAATCCTGACCTGGCCAAGTAAATAGTCAGGGACAAGCCTGTGAGTACGTTTGAATGTACTCGCAAACATCATGAACAAAAGATATACCGAATGCAACAATTAAATTATAAGATCATGATGAACCAAACTTTATGCGTATGCTCATGCTGGACTATATAAAATGCATGCTGACAGGAATTAAATCATGGCATGATAAAATATTAGCATGTGAAAATATATAAAAAAATTTAGTGATAAACAAGGAAATTCAAAGGAAAACAAATAAAAGAATTGCCGGTCGGATGTCAAGTTACACCACGGTAGGTCTTGAAGAGAAATGCCAATTGGGTGTCTACAAGAGTAGTGGAGGGACCGCCTGTAAACTCAAGAGACGCCACGAGAGGTCTTGAAAAGAAATGCCAGTCGGGTGTCAAGTGACGCCACGGTCGGACTTGAAGAGAAATGCCAATCGGGTGTCTAAAAGAGAAATCGGACGAGACAGGACCATCCGAGAACTCAGGCGACGCCTCGAGAGGTCTTGAAAAGAAATTCCAGTCGGGTGTCAAGTGACGCCACGGTCGGACTAGAAGAGAAATGCCAATCGGGTGTCCACAAGAGTAGTGGCGTGATAAACTGCCTGTTAACTCGAGGGACGCCATGGAGAGGTCTTAAAAATAAAATTGAGTGCCCGGGGTAGTCTAGCCAGCCCCTGAGACACTCAGGAAATACCAAATAAGAGAAATGGGTTAGTCCTCAATAATATGCACAACCATAAAAACATTAACATGCATAAATTATTCATGGTAGCATCAGGGTGTTAATAATTATCCTGCAAAATATATCAGGCACCATTTAATTATTTTCCTCCGAAGACCGACACTTGACCAACCCAGACTGTAATCCTTGACCGCGGACACGGCTATTCGAACAGGTTTAAACTTTGCAGAGGGTGTACTCTTTACCCACAAGTAAAGGATTTCTTTAGTCAGTACCGTGACACTGACTAATTCCCATTACGGTCTTTGGAATGAAAACACACCTAACCAGCACACACCAGATTAACTTTCCGGATGCCAGGAATCACCCAAGGCATCGTTCAAGAAAAACTCTGAGACGGAGAGACCAACGTCCTGCATGGGATCACTATTAATACGCGCGGATTCCAAGGGGTGCCCCCCTCTCAGTCACAACTGGAAACACCCATGCCCCCTGACCCAATGACAGGATTTAGTCCCGAATCCCTGGGAAACCCTCATCGTGGCCCTCTGTACGGTGTGTGCACGGAAAGGGGTTATCAACTTACTGAACCATACCCTACCTGTGGCAGGAACCTGTGGCAGCACGAAACAAGTATGGGGGTTACCGGAACAAGACTCGATCTACGGTCCACTCAGGAGGCATTAAGTTTCCTGCAATGGTTAACACAACAAGGCATTCTTTTAACAGCAATACCAACAGGGCCACAACCCTTGCATGCTCCAACATGCACAACAAACAAGGCATGATTCACGCTCCAACGTGATCATCCTCCTGCCGGTAACGGGATTTCTCTTATGCCTGCTCCTTCAAGTTAGTCATGGCAACACACGATGCACAGTACGATGAAACATGCCAACACTACATGCATGCAAATTTTACTCAAATTCAAATCATGCAAGCACTACTAGCAATATGTAATTTAGTTTGAATTTAACATAGTCATGTTTAAATTATTCTAGCAAATAAACTACCATGCATTCACCATATCAAGTGTTCAAGATGCTTGCCTTGAGCATGCAGAGATATTGGGTGCACTCCAAAAGTTTTAAAAGTTTCTTCCCTCCATTTTTCATATTTTCAAAAATATTTATATTACCACATAAAGCAAAAATAGTGCCAAAAATTGTTTCAAATATTTTTGAAATAAGTACTAAAATAAACTAGATGAAAACTTAGAAATACCAGAAAAAGAAACAAATTATTTGGAGTTCATATGAATTACCTATGAATTTTCTAAGTTTAAATAAATGGTTAAAAGGGACTTTTTAATTGATCCAGCAGAAACTAGGCATAATAAAAAATGTTCACCCTAGCTAGTTTGATAGAGCATGATTTTATAAGCATGTAGAAATTTGAATCACTAAAATTGGGTTTGAAATGGATTCTGTAGAGATTATTTGAAATAGGCTGAAAATAGAAAAGGGGAAAAGGGTCAAAGGCGCGCCCTGAGCGCGAATTAGCCCTCTGTCGCTACTGGGCCGAGCCCAGTCATTCGGCTACGTGGGAGGGGATCGACGTCGAAAGCGTATTCGAGGAAGTACGTTTTTCCAGCGCAAAGGCGGTCTCCGCGAAACCCGTGTCCACTTACGGACGGGTCAGCGGCGTCATGTCACTGACAGTGGCCCGCCTGGCCCACTGGTCAGGTTTGACTAGCCCACGCGCGTCTCCTCTCTGTCCGAGCAGAGGCGGCGTCTCCGGCGAGGCTCGTCGGCGAACGGCAGCGCCGTTCGGGGAGCCGAGGCCACTGTTGTGTTCGGGAGGTTGGGGTGGTTCTTCTGGTACCCGCTACAGTCGCCAGAGTGAATGGAGTGGCCGGCGGTGACCTTCCCGACGGATGACGGCGTCGGGCAAGAGGGGGCTTTCGCCTACGGTGGTTCCCGAGCCAAATTGATGACGGGAATGGATCGGTGAGTGCTCAAGGAGGCTCATGGTGGTGAGATTTTGGAGAAGGAGGGCCGGACGGCGTCAGAACTATCCGAACGGTGGCGGCGGCCGTGGTTGACGGAGGTGAGGGAGACGGCCACTTCCGACCGTTCTGCTGCTTGGGGTGGCTTCCAGGGGAGTGTGGAGGGTTGACAGGGAGTGGGGCGAGCTCAGGCATGCTTATATAGCAAGGGGGAGGCGATGCCGTGGCTTCCAGAGAAAGCTATGGCGGCGGTGGCCATTAATGGCAAACCGCGGATGGTGGTGAGGTGGTTGAGGGCAGTGGAGGTTGGTGGGGAGGTCGGTGAGCGCCGGTGGTCATCAATTAAGGAGGGGGTTGCTTTGGCGGGGGCAGACGGCTCGGGCGGTGCCGTGCCCGAGCAAATGATGGCGGCGGCGGCTCGGGTCGATGCTGACCGGCGCCTGGGAGCGTGCTGTGGTGTGGGGGAGGTCGCAGCAGGGGCGGGTGGCTAGCGGAGCATGCGGGGCAAGCCAGGGAAGGCAGCAGCGGGGCGGCAGGGGTTCGCGGCGCTCGGGTGTCGACGACTGCAGTTCGGGCGCGCTGCTCGTGCTTTGGACACGCATGCTAGGCATTCGACGAAATGCCAGGGGCTCTTAGGGTGTTCCCTAGCAGTTGAAAAGTTTGCAGGGTGTCATTAACAAAGATGGAAAGGATGATAGACATGTTGGTTAAGGAAGAGGAGCTAGTGTCATGTACAGTTTCCAAACTTGGAAAAATTCTGTCATGCACACAAGCTGTCTGATGAAATGCTAAGGTGTCCTAGGAACTTTGGTGGGATGCCAAAATTTCCAGGATGGTGTCTCACTATATGATAAAGATGGTGGTGGAGTTGGTTTGTGGAAAGTGAAAACTTGTTAGTGCAAGTTTAGAAGAATTTCAGTTCTGGACAGAAACTTCAGGGGAATATTTGGTGAACTTAAATGATTCCAATGGAGCTAAAATTTTGGACTTAAGAGTTTGGTTGGAAGGAATATCAGTGGGAAAAATTTCAGGATTTTTGGAGGAAGGAAAAATAGGGTTGCAGTACAAACTCAAAAATGGGACAGAAATGAAAAGAGATTGTTCCACTCAAAATTTCCAAAGGACCAAGTTAGGTTTTTGCAAAAAAGTGATATATAGGCATGACATGACACCTCATAATTTTTGTGGGGTTTTAAAAGAATTATTTAAAATAGTTGTAGTGCAACAGAAGCATTTAAAGTATAGAAATAGCTATTAAAAGAATTGTTTAGAGGCAAATTTTGTTCTGAAAATAATTCTTACTGTTATTAAACTATAATTGAAATGTTTAAGAGAATTACCAAAGCCACAATATTATTTCCAAAAATTGCTATATGGAGGGAAGAATTTTGAAAAACAGAAACAGAAAAATGGTTCTGAAATTAATAAAAGACCTAGCAAAAATTCAAAATTTTAATTCTGGACAAATTTTATTTAGTAAAAACATGATTAAATTTTTGGGGTGTTACAAACTCTACCCCCCTTAAGAAAATCTCGTCCTCGAGATTTGTTAAGGGCGAAGGAACTAAATGCAAATCACAACATGACAAGCAATCATGCACAAGACAATAACACACAGCACATCATTCAATCAAGCACTACACACTGCTAGAAACATACACATAATCGTCTATGGCGACGGTGGAATTTACAGGGCAACAGGGTTGCTAAGGACATGGCAACTACTCAGGCAGACTCAGTCCACTTCGTCAACATCCAGACGGGCGTGTCTTGCGGACGTCGAGGCTTCTCCGGGGGCTTCAACGTCGGAGTTGACAGGAGTGTTATGGGGAGCTACAGGACTGGGGTAGCGATGATGACCCACGCGGGGTGTAGTGGCTACAGTCCCATTGGAGGAAATCCCAAAAAGATGTCGGAGTTCATCTGGGGAAACAAATGCATTGCCCGGGTGGGCAACAGGGGCAGACCTCGCAGGCTCGATTGGTCTCCCGAACACTATTATCGGGGTATCGGTGGCGGGTGCAGCTTCACTTCTCACCTGGGTCAAGAGAGCAAGCGTCCTGCGGGTCTCAATCAGATCATTGGTGACCTGATCGAACAATGTCTCTTGCGCTCTCAGGTAGCGCACCAGATGCACTAGGGCAGGATCCGTCTCATGGTCTCCGTTAGCGACTTGGGTCGACCTACCATAGCCTTCATGACTAGGGTAGTAGTAGAAGGAGCAGCAGTTAACCCTCGGCGACCGATGCCGGAGTTGAACTACAGCTTCTCGGGCTGCAAGTTGGATAGCTTGGGGCTCGTCGGTGGTCGTCCTCCCGGTGAACCGGTAAGGGCGCTCTGCGGTGATGCCCCTCCCGTAGATGTGCACCGTGGCCCAGTAGTGGTGGATGGCATCACTCGCGTGCTCTTGGTACACGACATACTACGGTGGCTCTTCGATGCCGAGAGGACGATGGGTGAGATTGGAAAGGATGACTACAAAGCCTTCAAGCTCGGCTGCGGTGGTCTCGTTGTGCACGATGAGGCCAGGCATCTTGGGGGTTGGATATTAGGCTGTGAGTGAGGCTGCGATGTGCTGGGTTGGGGCAAGGCTTCTCTTATAAGCCAGCGGAGTCTTCCATCGCACGCTTGCGGATGGGACAACGCAGGTGTCGGCCACAGGCACACGACCTATGGGCTAGGTTGATAGGTTGGGCACCGACTATCAAAAGATGTCGGCCGGCCACTGTGCGGTTATCGGATAGGATGGGCTTAAATGTGGGTTGGAAAAGATGTGGACGGTGTGGAAACCTAGAGATAGCGACCAGGCTAAGATAGGATTAGCCAATGGTCAACCTGGCTCTATTACCAAGGCTGTCGGGGCCGGATTTCGGGGACACGACATATCCCAGAAAATTAACCCCTCGTGTCATCACCAGCCAAGGATTACCGTTACTGGTGGACACGTCCTTGTTACAGATTACCAAGCTATTACAAGAATTGGATACAAGACCATAAAGGTCAAATGATACAACAGTGATTCTGGTGGTGGATGACGGAATTGTCTTGCGGTTCTTCAACGTAGATGGGGTTCCATTCCCACAGGAACGGCTGACCTGGATAATTCCTATCCCGCATGGCTTCCATCCTAGACTCCGCACGGACATCGCTGTGGTACTCCTTGTAGAAATCCTGACCTGGCCAAGTAAATAGCCAGGGACAAGCCTGTGAGTACGTTTGAATGTACTCTCAAACATCATGAACAAAAGATATACCGAATGCAACAATTAAATTATAAGATCATGATGAACCAAACTTTATGCGTATGCTCATGCTGGACTATATAAAATGCATGCTGACAGGAATTAAATCATGGCATGATAAAATATTAGCATGTGAAAATATATAAAAATTGTTAGTGATAAACAAGGAAATTCAAAGGAAAACAAATAAAAGAATTGCCGGTCGGATGTCAAGTGACACCACGGTAGGTCTTGAAGAGAAATGCCAATCGGGTGTCTACAAGAGTAGTGGCGGGACCGCTTGTAAACTCGAGAGACGCCACGAGAGGTCTTGAAAAGAAATGCCAGTCGGGTGTCAAGTGACGCCACGTTCGGACTTGAAGAGAAATGCCAATCGGGTGTCTAAAAGAGAAATCAGACGAGACAGGACCATCCGAGAACTCAGGCGACACCTCGAGAGGTCTTGAAAAGAAATTCCACTCGGGTGTCATGTGACGCCATGGTCAGACTTGAAGAGAAATGCCAATCGGGTGTCCACAAGAGTAGTGGCGTGATAAACCGCCTGTTAACTCGAGGGACGCCACGGAGAGGTCTTAAAAATAAAATTGAGTGCCCGGGGTAGTCTAGCCAGCCCCTGAGACACTCAGGAAATACAAAATAAGAGAAACTGGTTAGTCCTCAATAATATGCACAACCATAAAAACATTAACATGCATAAATTATTCATGGTAGCATCAGGGTGTTAATAATTATCCTGCAAAATATCTCAGGCACCATTTAATTATTTTCCTCCAAAGACCGACACTTGACCAACCCAGACTGTAATCCTTGACCGCGGACACGGCTATTCGAATAGGTTTAAACTCTGCAGAGGGTGTACTCTTTACCCACAAGTAAAGGATTTCTTTAGTAAGTACCGTGACACTGACTAATTCCCATTACGGTCTTTGGGTTGAAAACACACCTAACGAGCACACACCAGATTAACTTTCCGGATGCCAGGAATCACCCAAGGCATCATTCAAGAAAAACTCTGAGACGGAGAGACCAACGTCCTGCATGGGATCACTATTAATACGCGCGGATTCCAAGGGGTGCCCCCCTCTTAGTCACAACTGGAAACACCCATGCCCCCTGACCCGATGACAGGATTTAGTCCCGGATCCCTGGGAAACCCTCATCGTGGCCCTCTGTACGGTGTGTGCACGGAAAGGGGTTATCAACTTACTGAACCATACCCTACCTGTGGCAGGAACCTGTGGCAGCACGAAACAAGTATGGGGGTTACCGGAACAAGACTCGATCTACGGTCGACTCAGGAGGCATTAAGTTTCCTGCAACGGTTAACACAACAAGGCATTCTTTTAACAGCAATACCAACAGGGCCACAACCCTTGCATGCTCCAACATGCACAACAAACAAGGCATGATTCACGCTCCAACGTGATCATCCTCCTGCCGGTAACGGGATTTCTCTTATGCCTGCTCCTTCAAGTTAGTCATGGCAACACACGATGCACAGTACGATGAAACATGCCAACACTACATGCATGCAAATTTTACTCAAATTCAAATCATGCAAGCACTACTAGCAATATGTAATTTAGTTTGAATTTAACATAGTCATGTTTAAATTATTCTAGCAAATAAACTACCATGCATTCACCATATCAAGTGTTCAAGATGCTTGCCTTGAGCATGCAGAGATATTGGGTGCACTCCAAAAGTTTTAAAAGTTTCTTCCCTCCATTTTTCCTATTTTCAAAAATATTTATATTACCACATAAAGCAAAAATAGTGCCAAAAATTGTTTCAAATATTTTTGAAATAAGTACTAAAATAAACTAGATGAAAAATTAGAAATACCAGAAAAAGAAACAAATTATTTGGAGTTCATATGAATTACCTATGAATTTTCTAAGTTTAAATAAATGGTTAAAAGGGACTTTTTAATTGATCCAGCAGAAACTAGGCATAATAAAAAATGTTCACCCTAGCTAGTTTGATAGAGCATGATTTTATAAGCATGTAGAAATTTGAATCACTAAAATTGGGTTTGAAATGGATTCTGTAGAGATTATTTGAAATAGGCTGAAAATAGAAAAGGGGAAAAGGGTCAAAGGCGCGCCCTGAGCGCGAATTAGCCCTCTGTCGCTACTGGGCCGAGCCCAGTCATTCGGCTGCGCGGGAGGGGATCGACGTCGAAAGCGTATTCGAGGAAGTATGTTTTTCCCAGCGCGAAGGCAGTCTCCGCGGAACCCGTGTCCACTTACGGACGGGTCAGCGGCGTCATGTCACTGACAGTGGGCCCGCCTGGCCCACTGGTCAGGTTTGACCAGCCCACGCGCGTCTCCTCTCTGTCCGAGCAGAGGCGGCATCTCCGGCGAGGCTCGCCGACGAACGGCAGCGCCGTTCGGGGAGCCGAGGCCATTGTTGTGTTCGGGAGGTTGGGGCGGTTCTTCTGGTACCCGCTACAGTCGCCGGAGTGAACGGAGTGGCCGGCGGTGAGCTTCCCGACGGACGACGGCGTTGGGCAAGAGGGGGCTTTCGCCTACGGTGGTTCCCGAGCCAAATTGATGATGGGGATGGATCGGTGAGTGCTCAAGGAGGCTCATGGTGGTGAGATTTTGGAGAAGAAGGGCCGGACAGCGTCAGAACTATCCGAACGGTGGCGGCGGCCGTGGTTGACGGAGGTGAGGGAGACGGCCACTTCCGACCGTTCTGCTGCTTGGGGTGGCTTCCAGGGGAGTCTGGCGGGTTGACAGGGAGTGGGGCAAGCTCAGGCATGCTTATATAGCAAGGGGGAGGCGATGCCGTGGCTTCCAGAGAAAGCTATGGCGGCGGTGGCCATTAATGGCAAACCACGGACGGTGGCGAGGTGGTTGAGGGCAGTGGAGGTCGGTGGGGAGGTCGGTGAGCGGCGGTGGTCATCAATTAAGGAGGGGGTTGCGTTGGCGAGGGCGGACGGCTCGGGCGGTGTCATGCCCGAGCAAATGACGGCGGCGGCGGCTCGGGTCGGTGCTGACTGGTGCCTGGGAGCATGCTGTGGTGTGGGGGAGGTCGCAGCAGGGGCGGGTGGCTAGCGGAGCGTGCAGACAAGCCAGGGAAGGCAGCAGCGGGGCGGCAGGGGCTCGCGGCGCTCGGGTGTCGGCGACTGCAGTTCGGGCGCGCTGCTCGTGCTCTGGACACGCACGCTAGGCATTCGACGAAATGCCAGGGGCTCTTAGGGTGTTCCCTAGCAGCTGAAAATTTTGCAGGGTTTCATTAACAAAGATGGAAAGGATGATAGACATGTTGGTTAAGGAAGAGGAGCTAGTGTCATGTACAGTTTCCAAACATGGAAAAATTCTGTCATGCACACAAGCTGTCTGATGAAATGCTAAGGTGTCCTAGGAACTTTGGTGGGATGCCAAAATTTCCAGGATGGTGTCTCACTATATGATAAAGATGGTGGTGGAGTTGGTTTGTGGAAAGTGAAAACTTGTTAGTGCAAGTTTAGAAGAATTTCAGCTCTGGACAGAAACTTCAGAGGAATATTTGGTGAACTTAAATAATTCCAATGGAGCTAAAATTCTGGACTTAAGAGTTTGGTTGGAAGGAATATCAGTGGGAAAAATTTCAGGATTTTTGGAGCAAGGAAAAATAGGGTTGCAGTAGAAACTCAAAAATGGGACAGAAATGAAAAGACATTGTTCCACTCAAAATTTCCAAAGGACCAAGTTAGGTTTTTGCATAAAAGTGATATATAGGCATCACATGACACCTCATAATTTTTGTGGGGTTTTAAAAGAATTATTTAAAATAGTTGTAGTGCAACAGAAGCATTTAAAGTATAGAAATAACTATTAAAAGAATTGTTTAGAGGCAAATTTTATTCTGAAAATAATTCTTACTGTTATTAAACTATAATTGAAATGTTTAAGAGAATTACCAAAGCCACAATATTATTTCCAAAAATTGCTATATGGAGGGAAGAATTTTGAAAAACAGAAACAAAAAATGGTTCTGAAATTAATAAAAGACCTAGCAAAAATTCAAAATTTTAATTCTGGACAAATTTTATTTAGTAAAAACATGATTAAATTTTTGGGGTGTTACAGTACACCCACGGTGGAGCGCATTTGTACACGAAGCGGCAGCTAACGTGATAATTTGACACATCTAGTTGTCCACTTAATGTCGGGTCCGCGACCACATGTGAGTCATACAGAGTGCGACCTGAACGCGGTCGCGCGGTTATTGATCGAGTTTTATCTACATCTCTTCTCTTCTCTATCTACCTACTACTAGTACGTGGGTACGTGCATAGCACGTGCAAAGTTCAATTTGTTAATAAAATCATGTGATGCCTTGGGACACATTGGAAGCAGTACTTAACACGCTCCAAGAGAAGGATAGAGATGGGGTACACTATATAGTACACGCTCCAAGGTGGTGTAAATCTCATATGATAGGGGGGTGTTGGGAAATGTTGCATGGAAAACAAAAAAAAATTATACGCACACTCAAGATCTATCCATGGAGATGCATAGAAACGAGAGGAGAGATTGTGTCTACGTACCCTCGTAGACCGTAAGCGGAAGCGTTTGTTAACGCAGTTGATGTAGTCGAATTTCTTCGTGCTCCAACCGATCAAGTACCGAACGTACGGCACCTCCGCGTTCAGCACATGTTCACCTCGGTGACGTCCTCCGCCTTCTTGATCCAGCAATACGGCAAGGTAGTGGATGAGTTCCGGCAGCACGACGGCGTGGTGACGGTGATGGTGAAGTTATCTCCATAGGGCTTCGCCTAAGCACTACGAAAATAAGACCGAGGGTGTAAACGGTGGATGGGGGCGCCACACACGGCTAAACAATTATCGTGGTTATGTGTGGCGCCCCCCACCCACATATATATAGGTGGGGGGGAGGGGAGAGGCCAAGGGGCGCCCCAAGTAGGGCCGAATCCTACTTGGGGACTTCCCCAAGCCGCGCCCCCCCCTTCCATATATGAGTGCGGGAGGAAGGCAGGAGGAGGAGGCGCCCCTCCCCCCCCCCTTTTCCTTTCTGTCATGAGGAGGGAAAGGCAGGAGGGGCCACCCCTCCCCTTTCCTTCCCCTAGGGCCGGCCAGCCATGTAGAGGGGCGCACCAGCCCCCTAGTGGGCTGGTCTGTCCCCTCCTTTGGCCCATTAAGCCCATACACTTACCGGGGTTGTCCGGAACCACTTCCGTGACCCGATGACTACCCGGTGCACGCTGAAAGTATTCCGGTGTCCGAATACCATCGTCCCATATATCAATCTTTACCACTCGACCATTTCGGGACTCCTCGTCATGTCTGTGATCTCATCCAGGACTCCGAACAACATTCGGTCACCAAATCATATAACTCATATAACACTATATCGTCAACGAACGTTAAGCGTGCGAACCCTACGGGTTCAAGAACTATGTAGACATGACCGAGACACTTCTCCGGTCAATAACCAATAGCGGAACCTAGATGCCCATATTGGCTCCTACATATTCTATGAAGATCTTTATCCGTCGAACTTTATGACAACATACGTAATTCCCATTGTCCATCGGTATGTTACTTGCCCGAGATTCGATCGTCGGTATCTTCATACCTATTTCAATCTCATTACCGGGAAGTCTCTTTACTCGTTCCATAATACATCACCTCGTAACTAACTCCTTAGTCGTTTGCTTGCAAGCTTATGATGTGTATTACCGAGAGGGCCTAGAGATACCTCTCCGATACTCGGAGTGACAAATCCTAATCTCAATATATGCCAACTCAACAAACACCTTCGGAGATACCTGTAGAGCATCTTTATGATCACCCAGTTATGTTGTAACATTTGATAGCACACAAGGTATTCCTCCGGTATCCGGGAGTTGCATAATCTCATAGTCGAAGGAATATGTATTTGACATGAATAAAGCAATAGCAATAAACTGAACGATCGATATGCTAAGCTAATGGATGGGTCTTGTCCATCACATCATTCTCCTAATGATCTGATCCCGATATCAAATGACAACACATGTCTATGGTTAGGAAAACTTAACCATCTTTGATCAATGAGCTAGTCTAGTAGAGGCTTACTAGGGACACGGTATTTGTTTATGTATCCACACATGTATTTAAGTTTCCGATCAATACAATTCTAGCATGAATAATAAACCTTTATCATGAATAAGGAAATATAATAATAACCATTTTATTATTGCCTCTTGGGCATATTTCCATCAGTCTCCCACTTGCACTAGAGTCAATAATCTAGTTCACATCGCCATGTGATTAACACCCATAGTTTACATCGCCATGCGCCAACTCCCAAAGAGTTTACTAGAGTCAAATAATCTAGTTCACACCGCCATGTGATTAATACCAAAGAGTATTAAGGTGTGATCATGTTTTGCTTGTGAGAGAGATTTAGTCAGCGGGTCTGCCATATTTAGATCCATATGTATTTTGGCAAATTTCTATGTCTACAATGCTCTGCATGGAGCTACTCTAGCTAATTGCTCCCACTTGCAATACGTATCCAGATTGAGACTCAGAGTCATCCGGATCGGTGTCAAAGCTTGCATCGACGTAACTCTTTACGACAAACTCTTTATCACCTCCATAACCGAGAAACATTTCCTTAGTCCTCTTTAGTTACCTAAGGATAATTTTGACCGCTGTCCACTGATCTACTCCTGGATCACTATTGTACCCCCTTGTGAAACTCATGGCAAGGTACACAATAGGTCTAGTACACAGCATGGCATATTTTATAGGACCTATGACTGAGGCATAGGGAATGACTTTCATTCTCTCTCTATATTATGTCATGGTCGGGTTTTGAGTCTTACTCAACTTCACACCTTGTCACACAGGCAAGAACCCTTTCTTTGACTGATCCATTTTGAACTTCTTCAAAAACTATGTCAAGGTATGTGCTTTGTGAAAGTCCTATTAAGCGTCTCGATCTATCCCTATAGATCTTGATGCCCAATATATAAGTAGCTTCACTAAGGTCTTTCATTGAAAAATTCTTATTCAAGTATCCTTTTATGCTATCCAGAAATTCTATATCATTTCCAATCAACAATATGTCATCCACATAATATCAGAAATGCTACAGAGCTCCCACTCACTTTCTTGTAAATACAGGCTTCACCGTGAGTCTGTATAAAACCATATGCTTTGATCACCTCATCAAAGCGTATATACCAACTCCGAGATGCTTGCACCAGTCCATAGATGGATCGCTGGAGCTTGCACACTTTGTTAGCGCCTTTAGGATCGACAATACCTTCTAGTTGCATCATATACAACTCTTCTTTAAGATATCCATTAAGGAATCCAGTTTTGACATCCATTTGCCAGATTTCATAATTATAAAATGCGGCAATTGCTAACATGATTTAGACGGACTTAAGCATTGCTATGGGTGAGAAAGTCTCATCGTAGTCAACCCCTTGAACTTGTCGAAAATCTTTTGCGACAAGTCAAGCTTTGTAGACAGTAACATTACCATCAGCGTCAGTCTTCTTCTTGAAGATCCATTTATTCTCTATGGCTTGCCGATCATCGGGCAAATCCACCAAAGTCCATACTTTGTTCAAATACATGGATCCTATCTCAGATTTTCATGGCCTCAAGCCATTTATCGGAATCTGGGCTCATCATAGCTTCTTCATAGTATGTAGGTTCACCATGGTCTAATAACATAGCTTCCAGGACAGGATTACCGTACCACTCAAGTGCGGATCGTGCTCTGGTCGACCTACGAGGTTTAGTAGTAACTTGATATGAAGTTTCATGATCATTATCAGTTGCTTCCTCTCTAGTTGGTGTAGGCATCACAGGAACGGCTTTCTCTGATGTACTACTTTCCAATTCAAGAGAAGGTACAATTACCACATCAAATTCTACTTTCCTCCCACTCACTTCTTTCGAGAGAAACTCCTTCTCTAGAAAGGACCCATTCTTAGCAACAAAGATTTTGCCTTCGGATCTGTGGTAGAGGTATACCCAATAGTTTCTTTCAGGTATCCTATGAAGATGCACTTCTCCGCTTTGGGTTCGAGCTTATCAGGCTGAAGCCTTTTGACATAAGCATCGCATCCCCAAACTTTTGAGAAACGACAGCTTAGGTTTCTTGCCAAACCACAGTTCATACGATGTCATCTCAACGGATTTAGACGATGCCCTATTTAACGTGAATGCGGCTGTCTCTAATGCATAACCCCAAAACGATAGAGGTAAATCAGTAAGAGACATCATAAATCGCACTATATCTAATAAAGTACGGTTACGATGTTCGGACACGCCATTATGCTGTGGTGTTCCAGGTGGCGTGAGTTTTGAAACAATTCCACATTGTTTTAAATGAAGGCCAAACTCGTAACTCAAATATTTGCCTCCGCGATCAGATCGTAGAAACTTTATTTTCTTGTTACGATGATTTTCCACTTCACTCTGAAATTCTTTGAACTTTTCAAATGTTTCAGACTTGTGTTTCATCAAGTAGATATACCCATACCTACTCAAATCATCTGTGAAGGTCAGAAAATAACGATACCCGCCGCGTACTTCAACACTCATCGGACCGCATACATCGGTATGTGATACGTCTCCAACGTATCTATAAGTTTTGCTTGTTCCATGCTGTTATATTATCATTCTTGGATGTTTTACAATCATTTTATAGCAACTTTATATCATTTTTTGGGACTAACCTATTGACATAGTGCCCAGTGCCAGTTGCTATTTTTTGCTTGTTTTTTACTTCGCAGAAAATCAATACCAAACAGAGTCCAAACGCAGCGAAACTTTTTGGAGATTTTTCTGGACCAGAAGGAACAACTTGGGCCAAAGAAGTACCAGAGGGGTGCCCCGAGGGGGGCTCAACCCACCTGGGCGCGCCTGGGGCCCAGGTGTGCCCTGGTGGGTTGTGCCCACCTCGGTGGCCTCCCGCACCGCCTCTTTGCTCTATAAATACCCCAATATTCCAGAAACCCTAGGGGAGTCGACGAAACACAATTCCAGCCACCGCAAGTACCAGAAACACCAGATTCAATCTAGACACCATCACAAGGGGTTCATCATCCTCATTGGTGCCTCTCCGATGATGCGTGAGTAGTTCATTGTAGACCTTCGGGTCCGTAGTTAGTAGCTAGATGGCTTCCTCTCTCTCTTTTGATTCTCAATACAATGGTCTCTTGGAGATCTATTTGATGTAACTCTTTTTGCGGTGTGTTTGTTGGGATCCGATGAACTTTGAGTTTATGATCAGATCTATTTTTTTATCCATGAAAGTTATTTGAGTTTCTTTGATCTCTTATATGCATGATTACTTATAGCCTCGTATTTCTTCTTCGAATTTTTGGTTTAGTTAGGCCGACTAGATCAATTTTTCCTGCCATAGGAAGAGGTGCTTTGTGATGAGTTCGATCTTACGGTGCTCAATCCCAGTGACAGAAGGGGACATGACACATATGTATCGTTGCTATTACGGATAACAAGATGGGGTCTATTTCTACATGAATACATCTTGTCTACATCATGTCATCATTCTTATTGCATTACTCTGTTTCTCCATGAACTTAATACACTAGATGCATGCTGGATAGCGGTCGATGTGTGGAGGAATAGTAGTAGATGCAGGCAGGAGTCGGTCTACTAATCTTGGACGTGATGCCTATATAATGTTCATTGCCTGGATATCGTCATGATTATTTGAAGTTCTATCAATTGCCCAACAGTAATTTGTTTACCCCCTATAGGCTATTTTTCTCGAGAGAAGCCACTAGTGAAATCTACGGCCCCCGGGTCTATTCTTCTTCATATTTGCTTTCCGATCTATTATTTGCCACTTTTATTTTTAGATCTATATTTCAAAAAAACCCAAAAATACCTTGCTGCACTTTTTATTTACTTCTTTTATTTCGCGTTTATTCGAGATCTATTTATCCAATCTATCACAATTGTTCTCCCGTCCACGTGACAATTTCTGGCACCGTTACCCGAAAGGGATTGACAACCCCTTTAACACGTCGGGTTGCAAGTATTTGCTCTTTGTGTGCAGGTACCATTTACATAGTGTTGCTTGGTTCTCCTACTGGATTGATACCTTGGTTTCATAACTGAGGGAAATACCTACCGTAGCTGTGCTGCATCCTCCCTTCCTCTTTGGTGAAATACCGACGTAGTTCAAGCGACATCAAAAGGAATTTCTGGCGCCGTTGCCGGGGAGACATCATCAACATCTATCAGGTTCCTAATCACAAATCTCATCTCCTTGCAATTTACATTATTTGCCATTTGCCTCTCGTTTTCATCTCCCCCACTTCACAAAAATTTGTCGTTTTATTCGCCCTCTTTTTCTTTCGCCGTTTTCTCGTCAGATCTATTTTTGTGTGCAATATTGTTTGCGTAGTCATGATGACTCAAGAGAACACCAAGTTGTGTGATTTTTCCAATACCAATAATAATGATTTTATTAGCACTCCAATTGCTCCTCCCGCCACTAGTGCGGAATCTTGTGATATCAATGCCGCTTTGTTGAATCTTGTTATGAAAGATTAGTTTTTCGGTACTCCTAATGAAGATGCCGCGTCCCATCTTAACACATTCGTAGAATTATGCGATATGCAAAAGAAAAAAGATGTGGACAATGATATTGTGAAGTTGAAATTATTTCCGTTTTCTTTGCGAGATCGTGCAAAAACTTGGTTTTCTTCTTTGCCTCACAATAGTATCGATTCTTGGGATAAATGCAAAGATGCTTTCATTACTAAGTATTTTCCGCCCGTGAAAATTATTTCCCTTAAAACTCAAATCATGAATTTTAAGCAACTTGAGCATGAACATGTTGCCCAATCTTGGGAAAGAACGAAATTGATGCTAAGAAATTGTCCCACACATGGTTTAAATCTTTGGATGATCATACAAATTTTTTATGCGGGATTGAATTTTGTTTCTAGAAATCTTTCAGATTCTGCCGCGGGTGGTACTTTTATGGAAATTACTTTGGGTGAAGCTACTAAATTACTTGATAATATTATGGCAAATTATTCAAAATGGCATACCGAAAGAGCTCCTACTAGTAAAAAAGTCAATTCAGTTGACGAAATAAATTCTTTGAGTGAAAAATTTGATGCTCTTATGAAATTGGTTGCTAATAAAAGTGCTCCTATTGATCTTAATGATGAGCCTTTGTCTACTTTGATTGAGCAAAATAGTGATGCCGTAGATGTGAATTTTATCTCGCGAAACAATTTCAATAATAATGCTTATAGAGGTAATTTTAATCCTAGGACTTTTCTGGGAAATTCCTCTAATAATTATGGTTATTCCTATGGTAATCCTTCTTATAATAATAATAGGAACACCTCTGATCTTGAGAATAATATTAAAGAATTTATCAATGCTCAAACAGTTTTCAATAATACGATAGAAGAAAAGTTGAATAAGATTGATGATATGTCTAGAAGCATTGATAGAATTTCTCATGATGTAGAAAATCTCAAGTTGAAAGCTTTTGTGCCTAAGGTTGAAGAATCAATTAAAGCTTTATATGTTTCAATGGATGAAAGCAAGAAAAGAAGCGCTATGCTTAGAGCTAAAAGAGAATTTTTAGAAAGAGCGTTTTCTTTTGATTGCTTTCATAAAAATGATGAAGATCTTAAAGTGATTGGTGTTTCCTCTATTGATTCCTTGTTTAGTAAAATTAAAATTGATGATAAAGGGACTAAAGAAGAGTCAACTTTACCTAGAAGGCGTTCTGATAATTTGGAGGGTGAAAATCTTGTTGAAAAATTTGATAAAAGTGGGTTTGGAGAGGTCAAAACTTTAACTAGTGATATGCCCACTCTTTTGGATTAAAAAGACTTTAATTATGATAGTTGCTCTTTGATTGATTGTATTTCTTTGTTGCAATCCATGATAAATTCACCCCATGCCTATGAACAAAATAAAGCTTTTACTAAACATATTGTTGATGCGATGATGAAAGCTTTTGAAGAAAAATTGGAATTAGAGATCTCAATTCCTAGAAAATTACTTGATGATTGGGAACCCACCATCAAAGTCAAGATAAAAAATTATGAGTGTTTTGCTTTATGTGATTTGGGTGCTAGCATTTCCACAATTCGGAAATCTTTATGTGATGTTCTTGGTCTTACCAATATTGAAGAGTGTTCTTTGAACTTGCACTTGGCGGATTCTACTATTAAAAAGCGTTTGGGAAGAATTAATGATGTTCTTATTCTTGCAAATAGGAATTATGTGCCCATATATTTTATTGTTCTTGATATTGATTGCAATCCGTCTTGCCCAATTATACTTGGTAGACCGTTTTTACGTACTATTGGTGCCGTGATTGATATGAAAGAAGGTGTAACACCCCCGGTGGTTAACTACAGTAATCACCCTTTTGATTATGCCATGTCATCATGTTTAACAGTGCATGATCATCATTAACATCATATTGCATTTCAACTCCTAAGTCAAAATTCAAATTTAAATGAAAGTGAAATATAGAAGTTGTCCAACATAAAAACTAAAATGTTCAATAGATAACAAATATTCTAGAGACAATTCTAAAATTGAAACCAACATGATTGGAATTGGATAAGTGACCCAAACAACGTCAAACAGTGGCTGAAAATAATATTTATTAACCTTTTATTCCATCCAAAATTATTATGGAATAGTATTTACCCCAAACCAGTTTTTGGTGTTAGGATATATTGCCCTGTATTTTATGAGCTAGGTCACTAATTTTGTAAAAATCATTTGGAGGCCTGGCTATTTGCGAGACAGGAAATGAGAATAAATAAAAAGACAAAAGACAAAAGGAAACAAAACAAAACAAAAAAAAAGAAAGAAAATCACCCTCCCCACGGCCCAACGGGGCGTTGGCCCAGCGCCACCCCACATAGCCCCCCCCCCCCCCTCCCCCGTGACCTAGCCCACCCCCACCTCAATCCCCACTTCCCCCCCCAGCCCGATCCAGATCGGATCGGGAGGGAGGAGCTCCCTCGACGCCGCCCGCCGCCACGCCATACGTCGCCGGCGCCCGTCCCCGACTCCTCCCCAACGGCTCCATCACGCCTCGCCGCCCCTCGCCTCTTCTCCGCTTGTGAGCTGCCGCCTCCTCTCCCCTCCCCTCTGTCGCCACCCCCGCACTCCCTCGCTTCCACTCCGGCTACCGCTTCGGCTCGCCGCTCGCGCCTGCCGCTGCTTCACCCCTCACCGCCTCGCCTCTGCCTCGCCACTCGCCTCGCGACGCAGCCGCGCGGCCCCGCCGCCACCACCACCGCTGCCGCGCGCGCAGCTCTGCTGCCCCGGCTCCACCGCGGCGCCGCTCGCCGTCCGACGGGCCACCGCGCCCGGCCGCCCCTGCCCCGCCCGCGCTCGCCTCCCGCCCGCGCGAGGCCCCACGCACACCGGCGCCCGTCGCCGCCTCACCCGCTGGCCGCACCCATGCGCCCGTATGCGCACCGGACATGTCCGGTGCCCAAACGGGCACAGCCCGGACATGTCCGGCTGTGCCACTGACCAGTGGGCCAGCCTCTGTAAAATAAAAATAAAAATAAATAAAATTAATAATTAATTAATTAGTTAATTAATTAGGTTAATTAACTCTGTTTAAGATTAATCTAATTTAATAAATTAGTTTAATTAAATGCTAATTAAATAATTAATCCTAATTGACCCTAACAGTCCGCTGACCTCATGCTGACGTCATGCTGACGTCAGCAAAACACTGTTTCGGATAATGTTAATTTAATTAATTAAATAAATTCCAGAAATTATTAAAAACTTTAGAAAATCATATCTTTTAATCCGTAACTCCGATGGAAAAACTTTGAACATGAAAGTTGCTTAGAACAACGAGACGAATCCGAATACGCGGTCCATTCGTCCGCCACACGTCCCTAACTATCCGAACATGCAACCGTCCCTCTCCGGTCATCTATCTGACAAATGTCCGGAACCGGGAAAACATTCCCGGATGGATTCCTCCTTCCTCGGTGACGTGCAACCATACGTTAGGACACACCCAGCACTGCATATTGTCATGCCGTACTTTGCGTTGCTCATGTTTGCTCTATATTTGTACTGTTTCCTCCCCCTCTTCTCTCTCGATAGCCCCGACACCGACGTCGTCCCCGAGACCGACGCAGCTCCGGATACCGAAGCCACCATTGACGACCTTGCCCTTGCCGCCGAGCAACCAGGCAAGCCCCCCCTTTTGGTCATCCCGATATCGCCCATTCTATTTCTCATGCTTGCATTAGAATTGCTGCTGCTGCTACTTTACCTATTCTGATGCATAGCCTGTTTATTGTAACCTGCTGTTGATAATTACCTGCATATCCTAAACTGTTTAGTATAGGCTGGGTAGAGACCTATCAGTGACCCCACTTATCCCGACTACCGCGATGGATTGTCAGAAGACCCGATCAACGGGATTGAAGACCAGGCCCCGACACCGCACATCATCCCCCTTAGTTGTAACGACACTGCAGCGTTACTATCGAGTGCCGAGGGTGAAACCTCTTGTAGCACTTCTGATGTTAACTCTGTAGAGTAGCTATTCGGTCGTGGTCATCGAGGGTGATTCCTCCTTCACCGCTTCCGATAACGACGCTGTCGTACAACACCTCAAGTGTGGACCCAGTGAGGGTGATTCCTCCGAGTTCACCTTGACAGATACATCGAGTAGGAATCCAACGAGGGTGATACCTCAGATTCCCCTGATGTTATGGACACACGGATACTTGGACTGTACTGTTGTTACTTGGATAGGCGGGTCGACCCTGAGGGGTACCCGCGTGCGCCTGAGAGGCGAGTGTTGTGAAGACGGGTGCCAGTGTGGTGCCCGAATGATGAATACGAGGCGCGGCCGGGCATTCTTAACCCTTGCAGCAAGTCCTCGAGACGGGGCGACGGGGTCACATCTTTCGTGAGTCTCTGCTCGTTACCGCAAGCCCTAGTCCATTAACGATTTGGATATTTGATCCGAGCAGGTCTCTGGCCTGATAGCACTAACCATCACGTGCGCATAGTATGGGCGTTCTACATCATATGCATCAGCCGAAAGCTCTGTCAGACGTCCAGTTCAGCACTGCGGCCGGGCTGGGCCGGCACCATCCTGAGGGGTGGAGCCTGGTTCGCCCGGCACGCAACGACCCGGAGGGCGAGGGGCGATGGCCAAGACCCCCTTGCGCTTAGGATGTAGACCGGCGGGGACCTCCCTGCTGAGCTGTAGGTAGGGTTGCGATGTGTCGTTTGGCCGAGGCCGGGCATGACCCAGGAAAGTGTGTCCGGCCGGAGTTAATCGAGCGTGTTGGGTAAGTTGGTGCACCCCTGCAGGGAAGAACACTTCTATCGATAGCCGGTCCTACGGTAAAGGACACTCGGAGTTGTATCCCGATCGATACAACTAGAACTGGATACCTGTGATGAGACCTGTATGTATGGCTCTGGGATTGCTTCTCGCAGGGAGTCGAGAACGGATCTCCGGACGAGGTTGATGACTGTATGGCTCTGGGATTGCTTTCTCGCACGGAGTCGAGAAAGGATCTCTGGGTGAGGATGAGACTTAATGATACTGCTACAGTATATTGAACTGTTCTACTCTCTTCTACTGCTGCAAGACCGCTGAAGATGCTAGTCTTCGATAGGACTAGGCCTTCTCTCTATTCTGGCATTTCTGCAGCCCAGTCCACATATACAGCCTCCCCTTGAAAATGTTGCATATGTAGTGTAGATCCTTGCTTGCTGAGTACTTCTGAGTACTCACGGTTGCTTTGTTTTCCTTTTTCTCCCCATATCAGTTTGTCGTAACAAGATGACAGAGCCCCTGAGACAGCTGTCCTCGCCGACGATCGCTACTACTACCCAGAGGATGGATTCTTCTACGAGTCGACTGACGACCAGGAGTAGGATCGGAGGGTCCCAGGCAGGAGGCCTACGCCTTTCGATCGTAGTGTTTTATTTTGCCCCGCCTTTCTAAAGGCCTTTCTGTTTCTGTTTCATATCTGTACTCAGATATCTGATGCTTCCGCTGACGCTTGTTCGTAAGCTTATGTATTCGAGCCCTCGAGGCCCCTGGCTTGTAATATAAAGCTTGTATGACTTTATTTATGTTTTAGAGTTGTGTTGTGATATCTTCCCGTGAGTCCTTAGGCTTGATCGTGTGCATTTGCGTGTATGATTAGTGCACGATCGGGCCGGGGGCGTCACAAGTTGGTATCAGAGCCGACTGACTGTAGGAACCCCTTTCCAACTCCTTGGCCGAAGTTGAGTCTAGTGGTCCAAAACTAATTTACTAACTTGGCTGTGTGGCTTACGGGCCCACGTCGCCAATTGGGTGGTATTAGGATCTTTTACTCCTCGACCTTTACTCTGGGACTCTGATCTCTCTTCTACTCGGGTTAAAATTTTACTAACTTCAACATTAGGTTCTCGTGATCACATCCACCGGTGTTCTGAATTATTCCCCCCTTGCTTCGAGATTATGGGCCAGGTTCTGCTTACAGGATCCTCTTATCGAGGGCACCCTGTTTTGTCACTTGCAGATTCCTCGCTCCAATAGTTTTCTCCGACGTTGATGTAGCCTTTGCTATGTCTCGTTGTGTACTTCCTTACCGCGTGCCTGCGCGCCGCCTAGAATGTCTAGCTTCTAAATTTGCGCCGTTGTGCTGTCCGCATGTACCCGACTCTGTGCATGGATTGGTATGTCTTTCAATGACTACTATTTTACATCTAATGCCTTTCCTGTTCATCTCTCGTGTTACGTCCTGAATAACTCCTTACACATGCAGTCTTTCTTGCTAAACTGCCCCTGTTGATTTGGCAGGATGGCTGACGATCCACCACCTCCACCCTATATTGCCGCAATGATGCAGCAGTTTGAACTCAACCGTCAGCAGTTTGAGCTTAACCGTCAGTTTATGACCGGAGTATTGGCTCAATTCCCAAATCAGAATGCTCAGCAACAGAATGTTCCAATAACTCTGGCAGAATTTGTGCGCCTCAATCCGTCCACTTTTCGCAGCTCGACTGATCCAATGGATGCTAATGATTGGCTTCGTGACATTGCCTTTCAGTTGAAGTCGTCTAATGCTATCCCTGATAGTTACGTCACCTATGCGACGTATCACCTAAGGGGTTCAGCTGCTCAATGGTGGGAAAGCCACAAGAGTATGTTGCCTGCAGAGACAATAACCACTTGGCAGGAATTTCAGTCAGTTTTTCGTGCACGGTACATTCCTCAAGGTCTGATGGACCAGAAGAAGCAGGAGTTCCGCAAACTTACCCAGGGCAAAATGACTGTGGATGAATATCAGAGGAAGTTTCTTGAATTGTCCCGCTATGCTGAAGATGACGTCTGTACTGACGCCTGCAAGCAGGATAAATTCCGAGAAGGACTCCGTACTGACATAAAACTCGCACTTGCAGTCCTTGATTGTACAGACTTCGCAACGCTTGTCAGCAAATCTTTCCAAATTGAAACAGCTCTGACTGAATGCCAGGAGTCGCTCAAGCGCACTCATGAAGCTGGCTCATCCTCGGGTCAGCCCGTTCAGAAACGTCGAGTCTGGATCCCACACAATGTTCATCACCGACCTGCCCCTGCACCGAGGCCGTCTTATGTTCCACCTCGTCTGCCTCCGCCGCCGAGACAGCTAACGATTCAGGGTGGACAACCCAATGTTGAAGCTCCTCCCCATAATGATGGTTTATGCCGCAAGTGTGGACACTCAGGGCATCGTGCCTTCAACTATCCTCAGGGTCAGCCGCAAAATTCATCACGTTGTTCCGTTAACCGTAAAAAGGGCCAACGAAACCATCCTAGCAGAAATCGTAATGCCAGACCACCTGCTAGTCAGCTTGTTCATGTCAACCATGTTAAAACTGAAGAAGCTCGACATGACACCAACATTGTGATGGGCACCCTTCTAGTGAATTCAACCCCAGCTACTGTACTCTTTGATTCTGGAGCATCGCACTCCTTCATGTCCGAAAGTTTTGCACGAAGCCATGATATCCCTTTCGACAAGATGTCCACCCCATTGGTAATCCAGTCACCCAGGGCTAATTGGCAAACTACCAGGGTAAGCCACGGTAATCACATTGTGATTGGAGGATTGATGTTCCCCGTTTCACTCATTGCTCTCAAGACCTCCAACATAGACATTATTCTCGGTATGGACTGGTTGAAGCCTCATAAAGCTTTGATTGACTGTGCCACTGAAACAGTCCGCCTCACACACCCTTCCGGTCAGATACTCAGCTCGTACAGTGCAGGACGCCGAAACTCAAATATATGTTCTGAATGCATTGAACGCTTCACCTCTTGAAGGCATCGAGAACGTTCCAGTTGTTCGTGATTTCCATGACGTCTTTCCAGAAGAACTTCCAGGAATACCCCCTGCTAGAGCTGTTGAGTTTGTCATCGACTTGAAGCCTGGCACAACTCCTATTGTGAAACGTCCTTATAAGATGCCTCCGCATCATCTTCTTGAACTTAAGGAGGAAATCGACACGTCACTTAAGAAAGGTTTCATTCGCCCCAGTTCCTCTGCTTGGGGAGCACCTTCACTCTTCGTTAAGAAGAAGGATGGAACTAATCGATTGGTTCAGGATTACCGACCTATCAACCAAGCAACAATTCAGAACAAATATCCGCTTCCCCGGATCAATGATTTGTATGATCAACTTGCCGGTTCCTCAGTATTCTCTAAGCTTGATTTGAGATTGGGATACCATCAGATCCGTGTTCGTGAAGAGGATATTCCCAAGACTGCATTTATTACTCGTTATGGCTCCTACGAGTACACCGTCATGTCATTTGGCTTAACAAATGCTCCAGCCACATTCTCCCGTCTGATGAATTACATCTTCATGGATTACCTCGACAAATTTGTCGTGGTATATCTGGATGATATTCTGGTATATTCGAAGAATGAAGAAGAACATGCCAAACACCTTCGTCTTGTACTGGAAAGGCTCCGAGAACACCAGTTGTATGCCAAGTACTCCAAATGTGAATTCTGGCTATCTGAAGTAACCTACCTTGGTCATGTGATTTCAAAAGATGGAATTGCCGTTAACCCAGAACGAGCTCAGGCTATTCTTGATTGGACTCCTCCAAAGAACGTCAAGCAAGTAAGAAGTTTTCTCGGCCTTGCAAGTTATTGCCGCCGTTTTGTCGAGAATTTTTCTAAGATTGCTAAGCCCCTGACTGATCTGCTTCACAAGGGCGTTAAGTTCGAATGGACAGACAAATGTCAGGAAAGTTTTCAAGCACTCAAAGACAAGCTGACATCTACCCCAGTACTTTCTCCTCCAGATACCCGCAAAGACTTTGTGATTTATTGTGACGCATCCCGTGAAGGATTAGGCTGCATCCTAATGCAAGAGCGTAAAGTGCTTGCCTATGGCTCTCGTCAGTTGCGCCCACATGAAGAGAATTATCTGGTACATGATCTAGAACTAGCTGCTGTGATCTATGCATTGCAGTTGTGGCGACATTACCTCCTCGGTAATCGTTGCGAGATATACACGGATCATAAAAGTCTGAAGTACTTGTTCACTCAACCATCTCTAAACCTCCGTCAGCAAAGATGGATGGAGGCCATTGCGGACTATGATTTGGGTATTTCCTATACCCCTGGCAAGGCTAACGTGATGGCTGATGCCTTAAGCCTCAAGTCCTATTGCGACAACCTCATGGTTAGGCAAGCACAACCTCGTCTTTTTAAACAACTATGCAAGCTAAATCTGTGTATTGTTCCCCAGGGTTCTCTTAATAACCTTGTGATACAACCAGATCTTGAGAAAGCTGTTAAGGATGCGCAAGCTAAAGATGCTGAAATTGATCTGATGAAGAAAGACCTTCACCATGTAAAGTACAGGGATTTCTCGCTGTCTGAAAATGGAACCTTGTATTTCAGAAACCGCATTGTCATACCTCGCTTCGAACTCATGACTGACAAGGTCATGAAGGAGGCACATGATACCCCGCTGTCTATTCATCCGGGTAGCACCAAGATGTATCGTGATCTCCGTCAAAGATACTGGTGGTCTAAAATGAAGCAGGACATTGCTCGATATGTTGCTGAATGTGATGTGTGTCATCGCGTTAAAGCAGAACATCAGAAACCAGCTGGAATTCTGCAACCACTTCCTATTCCTCTATGGAAATGGGATAAGGTTCAGATGGATTTCGTTACAGGACTTCCCAGGTCACAGAAGGGTCACGATGCTATTCTTGTCGTCGTCGACCAACTCTTAAAAGTTGCACACTTTCTGCCCGTCGAGGAAACTATCACTGCTAGTCAGTTAGCAGAGTTGTATATCTCCAGAATTGTTTCACTCCACGGTATTCCGAAGGAGATTAGTTCGGACCGTGGCGGTCTTTTCACTTCCAAATTCTGGGAAAGTTTTCAAACAGCTATGGGAACTCATATTACCTGGAGTTCAGCTTATCATCCCCAATCTCAAGGCCAAGTCGAACGAGTCAATCAGGTTCTTGAAGACATGCTTCGGGCTTGTGTTATTTCATTTGGCAAGAAGTGGGAAGAATCTCTCCCGTATGCCGAGTTTTCCTATAACAACAGCTATCAAGCCAGTTTGAAAATGGCCCCCTTCGAAGTACTCTATGGACGTAAGTGTCGAACCCCTCTGAATTGGTCAGAAACTAGGGAACGACCGCTCCTGGGTCCGGATATTATTCAACACGCCGAAGAACAAGTTCGTATTGTCCGGGAAAATCTCAAGGCGGCGCAGGACCGCCAGAAGAGCAACTATGATCGCAAACGATGGGGTTTGACTTATCAACCTAGTGATCAAGCTTATCTTCGTGTCACTCCTATGAAGGGCACTCACCGTTTTGGAATCAAGGGCAAGCTAGCTCCACGCTACATTGGTCCTTTCCGCATAATTGCAAGACGTGGTCAGGTGGCGTATAAATTGGAGTTGCCGCCGCAATTCTCCCATATCCACGACGTCTTCCATGTGTCGCAACTTCGTCAATGCTTCAAGGAATCTCCGCACCGAGCAGTGGATCATGAGGTGCTCGAATTGCAAGATGATCTATCTTATAAGGAGCATCCGATCCGCATTCTCGATGAAGCTGAACGTCGGACCCGTCAGAAGGTTACCAAGTTCCTCAAAGTGCAGTGGTCAAATCATACTGAAGATGAAGCCACTTGGGAACGCGAGGATAATCTTCGTGCGGAATACCCCGAACTTTTTCCTTCTACCTCTTAATTCTCGGGACGAGAATTCTTGTTAGTAGAGGAGATTTGTAACACCCCCGGTGGTTAACTACAGTAATCACCCTTTTGATTATGCCATGTCATCATGTTTAACAGTGCATGATCATCATTAACATCATATTGCATTTCAACTCCTAAGTCAAAATTCAAATTTAAATGAAAGTGAAATATAAAAGTTGTCCAACATAAAAACTAAAATGTTCAATAGATAACAAATATTCTAGAGACAATTCTAAAATTGAAATCAACATGATTGGAATTGG
Organism: Thinopyrum elongatum; assembly: GCA_011799875.1. Classification (NCBI taxonomy): domain Eukaryota; kingdom Viridiplantae; phylum Streptophyta; class Magnoliopsida; order Poales; family Poaceae; genus Thinopyrum; species Thinopyrum elongatum. The sequence continues at coordinate 584,229,338 of CM022299.1, forward strand.
ATAAGTGACCCAAACAACCTCAAACAGTGGCCGAAAATAATATTTATTAACCTTTTATTCCATCCAAAATTATTATGGAATAGTATTTACCCCAAACCAGTTTTTGGTGTTAGGATATATTGCCCTGTATTTTATGAGCTAGGTCACTAATTTTGTAAAAATCATTTGGAGGCCTGGCTATTTGCGAGACAGGAAATGAGAATAAATAAAAAGACAAAAGGAAACAAAACAAACAAAAAAATCCCCCCCACGGCCCAACGGGGCCTTGGCCCAGCGCCCCCCCCCACATAGCCCCCCCCACTCCCCCGTGAACTAGCCCACCCCCACCTCAATTCCCACATCCCCACCCAAGCCTTGATCCAGATCGGATCGGGAGGGAGGAGCTCCCTCGACGCCGCCCGCCGCCACGCCGCACGTCGCCGGCGCCCGTCCCCGACTCCTTCCCAACGGCTCCATCACGCCTCGCCGCCCCTCGCCTCTTCTCCGCTTGTGAGCTGCCGCCTCCTCTCCCCTCCCCTCTGTCGCCACCCCCCGCACTCCCTCGCTTCCGCTCCGGCTACCGCCTCGGCTCGCCACTCGCCTCGAGCCGCAGCCGCGTGGCCCCGCTGCCACCACCACCGCTGCCACGCGCGCAGCTCTGCTGCCCCGGCTCCACCGCGCCGCCGCTCGCCGTCCGACGGGCCACCGCGCCCGGCCGCCCCTGCCCCGCTCGCGCACGCCTCCCGCCCGCGCGCGGCCCCACGCAAGCCGGCGCCCGTCGCCGCCTCACCCGCTGGCCGCACCCGTGCGCCCGTATGCGCACCGAACATGTCCGGTGCCAAACGGGCACAGCCCGGACATGTCCGGTTGTGCCACTGACTAGTGGGCCAGCCTCTGTAAAATAAAAATAAAAAAAAAATAATTAAAATTACTAATTAATTAATTAGGTTAATTAACTCTGTTTAAGATTAATCTAATTTAATAAATTAGTTTAATTAAATGCTAATTAAATAATTAATCCTAATTGACCCTAACAGTCCGCTGACCTCATGCTGACGTCATGCTGACGTCAGCAAAACACTGTTTCGGATAATGTTAATTTAATTAATTAAATAAATTCCAGAAATTATTAAAAACTTTAGAAAATCATATCTTTTAATCCGTAACTCCGATGGAAAAACTTTGAACATGAAAGTTGCTCAGAACAACGAGACGAATCCGAATGCGCGGTCCGTTCGTCCGCCACACGTCTCTAACTATCCGAACATGCAACCGTCCCTCTCCGGTCATCTGTCTGACAAATGTCCGGAACCGGGAAAACATTCCCGGATGGATTCCTCCTTCCTCGGTGACGTGCAACCATACGTTAGGACACACCCAGCACTGCATATTGTCATGCCATACTTTGCGTTGCTCATGTTTGCTCTATATTTATACTGTTTCCTCCCCCTTTTCTCTCTCGATAGCCCCGACACCGACGTCGTCCCCGAGACCGACGCAGCTCCGGATACCGAAGCCACCGTTGACGACCTTGCCCTTGCCGCCGAGCAACCAGGCAAGCCCCCCCTTTTGATCATCCCGATATCACCCATTCTATTTCTCATGCTTGCATTAGAATTGCTGCTGCTGCTACTTTACCTATTCTGATGCATAGCCTGTTTATTGTAACCTGCTGTTGATAATTACCTGCATATCCTAAACTGTTTAGTATAGGCTGGGTAGAGACCTATCAGTGACCCCACTTATCCCGACTACCGCGCTGGATTGTCAGAAGACCCGATCAACGGGATTGAAGACTAGGCCCCGACACCGCACATCATCCCCCTTAGTTGTAACGACACTGCAGCGTTACTATCGAGTGCCGAGGGTGAAACCTCTTGTAGCACTTCTGATGTTAACTCTGTAGAGTAGCTATTCGGCCGTGGTCATCGAGGGTGATTCCTCCTTCACCGCTTCCGATAACGACGCTGTCGTACAACACCTCAAGTGTGGACCCAGTGAGGGTGATTCCTCCGAGTTCACCTTGACAGATACATCGAGTAGGAATCCAACGAGGGTGATACCTCAGATTCCCCTGATGTTATGGACACACGGATACTTGGACTGTACTGTTGTTACTTGGATAGGCGGGTCGACCCTGAGGGGTACCCGCGTGCGCCTGAGAGGCGAGTGTTGTGAAGACGGGTGCCAGTGTGGTGCCCGAATGATGAATACGAGGCGCGGCCGGGCATTCTTAACCCTTGCAGCAAGTCCTCGAGACGGGGCGACGGGGTCACATCTTTCATGAGTCTCTGCTCGTTACCGCAAGCCCTAGTCCATTAACGATTTGGATATTTGATCCGAGCAGTTCTCTGGCCTGATAGCACTAACCATCACGTGGGCATAGTATGGGCGTTCTGCATCGTATGCATCAGCCGAAAGCTCTGTCAGACGTCCAGTTCAGCACTGCGGCCGGGCTGGGCCGTCACCATCCTGAGGGGTGGAGCCTGGTTCGCCCGGCACGCAACGACCCGGAGGGCGAGGGGCGATGGCCAAGACCCCCTTGCGCTTAGGATGTAGACCGGCGGGAACTCCCTGCTGAGCTGTAGGTAGGGTTGCGATGTGTCGTTTGGCCGAGGCCGGGCATGACCCAGGAAAGTGTGTCCGGCCAGAGTTAATCGAGCGTGTTGGGTAAGTTGGTGCACCCCTGCAGGGAAGAACACTTCTATCGATAGCCGGTCCTACGATAAAGGACACTCGGAGTTGTATCCCGATCGATACAACTAGAACTGGATACCTGTGATGAGACCTGTATGTATGGCTCTGGGATTGCTTCTCGCAGGGAGTCGAGAAGGGATCTCCGGACGAGGTTGATGACTGTATGGCTCTGGGATTGCTTTCTCGCAGGGAGTCGAGAAAGGATCTCTGGGTGAGGATGAGACTTAATGATACTGCTACAGTATATTGAACTGTTCTACTCTCTTCTACTACTGCAAGACCGCTGAAGATGCTAGTCTTCGATAGGACTAGGCCTTCTCTCTATTCTGGCATTTCTGCAGCCCAGTCCACATATACAGCCTCCCCTTGAAAATGTTGCATATGTAGTGTAGATCCTTGCTTGCTGAGTACTTCTGAGTACTCACGGTTGCTTTGTTTTCCTTTTTCTCCCCATATCAGTTTGTCGTAACAAGATGACGGAGCCCCTGAGACAGCTGTCCTCGCCGACGATCGCTACTACTACCCAGAGGATGGATTCTTCTACGAGTCGACTGATGACCAGGAGTAGGATCGGAGGGTCCCAGGCAGGAGGCCTACGCCTTTCGATCGTAGTGTTTTATTTTGCCCCGCCTTTCTAAAGGCCTTTCTGTTTCTGTTTCATATCTGTACTCAGATATCTGATGCTTCCGCTGACGCTTGTTCGTAAGCTTATGTATTCGAGCCCTCGAGGCCCCTGGCTTGTAATATAAAGCTTGTATGACTTTATTTATGTTTTAGAGTTGTGTTGTGATATCTTCCCGTGAGTCCTTAGGCTTGATCGTGTGCATTTGCATGTATGATTAGTGCACGATCGGGCCGGGGGCGTCACAGAAGCCAATATTAAATTTCAATTTCCACTAAGGAAGGGTATAGAACACTTACCTAGAACAAGAATCAAGCCACCATATGAATCAATCATGAGGGCATCCTATGGATCTATAAATAAAGATGACAATACTTGAATCTATGCTTTATGCCTAGCTAGGGGCGTAAAACGATAGCGCTTGTTGGGAGGCAACCCAATGAATAATTTTTTTTTTGCCTTTTTATTTATGTTCTTGAGTGTTTGCACAATTATGCCTCTGTTATGATTGTTTTTTTATGTTTTAATTAGTGTTTGTGCCAAGTAAAGCCTTTGGGATAGCTTTAGTGATAGTTGATTTGATCTTGTTGGAAAACAGAAACTTTTGCGTCTAGTAAAATAATTGTCTAAAATAACAAAAGCGATGAAAAATTCTGAATATTTTACACAAGATTGATATACAAATTTCCTCTGGTGTCCTAATTGTTCAGAATTTTTGGAGTTACAGATGTATGAGAACAATTCGCATCTTTACAGACTGTTCTGTTTTTGACATGTTCTGTTTTCTTTGCATTGTTTGCTTATTTTGATGAATCTATGGTTTGTATCAGGGGGGGGGGGGGGGAAGGGTATAAGCCATGGTAAAGTTATAATACAGTAGATATAATGCAATAACAAAATTTGAATGGGTTTTCTAGAGTACTTAAAGTAAAGATTGGTTTTCTTATAATAACGGATCTCATGAAGGTTTTGTTGAGTTTTGTGTGATTGAAGTTTTCAAGTTTTGGGTGAGATCACGATGGATGAAGGAATAAGGAGTAAGAAGAGCCTAAGCTTGGGGATGCCCCATGGCACCCCAAGCCATTATCCAAAGAGAATTAAGCAACTAAGCTTGGGGATGCCCCCGAGTGGCATCCCCTCTTTCTTCTAACGACCATCGGTATTTTACTTGAAGCTATATTTTTATTCGTCACATATTATGAGTTTTGCTTGGAGCGTCTTGTGTTATATGAGTGTTTGCTTGTTTTGCTTTTTAGTTTGTGTCATCTATCCTTGCTGAACACACATATTTGAGAGAGCCAAAATTATGCTATGATTTGTTAGAATTGCTCTATATGCTTCACTTAATTTTTTTTGAGCTATGGAATTGCTCTAGTGCTTCACTTATATATTTTTGAGCACGGTGTGCTTTAATATTTTTGAAGAAATGCTCTCATGCTTCACTTAGATTTATTTGAGAGTTAGTAGATTTTTGAAGAAATTCTCTCATGCTTCACTTATATTATTTTGAGAAAAGAAAATTTTATGCTCATGTTCTTCACTTAGATTTGTTTGAGCTATCAAAAAGCAAAATATGAAATTAGTCCCAAAGTGATAGATATTCAAGAGGGATATAATAAAAACTTTCATGAAGATCATTGGACAAAATAAACTTGACTCTTTGTAATAGTTTCGCGATATGGTGATATAATATGTGAGTCATGTTGATGAGTAATTGTGCTTTAGTAAGAATATTGGTGTTAAGGTTTGTGATTCCCTATGCAAGCACGAAAGTCAATAGTTATGCAATGAAATTATATCCTACTTGTGGTGCATTATTCGGTGTTAGTTATGCTTAATGCTCGCTTATGAGACTTTTCGTTTCTTGCTTGGATGCTTCTCACTCTTTTTGCTAGCCTTCACTTGTACTAAGTAGGAATACTACTTGTGCATCCAAAATCCTTAAACCCAGTTTTGCCATATGAGTCCACTATACCTACCTATATGCGGTATTTTCGTGCCGTTCTAAGCAAATTTGTATGTGCCATCTCTAATTTTCAAAATAAATTTCCTTTTTGTGAGCTCGTACCGCTCATGAAACGGTAGGGGGTGGCTGATATTTTTCCATGCTAGATGTGTTATTCTCAACATGAGTGTTTATTCACTTGTCATTGCATGAGAGTACGGCAAAGGTATTAAGGATGCCCAGTCCCGAAATGAAAAATGAATTTACTTTATGTTGTCAAATAATAAATTCCTTGGAAAGTGTTTGTATGGAAGGTACCCGTGGATACGACTAGCTGTGGAATGTGAAAGTATGGTGGAAAAAGGAATAAAATTTATTTTCTGTTTGGGAACCGCCGATGGTATATCTAGCATGGAAAGTATTGGGAACTACTCGACCGTTTTCGTTAACAGGAAAAGCATGCTACCCAAAATGTTTTATCTCTATCTTTTTTGCTTTGAGCTCTGGCACCTCTACAAATCCCTACTTCCCTCTGCAAAGGGCCTTTCTATTTACTTTATGAAATTTTTATTTTATTTGAGTCTCCATCTTCTCTTATAAAACACCAACTAAGGGGCACTATGATCGTACTCGAGCATTGGGTATAGCTAATATGCGAGTGTGTTTCTTGAATGGATTAATGATTGAGCATAATGGGCTAGGGATAACTCGCTTTAGTGTTGATATTTTGAAAGACATGGTTGCTTGTTGATATGCTTGAGTATTGGAATCTTCATGTCAAAACTAGACTATTGCTTTGAATCATACAAAAGTCCAAATGTCCATGCTACAAAGAAAAGAAAATGAGATGAACATGTTAGGCAGCATTCCACATCAAAAATTCTATTTTTATCATTTACCTACTCGAGGACGAGTAGGAATTAAGCTTGGGGATGCTGATACGTCTCCAATGTATCTATAATTTTTGCTTGTTCCATGTTGTTATATTATCATTCTTGGATGTTTTACAATCATTTTATAGCAACTTTATATCATTTTTTGGGACTAACCTATTGACATAGTGCCCAGTGCCAGTTGCTATATTTTGCTGGTTTTTTACTTCGCAGAAAATCAATACCAAACGGATTCCAAATGCAGTGAAACTTTTTGAAGATTTTTTCTGGACCAGATGGAACAACTTGGGCCAAAGAAGTACCAGAGGGGTGCCCCAAGGGGGGCACAACCCACCTGGGCGCGCCTGGGGCCCAGGCGCGCCCTGGTGGGTTGTGCCCACCTCGGTGGCCTCCCGCACTGCCTCTTTGCTCTATAAATACCCCAATATTCCAAAAACCCTAGGGGAGTTGATGAAACACAATTCCAGCCGCCGCAAGTTCCAGAAACACCAGATCCAATCTAGACACCATCACGGAGGGGTTCATCATCCTCATTGGTGCCTCTCTGATGATGCGTGAGTAGTTCATTGTAGACCTTCGGGTCCGTAGTTAGTAGCTAGATGGCTTCCTCTCTCTCTTTTGATTCTTAATACAATGGTCTCTTGGAGATCTATTTGATGTAACTCTTTTTGCGGTGTGTTTGTTGGGATCCGATGAACTTTGACTTTATGAACAGATCTATTTTTTATCCGTGAAAGTTATTCGAGTTTCTTTGATCTCTTATATGCATGATTACTTATAGCCTCGTATTTCTTCTTCGAATTTTTGGTTTAGTTAGGCCGACTAGATCAATATTTCTTGCCATGGGAAGAGGTGCTTTGTGATGGGTTCGATCTTATGGTGCTCTATCCCAGTGACAGAAGGGGACATGACACGTATGTATCGTTGCTATTAAGAATAACAAGATGGGGTCTATTCCTACATGAATAGATCTTGTCTACATCATGTCATCGTTCTTATTGCATTACTACATTTCTCCATGAACTTAATACACTAGATGCATGCTGGATAGCGGTCGATGTGTGGAGTAATAGTAGTAGATGCAGGCAGGAGTCGGTCTACTAATCTTGGACGTGATGCCTATATAATGATCATTGCCTGGATATCGTCATGATTATTTGAAGTTCTATCAATTGCCCAACAGTAATTTGTTTACCCACCGTATGCTATTTTTCTCGAGAGAAGCCACTAGTGAAATCTACGGCTCCCGAGTCTATTCTTCTTCATATTTGCTTTCCGATCTATTATTTGCCACTTTTATTCTCAGATCTATATTTCAAAAAACCCAAAAATACCTTGCTGCACTTTTTAGTTACTTCTTTTATTTCGTGTTTATTCGAGATCTATTTATCCAATCTATCATAATTTTTCTCCCGTCCACATGATAATTTCTGGCACCGTTACCCGAAAGGGATTGACAACCCCTTTAACACGTCGGGTTACAAGTATTTGTTCTTTGTGTGCAGGTACCGTTTATATAGTGTTGCTTGATTCTCCTACTGGATTGATACCTTGGTCTCATAACTGAGGGAAATACCTACCGTAGCTGTGCTGCATCATTCCTTCCTCTTTGGGGAAATACCGACGTAGTTCAAGCGACATTAGTATGTATTATTTCCAATAAGTCATTAGCTTGCTCCATTGTTCCGGAGAACGGAGTTTTAGTCATCTTGCCCTTGAGACATTGTTCGCAAGTATCAAATGATCCATAATCAAGTGATTCCAAAAGTCCATACGCATGGAGTTTCTTCATGCGCTTTACACCAATATGACCTAAACGGCAGTGCCACAAGTATGTTGCACTATCATTATCAACTTTGTATCTTTTGGCATCAATATTATGAATATGTGTATCACTACGATCGAGTTTCAATAAACCAATCACATTGGGTGTATGACCATAGAAGGTTTTATTCACGTAAACAGAACAACAATTATTCTCTGACTTAAATGAATAACCGTATTGCAATAAACATGATCTAATCATATTCATTCTCAACGCAAACACCAAATAACATTTATTTATGTTCAACACTAATCCTGAAGGTAGAGGGAGTGTGAGATGGTGATCATATCAACCTTGTAATCACTTCCAACACACAATGTCACCTTGCTTTTAACTAGTCTCTGCAACTCCTGTTTCGAGTTAAGAATCTTAGTAACTGAACTGGTATCAAATACCCAGGGGTTACTACGAACACTAGTAAAGTACACATCAATAACATGTATATCCAACATACCTTTTTTCACTTCTTGTTTATTCACTTGATACCCATCAGTCTTATCCGAAAAGTATTTGGAGCAGTTCCACTTCCAGTGACCATTTCCTTCGCAGTAGAAGCACTCAGTTTCAGGCTTGGGTCCAGCTTTGGGTTTCTTCACGGGAGTGGCAACTTACTTGCCATTCTTCTTGAAGTTCCCTTTCTTTCCCTCTCCCTTTTTCTTGAAACTAGTGGTCATGTTAACCATCAACACTTGATACTCTTTCTTGATTTCTACCTTCGCCGATTTCAGCATCGTGAAGAGCACGGGAATCGTTTTCGTCATCCCTTGCATATTATAGTTCATCACGAAGTTCTAGCAGCTTGGTGATAGTGACTAGAGAACTCTGTCAATCACTATCTTATCTGGAAGATTAACTCCCACTTGAGTCAAGCAATTGTAGTACCCAGACATTCTGAGTACATGCTCACTGGTTGAGCTATTCTCCTCCATCTTGTAGGCAAAGTACTTGTCAGAGGTCTCATACCTCTCAACATGGGCATGAGTCTGAAATTCCAATTTCATCTCTTTGGAACATCTCATATGCTCCGTGGCATTCAAAATGTTTTTGAAGTCCCGGTTCTAAGCCATAAAGCATGGTGCAGTAAACTATCAAGTAGTCATCATATCGAGCTTGCCAAACGTTCATAACGTCTGCATCTGCTCCTGCAATAGGTCTGTCATCTAGCGGTGCATCAAGGACATAATTCTTCTGTGCAGCAATGAGGATAATCCTCAGATCACGGACCTCGTCCGCATCATTGCTACTATCATCTTTCAACTTAGTTTTCTCTAGGAACATATCAAAAATAAAACAGGGGAGCTACATCGCGAGCTATTGATCTACAACATAGATATGCAAATACTATCAAGACTAAGTTCAAGATAAATTAAGTTCAATTAATGAAATTAATAATGAACTCCCACTTAAATAAACATCCCGCAAGTTATCTAAGTGATACATGATCCAAATCAACTAACCCATGTCCGATCATCACGTGAGATGGGGTAGTCATCAATGGTGAACATCTCTATGTTGATCATATCTACTATATGACTCATGTTCGACCTTTCGGTCTCTAGTGTTCTGAGACCATGTTTGTACATGCTAGGCTCGTCAAATTTAACCCAAGTATTCTGCATGTGTAAAACTGGCTTACACCCGTTGTATGTGAACGTAGAGTCTATCACACCCGATCATCATGTGGTGCTTCGAAACGACGAACTTTGGCAACGGTGCATGCTCAGGGAGAACACTTTTATCTTGAAATTATGTGAAGGGATCATCTTATAATGCTACTGTCGTTCTAAGAAAAATAGGATGCATAAAGGATAAACATCACATGCAATCAAAATATGTGACATGATATGGCCATCATCATCTTGTGCTTTTGATCTCCATCTCCAAAGCAACGTCATGATATCCATCGTCACCGGCTCGACACCTTGATCTCCATCATTGCGTCGGGGTCGTCTCGCCAACTATTGCTTCTACAACTATTGCTAACGCATAGTGATAAAGTAAAGCAATTACATGGCGCTTGCATTTCATACAATAAAGAGACAACCCTAAGGCTCCTGCCGGTTGTCGATATTACAAAACATGATCATCTCATACACCAACATATATCACATCATATCTTGACCATATCACATCACAACATGCCCTGCAAAAACAAGTTAGACGTCCTCTACTTTGTTGTTGCATGTTTTACATGGCAGCTACGGGCTTCTAGCAAGAACTGTTCTTACCTACGCAAAAACCACAATGGTGATTCATCAAGTTTGTTGTTTTAACCTTCTTCAAGGACTAGCCGTAGTCAAATTCGAATCAACTAAAGTAGGAGAAACAGACACCCGCCAGCCACCTTTATGCAAAACTAGTTGCATGTCTGTCAGTGGAACCGGTCTCATGTGCGTGGACATGTAAGGTTGGTCCGGGCCGCTTCATCCCATAATACCACCGAATCACAATAAGACGTTGGTGGTAAGAAGTATGACTATCACTGCCCACAACTCTTTGTGTTCTACTCGTGCATATCATCAACGCATAGACCTGGCTCGGATGCCACTATTGGGAAACGTTGCATGGAAAACAAAAAAAATTCTACGCACACGCAAGATCTATCCATGGAGATGCATAGCAATGAGAGGGGAGAGTATGTCTACGTACCCTCGTAGACCGTAAGCGAAAGCGTTTGTTAACGCGGTGGATGTAGTCGAACTTCTTCGCGCTCCAACCGATCAACTACCGAACGTACGGCACCTCCACGTTCAGCACACGTTCAGCTCGGTGACGTCCTCCGCCTTCTTGATCCAGCAAGACGGCAAGGTAGTGGGTGAGTTCCGGCAGCACGATGGCATGGTGACGGTGATGGTGAAGTTGTCTCCGCAGGGCTTTGCCTAAGCACTACGAAAATATGACCGAGGGTGTAAACGGTGGAGGGGGGCGCCGCACACGGCTAAACAATTGTCGTGCTTATGTGTGGCGCCCCCCTCCCATATATATATAGATGGGGGAGAGGGCAGAGGCCAAGGGGAGCCCCAAGTAGGGCCGAATCCTACTTGGGGACTTCCCCAAGCCGCCCCCCCTTCCATATATGAGTGCGGGAGGAAGGCAGGAGGAGGAGGCGCCCCCCTTTTCCTTTCACTCACGAGGAGGGAAAGGCTGGAGGGCCAACCCCTCCCCTTTCCTTCCCCTAGGGCTGGCCAGCCATGTAGAGGGGTGCACCAGCCCAATAGTGGGATGGTCTGTCCCCTCCTTTGGCCCATTAAGCCCATACACTTACCGGGGGTGTCCGGAACCCCTTCTGGTGACCCGACGACTACCCGGTGCACTCCGAAACTATTCCGATGTCCCAATACCATCATCCTATATATATCAATCTTTACCTCTCGACCATTTCGAGACTCCTCGTCATGTCCGTGATCTCATCCAGGACTCCGAACAACATTCGGTCACCAAATCATATAACTTATATAACACTATATCGTCAACGAACGTTAAGCATGTGGACACTACGGGTTCGAGAACTATGTAGACATGACCGAGACACCTCTCCGGTCAATAACCAATAGCTGAAACTGGATGCACATATTTTCTCCTACATATTCTATGAAGATCTTTATCGGTCAAACCTTATGACAACATACGTAATTCCCTTTGTCCATCGGTATGTTACTTGCCCGAGATTCGATCGTCGGTATCTTCATACCTAGTTCAATCTCGTTACCGGCAAGTCTCTTTACTCGTTCCGTAATACATCACCTCGTAACTAACTCCTTAGTCATTTTCTTGCAAGCTTATGATGTGTATTACCGAGAGGGCCCAGAGATACCTCTACGATACTCAGAGTGACAAATCCTAATCTCGATCTATGACAACTCAACAAACACCTTCGGAGATACCTGTAGTGCATCTTTATGATCACCCAGTTACGTTGTGACATTTGATAGCACACAAGGCATTCCTCCGGTATCCGGGAGTTGCATAATCTCATAGTCAAAGGAATATGTATTTGACATGAAGAAAGCAATAGTAATAAACTGAACGATCAATATGCTAAGCTAACGGATGGGTCTTGTCCATCACATCATTCTCCTAATGATGTGATCCCAATATCAAATGACAACACATGTCTATGGTTAGGAAACCTTAACCATCTTTGATCAACGAGCTAGTCTAGTAGAGGCTTACTAGGGACACGGTATTTGTTTATGTATCCACGCATGTATTTAAGTTTTCGATCAATACAATTCTAGCATGAATAATAAACCTTTATCATGAATAAGGAAATATAATAATAACCATTTTATTATTGCCTCTAGGGCATATTTCCATCAGGGGGCAGGGCCCCTGCTGCTCCCCCTGTCTCCGCCACTGTATCTAGCAGAGTTGGCTTGTCGAACATTGAAACACCATTTGGAGTGCATTTTTACTAATAGAGGAAAAAATTTACTACAGAGACTGGATAACGAACTGATCTCTTGGTTGAAAAGGGAAATAAAGTGGGGTTGGGGTGGGCCTGACCGGGCTCTTGGTCGAAAAAGGAAAGAAAGTGATGGAGTGTTGGGTTGACAATGCAACTGAGAATGAGCACATCTATTCCTGTGGTCACATAGGAAAAGGTCACTGACAAGAACAAAAATGGCACAAATCCAGTCATTAATTAATACTGAACGGACGCCTTAATTACTCAGCCGTTTTTGATTCTTTTGGATGGTGGGGCTATTATTGACTTGGACGTGGGGTTTACTCACATGACCGACCTGACAGGCTCTACCGTAGCCGCCACTGTATCATATGGTTTCGCACCGTTCCAGATCACAGCGCTGCCACGTAAGTCTTCTCCAACCCTCCTTCTGGCATGCACCGCGAGAAGGGACAGCAGTCCTTCAGAACCCTGCATTTCATGATCTAGTACAGGAGAGGGGTGATCACGTTTTCGGGGAGGGCACTCGCGTGACTACTGCCAGCGACGACTTCCTCAATGACAACCTTCTTCCCCGACCTCGGCAACCTCTTTATCAATGACATGAGTGACAACATCAACCACAATGGTTCTGCTCCCGCTGCACAGTATGTGATTCTGTCCTCCTGGTTTAGTCCGCATCATTACTTTTATCTTTGCAATTGTCGTCATGATCTATTTACTATTTATTCGGATTAAATCTCATAGTAATTTGCTCATATATTCAACAATCCAATACAAAAACCTGATTATAGGCAATTTACTCCGAGTGGTTTTGCTGTGCTTTTGAAGCCGCCTACCTTTAAGGGGGTGCAATATAAAAGGTGGCGCACGAGAGCAGTTTACTGGTTTCAGATCATGTACTACTATGACACCACTAAGGGCAAGCCTGAGGGTGATCTTAATCCTGCACAGCAGGAAGCTTTTGAGCACATGGATACCCTCTTCAAAGGCGCCCTTCTAAGTGTTCTTGACGATTCCATTGTGGATTCATATATGTCATTTGACAGCGGCAAAGACATGTGGGCTGCGCTCGAGGCCACATTTGGGGCCTCGAACGCTGGCAGTGAGTTGTACGTCATGGAGCAATTCTGTGACTATAAGATGACTGATGAGCACTTTGTTGTTCAGCAGGCTCATGATATATAGTCACTCGCTAAGGAACTTTAGTACTTTAAGTGTGTGTTGCCAGACAAATTTGTTGCTGGGACCATCATTGCCAAGCTTCCACCTTCGTGGAACAATTTTGCTACTTCTCTGAAACACAGGAGATAGGAGTTTTCCGTTTCGAACCTCATTAGCACTCTTGATTTTGAAGAGAAGGCGAGAGCAAAAGACACACGTGCTTGAGTCGCTGAGGGGGCTTCTAGTGCCCACATGGTACACGAGAAGAACTTCCAGCCCAACAAGCCCAAAAACAACAAAAACAAATCTCAGGGGAAAGCCAAGTTTGATGCAAAGAACAAGCCATCACATTGAACCAACTTCAAGAAGAATTCTCATAAGAAGGGGAAGGGACACAAACCTCAATTTTGTAGAACCGCACAAAATTATATGGCTGCATCTACCGGTTGTCAGCTAACCTCATGGTGCTCCAGGTATTCCTACATTCGTAACTAGGTACAATGACCAGCGAAAGATGAAATAAGCTTATTCGTACGTTGACTTGCTGATTGCAGTGTGGAACGAGCCTGTCATGTGTGGACGAGCAAACAAGCAGTGTAGCCACAACGTCACCGCAAGATAAAAGAGTCCCAAGTCAAATACGGCCTGTCTGGCGAGTAGTGGAGGAGCAAACAAGCAGCTAGCTGTGGAGTTGCCAACATGCTCAAAGTGCTCGCAACATTGAGAAGAAACATGCATGCCCAGGAAATTAATGCGTGCACAGGGAGGCCCTTTGCTCAGAGAAGCTTCAATCGTTTTTCTTTATTTCAGCACCTTCTCACAGCTTTGTCTTGGTCATAGTATGGTGAATCATTTAGATGCATAAACATGCTGAACTTTTGTGCTTGTGAATGTTAGTATGCATACTGTATCTTCTAAAGCTTAGTTTAATGTGAATGTTGACACCTCATTAGACACCTCATTTTGCTGTGCTACAACCAGTGTGAGTGTCTGCATGCAGTACCACATCCTCTAATTTGGTGGATGGCAAGCGGGCCCGAGAAGGAGCCATAATTTTTTTTAACTTGAAAAAGGTTACCGATGAGGAGCGATAAGCTGGAGGGCGTCTCTTTTTTTCTTTCGAATGGGCAATAAGCTGGAGAGCTGGAGAGTGTCTCTAATGGGCTGCCTCTAGTGTTAAGGCCGTCAAATACGAAACACGGGCAGCCGACTAGGCCGATACAAAAGCCTATCCATCTTAAAGCCCATTTGTTTTTGTTTCTTGCGAGGAAAAGCCCATATTTCTTGAAGAGGGGCGATCCCAGAAAAACCCTGCTTCCTCCTCGCCCCCACTTATACTGCAGCTCACTGGACTCTCCCGCTTCCATCGCCCCCCAATCCCCCCCGCTCCCATCTTCCTCACTCATACAGAAAACCCCCGCTCACCTTCTTCCTCACTCGTACAGAAAACGCCTGCTCCTCTTCTTCCTCGCTCCTACAGAAAACCCCAGCCCTCCTTCTTCCCCACTCGCACTGCCACTAGGCTCGTCTCTGGCTACTCTGCTCAAACCCGTGAGCTCAACACGACGCCCGCAAAGAAAATGGAGTCGGCTGGCCCCAACGCCAAGAAGATGAGGCTCCCGCCAGCCGCGACGCTGGTTGTAGATCCCGCACTAGGCAATGCGGGGAGAAGCGGCGAGCCCCCACCCCTTGGATCTGAGGAACCCATAGAATCTCGGGTGGATCGCATCAGCGATCTCCCGGATACCATCCTTGGGGACATCGTCTCGCTTCTCCCCACCAAGGATTGCTGTCGCACCCAAGTCCTCTCAACTCGGTGGCGCCCTCTATGGCGTGCCACGCCCCTTAATCTCGACTGTTGTTAGCTATCTGCATCCCGACACGCTACCTGCTGTCCATACCTTGCACGATGGACGCCTGGCTGACATCCACTAAATTCGAAAAACTGCAGCAGCTTGAGTTCTATCATTACTACGAATATTACATACCGCGACCCGAACGTCGTGTATTTGTGCCCACACCACCATGTCCATCTCATGGTTTTCCTCCTCTCTCCACACCCTCACCATAGCCCGGTGCCATCTACCAGACAATCTAGTACTAATGATTCGACTCCCACTGCTAAAAAGACTTTCACTTGTGGTGGTTGATTTGTTGGAGGCCTCACTACACACATCATCCACTCCAGTTGCCCTGCCCTGGAGCGCTTGCTGATTGTTTTGGGAATAGAAATCCATATCACTTATCTCCAAATAAAGTCGCCTAACCTTCAAAGCATTGGAATTTGTTCTAAAGGACAACAACTCATCATCGAAGATGCCCCTTCACTTAAAAGGTTGCTCCTTGATTATTGTTATATACCTTCGCAAATAACTGTCATCTCTGCGCCTAAACTGGTGACCTTGGGTGTAATTCGTGATCCGTTTAATTATCACAAGTTGGTGTTTGGCTCCACAGTTATTCAGGTACCGTGTATTATCATCTACACATTTGTAATCATAAGCTGTATTTTTCATTTGTGCGCATAAGTTTTATATCATCTTGGAGTACACTTTGGTACTAATATTATGTTATATGCTGAATGAAGAGCTCGTCCATGGATAGCCTATCAATGCTGTTGGACTTTGTCAAGATCTTATATATCAGAATGTTTAGTTATGATCTGAACATACTTATTAGGTTGCTGCAATGCTTTCCATCTCTGGAGAATTTGAATATAAAGGTGATGATTTCATGCACATTGAAAGCCCATATATATTGTACTAGAATTAACCGTTCAGCTGTCGCTCTTTTGACGTACTCTTTTTTTAGACCTTAATAGTTTTCAATCTTCATGTCTACTTAGGCACTAACACATGGAGAAAAACATATAACCAATCGGTGGCGTAATAAGCACTGGGATTTTCTCAGTTCTCATGACATTCGTTTGAGGACAATAACGATGGAAGGATATGCATCCAACGAGGAAAAACGAAGCTTTGTCACATTCTTCCTGTTGAATGTGAGGTTACTATTGTCCATGAGTGTCGGTGTCAAAACCGGCCGATGTCGGGTAGGGGGTCCCGAATTGTGCATCTGAGGATCGAAGGTAACAAGGGACAAAGGGGGACACGATGTTTACCCAGGTTCGAACCCTCTTAATGGAGGTAAAACCCTATGTCCTGCTTGATTGTATTTGATGAGTATAGGAGTTACAAGAGTTGATCTACCCCTAGATCGTAATGGCTAAACCCTAGCTGTCTAGCCTATTTGTATTCTAATAGCCTCTATGGACTAAACCCTCTAGTTTATATACACACCGGAGGGGCCTAGGGTTGTACAGAGTCGGTTCATGGAAGAAGGAAATTACATATCCGGACATCAACCTTGTCATCCACGCATAGGAGAGTCCTACCCGGACACAGAGGAATGCCTTATCCTCTGTATCTTCACGGCTCATCAGTCCGGCCCATATCGAATAGCCCGGACACCCGAGGACCCCCTAATCCAGGACTCCCTTAGTAGCCCCAGAACTAGCCTTCAAACGACGATGCAGTATCCGGCTTATGTCTTCGGCTTTTGCAAGGTTGGTTCTTCACTATATACTGGGCGGATAATAATCCGGCCCTGGTTCCCTCGTTCCACCTTTATGACTCCTTCCCTGTCGCCTCGATTTCCACGCGTTGGGCGAATGCAAATGGTCCATAATTTTTTATCAAAAAGAAAACACCCGGCCACACAGGGACGGCGCCTATATAAAAGAAGTCATTTCCCCTGAGTGCTATCCACATCGCGCAGAAAAACACCAAGATTAGCCACGAAAAAGCTTCAAAACATGGACAGTGCCCCAGGCTCTTCCTCGCGCCCCCATGGCCCTCAAGAGGGGCATTTGCAGAGCTTCTCAGTGCCTCATCTTCAGTTGAGTCGACTCCAGATGCAGGGATATCTCCCCCTCGCCGATCTAGTCCCTGTACGAGCGGGATTGGCTTCAATCGGCAACGACGTGCTGGCTGAAAATTTCCCCAACCCCAATAAGGAGGAGAGGGTGTGCTTCGTTCCATTCCTTTTGTGGGGCTTAGGATTTCCGATCCATCCCTTTCTCAGGGGTCTATTGAAATTTTACGGCATCCAGCTACACAACCTCACCCTAGGTTCGATTCTACACATCTCAGGTTTCGTTGCCCTCTGCAAACTGTTCTTGGGCTGCGAGGCCCATTTCGAACTATGGAGAAAGTTCTTTTGCCTTGTCCCCCGCCATCAAGGAGGTTCTATATTTGAAGTGGGCGGCGCCGAAGTATGGCGTATAGCCGAATCAGGCTACCCCATTGGAACTCCCAAAGAGATATATCCAAAGTGGTCTTCGGAGTGGTTTTATATAGATGATGTCCCACCGACGGACCCAG
Source organism: Thinopyrum elongatum (assembly GCA_011799875.1). NCBI lineage: Eukaryota > Viridiplantae > Streptophyta > Magnoliopsida > Poales > Poaceae > Thinopyrum > Thinopyrum elongatum. Next base: position 584,247,253 of record CM022299.1, read on the forward strand.
TTCGGCACGGCCTCCCTAAATTTTCTAGCGCTCCTCTAAAGAAACATCTCAACTGGCATCCCCGCAGTCCCAAGGAGGAAGACAGTGCGGAAATAAAGAGGTTGGTCAGCAAGGTCAGATTATTAGCCCATACCGAGCTCTCGATAATCGAAGTTATGGCCATTGCAATAAAAAGATGTGTCCAGCCTCTCCAGGCCAGAGTAACTCCCTTATGGTGCTACAACAGAGAAGACGACGCATCTCGTTACAGACGCAAGGGTCCGGATACCCCGACCGAACTGGCCATGATCTTGGCCGATCTGTATAAGGGTGAGAAAGAAGACTTCCTCCGCTTAAACTGCCGGGAAGGTTATTCCATGTACAACCCCATCGAATGGGTAAGATTTTGACTACCTGTGTTGCTTTACTACTGTCGCGGCATGCTAATCAAGCTGTTCTTTGTTGTCATAAAATAGTCATGGAGGAAGATGATCGAGGACATTCACTGTCCTGCCCCACAACCAGAGGATCACAACCACGATGAAGACCCAGGCTTCTACGAGGATCCGGATATATACATAGAGTTCGATGATGGGGTATTTTACCAGGCGAGCCTTGACGGCTCGGAAGTGGCTCTTACAGCCGACTACCCCTGCCCCTATTCCTTCTCCATCGTAAGTATTCAAAGAGCTTTCCCAAAAAGGAGTCTCTACTTGCACCTTTATCCATTATACTAAACTGTACTTCATAGGATCGGCGCTCAGCAGGCCGCACCCCCTCGAGGGCGGCCCCCACGCAGGGTAATCGTTCAAACAAAAGGAGACCGGGAGCGCCGTAGAGCCCTCACAGTCTTCAAAGAGGTATGTTCGTTTGATACGTGCCTGGGCACGAGTTCGGATTGTTGAAGTTCCCTTCTATCTTTGATTCAGGAGGAGCACGCGGCAGATAGTGGGACAACGCCCTGCTAGCCGAATGTCAGCCAATCCGGCGCCGGACTCATCAACTAGAACGAGGGCTGATGCAATGCCAGTTCCGCCGCCTCATGAGGATTCGGATGACATATCTGTCATGAATTCTGAGGTGGAGAGCGTGATGAATCACCGTCGACTGAAAGAGGCCATGCGCGCTCCAGCCTTTTCTGCTCAGGAATTTACCGCACTCAGCTCGGTGGATGCATATATCCGAGCCGCTCGAGATGGACTTGCTGGAGTTACTCAATTGTTCTCAAAGGATATACAGGTAAGCGTTTGTGCAATTTTAATAGTCATATGCCAGTAGCCCCCGAGACTTGAAGCGGTGAGGCCAACCGATTTAAGGATCGATATGACCTGCAGGTTCTCAACGAGAAGAATACTGCGCTATCCCAGGAACTGAAAACAAACCAGACACAGCTGAATGCCGTCACCACCGAACTTGCGGAAATGAAAAAGGCTGCAATGATGACTTCCGAGAAAAAGAAACACGAGGAGGAAAAACACAAACAATCCGAAGAGATAGAGAGCTTAAAGGCTCAGTTATCGGCCGCTCGAAAAGAGAATGAAAAGTTGAAGGGCGGCATGTTCGGTATGACTTTTAAAACCATCAGAGAGATTCATATGTAGTCCAAAATTCAGAATGTCATAACTCTGTTGCTACAGGTCTATTAACCGGTCGGCCGGAAAAAGAAGTATCTGGATTTCGAGGCGACGTGCTTAAGGAGCTGTCCGTGGTGCATGAGCGGGCCCGGAAACCCATGAAGAGTATGGCCAAGGCTTTATGGCCATCCGATACCCCTCCAGAAAGTATGGAGGGCTTGGCAAGCCTGTTTAAAGGTGCCCGGCGCCGCTTCGAGCTATGGAAGATGTCCTCCTGCCGTGAAGGCGCACGAGAAGCCTGGGCGATGGTGAAAACAGGCTTTACCAAGCTAGACCCGAATCATATGGCCCGAGTGGGACCGCAGGGACCACACAGGAAAGAAATTCCGTTGAACTTGGTGTATGACCAAGTAATGATAGCTGCGAAATATTCGCAAGAAGACTATAGGTTAGACAATCTTATAGATGGAATAGATAAGGAGTAGGCTTTTGATTCAATGTATCAATGTACTTTATGATCATCCTGTATCTTCAGCCGAACATTTGGAAAAATTGTCATCGCAGGCTTTCGGCTTTAACCTCCAAACCAAAATGGTGGAGTGTTTCTGGATACTATTATGGAATGTGAGAAACATTCATTATGTCCGGAAACCAGGCAACCCAGTCATTGTGCTCGAACAGACAAAAAAATTAGTTCGGGTGGTATGTTATATTACATATGTAAGAAACATCTTCCAGGGAGAATAGTTCCGTTAAAGGTTCCTTTCCCTAGGTTGGCATGCTTTAATTGTGCGTGCCTGGGCTTTGATCCGTATTACGGGGAAACTGTCCTGCATTGTTTCTAAGAGTTACAAGAATGTAACAATCTATCGTTTGATTGCCGACCAATTATTCTCTTAAGAATGCTAGCTTTCGGCTTCACCCGTCTGAGGTATAGGTCCGGATTACCCGGTTGTAACAATCGCAGAGGTGCTCCCTTTACGCCCTAGCCGAACAATCGGGAACATAGGGCATAAACACAGGAGCGAGGCAACCCAGCTTGGCAAAAACTTAAGTCATAGAGGTGCATATAATGGCGAAAGGGTGTATATAAACAAATGACATAGAAGAAGTGAGCTCCAGGCTCTGAATAATAATAGGCTTTGGTTAAAGAAGCCCCCAGTCATGGTGGAGTGTATACATTTAAAGATGTGTGCCCCTTAAGAGTTCGGCCTATCCGAACATATCCTAGGAAACGTATAAAAGCGAAAAAACAAAGACAAATGAAGAGAAAAAAAGGGAACGAAAAAGAAACATGGCCGAATTTATGCGTAGAATCTTCGGAGCCGGGAAGCGTTCCATGGATTCGGCTCGAGGCGATTATCTGATGCATTACGAAGGCGATAGGCTCCTCCTGTGAGAACTTCATCTATAATGAAGGGCCCTCCCATTTTGGTTTGAGCTTGTCCTTTTTCTTCTCTGGGGGGCGTAAAATGAGTTTGCCGACATTATAAGTCTTGGCCCGTACTTCTCTGCTTTGGTATCTCCGAGCTTGTTGTTGATAAAATGCGGAACGGGCTCGTGCAACATCATGTTCCTCCTCTAGGCCGTCTAGGTCGTCCTGCCGATCGAGCTCGGCTTCTCTCTCTTCATACATGCGCACTCGAGGTGAGCCATGAATAATGTCGCAGGGCAAGACAGGCTCTGCGCCGTACACCATGAAAAAATGTGTGTATTCGGTCGTGCGATTGGGCGTAGTCCGCAGTCCCCAGAGCACGGAATCGAATTCCTCAACCCAGTGCTTATCTGACTCCCGTAGGGATCGCACTAGTCTGGGTTTGATGCCGCTCATTATCAGGCCATTAGCCCGTTCGACCTGACCATTTGTTTGAGGGTGGTATACGGACGCGTAATCGAGCTTAATGCCCAAGTTAGCGCACCAATTTTTCACCTCATTGGCTGTGAAATTGGAGCCATTATCAGTGATGATGCTATGCGGGACAACATAACGGTGTACCATGCCGAATATAAAGTCGATCACTGGCCCTACTTCAGCAGTTTTTACTGGTTTGGCCTCTATCCACTTAGTGAATTTATCCACCATAACAAGTAAATATTTCTTCTTGTGGCTTCCCCCTTTAAGGGGTCCGACCATATCTAGCCCCCAGACCGCAAAAGGCCAGGTGATGGGGATTGTTCGTAAAGCAGTGGGCGGCATATTGATTGGCGAAAAGCTGACATCCCACACAGTGTTGCACAAGGGACCGTGCGTCTGCTCGGGCCATTGGCCAAAAGAAACCTATACAGAAGGCCTTGCTTACGAGGGCCCGAGCTGCGGCATGATGGCCACCTAGACTAGCATGTATTTCAGCCAAGAGCTGCCATCCCTCCTCTTCGGAGTGCATCTTTGAAGGACTCCAGTGGTACTTTTCTTGTATAGTTCACCTTCGTGAACTTTATAGGCTTTAGAACGTCGGATTATGCGACGGGCCTCATTCTGATCATTAGGAAGCTCCTGCCTATTAAGGTAGGCCAGGAAGGGTTCGGTCCATTGAGCGATAACGGCCATGATTGCATGGGCGGAGGGTGTTATTTCAGTGCCCCATCCCCCGATGATATCTGAATTGTGTTCGGCTGCTGGGGGTATGACCGGTTCTGGACTAGGATTTCAGCCCTCGTCCTGCCAGACCCCGGATGGCTTAAAGAGCCTTTCCACAAAGGTGTTAGGCGGGACGGGATCGCGTTTAGCGCCGATTGGAGCGAGGATGTCTGTTGCCTGATTACTGTCTCGAGCAACGTGATGGAACTCGAGCCCCTCGAACCGAGCCGATATTTTGAGTACGGCGTTTCGGTATGCCGCCATTTTTGGGTCTTTTGCATCAAATTCTCCATTTATTTGGGATATTGCGAGGTTTGAATCCCCACGCACCTCTAGGCGTTGAATGCCCATGGAGACAGCCATTCGGAGACCATGTAGAAGTGCCTCGTATTTGGCTGCATTGTTGGAGTCCGTATACATGATTTGTAACACGTAGCGGACTGTGTCCCCCGTAGGGGATGTCAAGATGATGCCAGCCCCTAGTCCGGCTAACATTTTAGAGCTGTCAAAGTACATGATCCAGTTGGAGTATGTGCTGTACTATTTAGGGAGCTCGGCTTCCGTCCACTCGGCGACAAAGTCGGCCAGCACCTGAGATTTAATAGCTCGGCGTGGCCTGTATATTATTTCAAATGGTAAGAGCTCGATGGCCCATTTGGCTATGCGGCCGGTGGCATCTCGATTATTTATGATGTCATTCAGTGGTACTTCGGATGCCACCGTGATCGAAAACTCTTGAAAGTAGTGTCGAAGCTTTCGTGATGCCACAAAGACCACATAAGCTATCTTCTGATAGTGAGGGTATCGAGATTTGCATGGTGTAAGGACCGCCGATACATAGTACACTGGTTTCTGGATGGGAAATTTGTGTCCCTCTTCCTCTCGCTCGACGACGAGTACGGCGCTCACAACTTGGTGAGTCACGGATATGTAGAGCAACATAGGCTCGCCAACACCTGGGTCGGCTAGGATTGGGTTACTTGCTAACAATGTTTTTATTTCTTCCAATCCGGTTGTAGCCGCATCCGTCCATTCGAAGTGATCGGTGCGTCGGAGTAGTCAGTAGAGTGGTAATGCTTTTTCTCCCAATCTGGAGATGAAGCGGCTTAAGGCTGCCACGCACCCAGCTAGTTTTTGGACCTGCTTTAAGTCTGTTGGCGTTGCCAATTGTGACAGGGCTCGGATTTTGGCTGGGTTCGCTTCGATTCCTGAGCAATTTCCCGGCTGGGACGCCGAAAACACATTTTCTCGGATTGAGCCGTATGTCATATGTTCGGAGGTTGTCGAATGTGAGGCGTAGATCGTCCACCAATGATTCGATGTGTTTAGCCTTGATGACCATGTCGTCCACATACGCCTCCATTGACTTGCCGATTTGTTTTTCCAAACATGTCTGAATCATGCGTTGGTAAGTGGCACCAGTGTTTTTGATCCCAAAGGGCATAGTGTTGAAGCAAAAAGGCCCATACGGGGTAATAAATGCTATTGCGGCCTGGTCGGATTCCTTCATCTTAATCTGATGGTATCTGGAGTAGGCGTCGAGGAAACACAATGAGTCGTGTCCTGCAGTTGCATCAATAATTTGGTCAATGTGGGGCAGTGGGAAGGGGTCCTTAGGGCAAGCCTTATTGAGGTCTTTGAAATCGACACAAAGGCGCCAGGACTTATCCTTCTTCGGCACCATGACCAGGTTGGCTAGCCAGTCTGGGTGCTTGATTTCTCTAATGAACCTGGCCTCGAGTAGTTTGGCTAGCTCCTCCCCCATAGCTTGTCGTTTGGGTTCGAAAAATTGCCGCAGCGTTTGCTTGACTGGTTTGAACCCCTTTATTATATTGAGGCTATGTTCGGCCAGTCTGCGTGGGACTCCAGGCATGTCTGAAGGGTGCCAGGCAAAGATGTCCCAATTTTCGCGTAGGAACGCTCGTAGGGCGGCGTCGACCGTCGAATCCAGCTGTGCTCCAATGGATGTTGTTTTATTAGGGTCCGTCGGGTGCACTTGAAATTTGACTATTTCGTCTGCTGGTTTGAAAGAGGTGGATTTGGGCCTCTTGTCGAGGATCACATCGTCTCTGTCCACTGTAGAACGCAGGGTGGTTAGCTCTTCGGCCGCGAGGGCTTCGGATGGTGCCTCGAGGGCCAAGGATGCAGTTTTATTTTCGGCGCGGAGTGCTATATCCGGATCACTGGTGACAGTGATCACTCCGTTGGGCCCTGGCATTTTCAGCTTCATGTACCCGTAATGGGGTATGGCTTGGAAGCGTGCGAAGGCGTCCCGCCCCAAGAGGGCGTGATATCCGCTATTGAAAGGGGCCACGTGGAAGAGCAACTCTTCGGACCTTTAATTCTCAGGCATGCCGAATACTACATCAAGTTTAATTTTCCCCGAGCATCGTGCTTCTCGACTGGGGATGATGCCTCGAAAGGTGGTGATGCTTTGCTCGATGCGATTCTTGTCCATTTGCATTTTTGTCGAGTGTGTCTTTGTAGATGAGGTTAAGCCCGCTACCGCTGTCCATGAGCACTTTGGTGAGTCGAAAGCCATCCACAATTGGGTTTAAGACCAAGGCGGCTGGTGCTCGGACTGATCGAGCCCTTGGTTCGTCGTCGGCCGTGAAAGTTATGGCCGTGTCGTTCCAGGGGTTCATTGCGGTTACTTGGTTTACTTCGGCGAGGTCGCGGAGCGCCCTTTTGCGCCGATTATTTGAAGAGAAGGTCTCAAAGACCGTAAAGACGTTGAGATCATCATCCTCCGAAGAACGTTTCTCTGGAGTAGTACTGGTGAGGATAGCCTCACCACTCTTAGCCACTTGCCGGAGTACCCAACATGCCCGAAGGCTGTGCGTTGGTTCGGTGCTTGGTGTCGTATGTATCTGACAGGGCTTGTCGAGTAGTTCATCAAGGACGGTTCTATATCCCGTGAAGGGTTTGTTTTTCTTGTCAATGGGCTTGTCTTCGGATGCCTCGTAAGGGTGCATCCGTTTTGCCCGTATGGTGGGCTGCTTAAAGGCAGGGGGTTCCCACCGGGCTGTCTGGGCCTTCCATGCGCTTTCCATCATGCAGTACTTCTGTACTATGTGTGCCAATTTTGTAAAGTGCTGTATGCGGCGGCGGTTGAGGGCGTTGAGAATTCCCTCGTTCGTGCAATTACGACAAAAAATCGAAACTGCGTCGTCGCCGCAGCAATCTTTAATCCTGTTTTTAACAAGGAGGAATCTGGCCCAAAAGTGATGGACCATTTCCTGAGGTTGCTGTCGCACGTACATTAGGTCACATATGTCTGGAGGGCCTGAATTACTTGGGGAATATTGATTGTGGTGGGTGAGCGGGCTAAAACCCGAATCTTGACCCGAGATTGAATCCGGAGCTTGAAGAATCTCCGAGGTCACCAGTTCAAGACCAGGAAGGTCCGGGTGATTTCCGGGCTCAATGCCTGATCCTGAGTTCGGAGGACATACAGTCTCTTCCTGAGGATGGGTGTCCAGCTCGAAGGGCTCGGAAATCCAAACATATCTGGCTTTTAACTTAGGGGAAGAAGCGTTCTTGGCTCGTTCCTCAATGACCGCTACCAGATGGGTGATCGGTGGGGACTTGATTTCCCTCTGATCGGGTTTAAGCCCGATCCGATCATAGTCTGTTGCAAGCCCCAAGGCGGCAATGCGATCCAGCAGCTCATTCAAGGACGAGATATCTGTCGGATCCATCTTTTCGGAGTGTTCGAGGGCGATGCGGAGATGATGTCTGGTGATTGTGGGGGCCACCATTGGCTTGACGGCTGAGCGAGCGCCCATGGTAAAACCGTCGAGCTGGAGGACCTGTCCTGGAGTTAAGGCCTTTCCAGAAGTGATATCGTCATTGATGACAAGGCGAGCCATCGATCCTTCTATCGACAACACAATGGAACTCTCAATGAAAGCACCAATGTCGGTGTCAAAACCGGCCGATCTCGGGTAGGGGGTCCCGAATTATGCGTCTAAGGATCGAAGGTAACAAGGGACAAAGGGGGACACGATGTTTACCCAGGTTCGGCCCTCTTAATGGAGGTAAAACCCTACGTCCTGCTTGATTGTATTTGATGAGTATAGGAGTTACAAGAGTTGATCTACCCCGAGATCGTAATGGCTAAACCCTAGCTGTCTAGCCTATGTGTATTCTGATAGCCTCTACGGACTAAACCCTCCGGTTTATATACACACGGGAGGGGCCGAGGGTTGTACAAAGTCGGTTCGTGGAAGAAGGAAATTACATATCCAGACATCAACCTTGTCATCCACGCATAGGAGAGTCCTACCCGACACGGAGGAAAGCCTTATGCTTTGTATCTTCACGGCTCATCAGTGTGGCCCATATCGAATAGCCCGGACACCCGAGGACCCCCTAATCTAGGACTCCCTCAATGAGGCTTAAGTTTTTCAACAAGAAATTTCTCACGGACGGATATGTTGAACAGCAAAAAAAGAAGTTTCAGGTGGACAAATGGGCTTCTGAACATGCTCGGCTTCTATTTACAACAACTTGTGGTCATATTCCAGTAAACTTTTTGGCACAGGATGTTGATTTTATGGATCAGACCGATCCATTTGCTTGTGACTGCCAAAAACAGTGGTTGGGTGAGATGTTATTGCCATGTTCAGTCTGGGTTTTGTCTAAACCTGATTGTAGCGATCCGACCTCAGATGGTCAAATCTCTGTGTTCAAGTGTCATCCCTGGATCAGTAATGCTGACACACACAGTACTCGAAGGATTTGTAACAGAGTGCAAACACACACTTATTACATCGAATGTCTCAAAAGAGAACTTATTACAATAAATATGGCTTAAGGCCATCTAAATAAAGTAACAGCGGAAGACTTGGAATATAAAGTGAGTCCATCAACTCCAACGGCATAGCTGAGTGCATGACAACGACCTAGCGCACCTTACTCTTCGTCTGAAAAGTCTGCAACATGATATGTTGCAGCCCGAAACGGGTCAGCACATGGAATATGCTGACAATATAACACAGTAGAGCAAGGAACAGAAAATTGCTATCACTACATGCATATATGGCTGGTGGAAAGCTCTAGGGTTATATTGTTTTGCGAAAAGCCAATTTTTCCCTACATCAAAGGAATATGTTTTATTTAACTACCATGGTAGTTGTTAAACATTGAGAAGGTAAATCCCCATCTCAATCCCAATTAAAAGTAATCATTAAACCCAACAAATTAATTTAGAGTGATGAGATCAAATCAATAATTCAGGTACCAGATACTCAAGATGTCCATAACCGGGGACACGGCTAATCATGATTAGTTTATACACTCTACAGAGGTTTGTGCACTTTTCCCCACAAGACTCGATCTCCTCCGTTGGATTTCTCGCACTACATGGTGTTTGAGAAACGGATGACCGAGACACGGTCTTTCAGAAGCATTTACTCTTTACTCTGGGTAGACAGTTACACCTACTTTCTCCTACATCTGCTAGCCTACCACTGAAAGAGGTCATGCAACATACTCAACTATGCTAGAGCCCATAATAGCTTGTGGCTGCACACGGAAGTTTCTAGCATGAATAATCTTATGATCCCTTTGAGCCTGGGTGGCGAACCAAAAAGACAACACTGGTATATCCCCAGGTGCCTGCAACCAATCCACCCAGATGTGTATTTAAGTAGCCACCTTAAGTTAACCACTAAATAACAAACTCACATCTGTCATGGATACACTCAAACCCAATCCACGTCTACGAGCATAGCATGGCAATATAAGCATAACGTGGAAGTAACTCCCAAGGGTTTGATAATAAAGGGCAATAGGTTCTACCTCATCATCTACTTCCCAATACCCACAAGTTAATCACATCCTAAGCATGCAGTGTTTGGGGATTGAAACTAATGCATAAAAACTAGGTATGAAAAGAGTATGATCAATGTGTTACTTGCCTTGCTGACGATCTGCAAACCCTAGAGACTCGTAGTAGCATGCTTCGCACTCCGGAAATTCTATCGTAAACAAACAATAGCATACATAAGCAATCAAGCATAGATGCAAGGGTAAAACTCAAATAAAAAGATCAAATCTGAAAGTTCAACTGAAGAGATTCGATCTGCAAAAAGAATCAATCGAATCGGAGCTACGGAACTGAAACTACGGTCAAAAGAACTTCGACAACAAATCTTCTTGAAACCAAATTTTAAATTGTCAAAATCATGTTCAAGTTGATTAAACAGAAAGAGGGGTTCGAGATGAAGATTTTGGCGTTGGTTTCACTGGATTTGGACGAACGGTTTAGAAACGGCGAGGGTTTGGAGATCAGGGGCTGATCTGCGATAAAGTAATCGCGGATAGGTCCCTGGCAGAAAAAGAAAAATCTATCGGACGAACGTCCGCTAACAGAGACGAACGAGAGAAAATGTTCGTTAAAACGAACGAACGTTCGCAAACGAGCTAAACCGAGAAAACCGAACCGATCTAATAAAAAAAAACCGAACTAGGGTTTTAAAAAAAACCGAGACAGTTTTTACCTAAACCGAAAAAAAACCGGCGGCGGCGCGGCTCCGGCGGCTGCGGGGCGGGGCGGGCGGAGGCGCGGCTGCGGCTGCGAACGGCGGTGGTGGCAGGCGGCGGTGGCGGCGCAGGCGGCGACGGCGGCGGCTGCGTTGGTGGCGACTCGAGGCGGCGGCGGCGGCTCGATGGGGACGAGGGGGGCGGCGGGCCTCGGTATTTAAAGGAGAGGGGGGGCGCTTGCATGCGGGAGGGGGCAAGGCGGCGGCGCGGCGGCGGACTCCCGAGCGGAGTCCCGCTCGGGGACAGATACGATGCGGCGGCTCGGCTGGGCCTTTGGCCCATTCGGGCGAAGAAATTTTTTATTTTTTTTTAAATTCGGCCGAAACAAAAATCCTAAATAAAATAGAATAAAATTCTAAAAATGCCAAAAAAAAATTTCACCGTCTAAATAAAATATTTAGAACAAAGTGAACATTTTCTTGGCCTAAAAATGCAATTTTGAAAAATGCATATTTTTCCAATTCAAACAAAATAGCAATAAAATCTAAATAAAATTATTAATTTGATTTTAACATTTTTCCTCCAATATTTCTTTTATTTTGGAGAAGTCATTTTATCTCCTCTCTTTTATTTTTATATTGGAAATATTTTTTTTGGAGAGAAAAATAAATAAAACCAAAATGATCCTCTTTTCAATATTTGAGAAAATTCAAATATGAAAATAATAAAATCTCCAACTCTCTCCGTGGGTCCTTGAGTTGCTTAAGATTTCTAGGATCACAAACGAAATGCAAATAAAATATGATATGCATATGATGACCTATGTATAACATTCCAAATTGAAAATTTGGGATGTTACAAACCTACCCCCCTTAAGATGAATCTCGTCCTCGAGATTCAGGTTGGCTAGAAAATAGGTGTCGGTGGTCTTTCCGTAGGTCTTCCTCTCATTCCCAGGTGGCTTCATCCTCGGTATGGTGGCTCCACTGAACTTTGCAAAACTTGATAACCTTGCTGCGTGTAACTCTGCTGGCAAACTCGAGAATCTTGACGGGTTTCTCCTCGTAGGTCAGATCACTATCCAACTGAATTGCTTCCAGGGGTACTGTATCTCTCAGAGGAATATCGGCTATCTCTGCATGGCACTTCTTCAACTGGGAAACGTGAAACACATCATGAACTCCTGATAGTCCGTCGGGTAACTCCAACTTGTAGGCCACCTCTCCCATACGTTCCAAAACTCGGTATGGTCCTACAAATCTCGGGGCTAACTTTCCCTTGACTCCAAAGCGTTTAACTCCTCGCAGAGGTGACACACGAAGATATGCTCTGTCTCCGATTTCATAGACTACCTCCTTGCGCTTGGTATCGGCATAACTCTTCTGTCTGGACTGAGCTACCTTCAGTCTATCCCGAATCAACTTAACCTTCTCTTAAGATTCTTTATTCAAATCTGGTCCAAACAACTGACGGTCTCCAACTTCATCCCACATCAACGGTGTTCTGCACCTCCTTCCATACAAAGCTTCAAAAGGGGCCATCTTCAAACTGGCTTGGTAGCTGTTGTTGTATGAGAACTCCGCGTAGGGCAAATTGTCATCCCAACTCGATCCGTAATCTAGCGCACAAGCTCTCAACATGTCCTCCAGAATTTGATTGACTCTCTCGGTCTGTCCATCTGTCTGCGGATGAAAGGCTGTACTAAACTCTATCCTGGTACCCAAGGTCTGGTGCAGATGGTGCCAAAACCTTGAAGTAAACTATGTTCCTCTATCTGATACGATGGTCCTCGGAACTCCATGCAGACATACGATCCTGGTCATATATATCTTGGCCAACTTTGCACTCGTATAGGTGGTTTTCACTGGGATAATGTGAGCCACTTTGGTCAAACGATCCACTACTACCGAGATAGAATCATATCCCGATCGGGTCCTGGGTAATCCGGTGATGAAATCCATGCCAAGCTTATCCCACTTCCATTCGGGTATCGGCATAGGCTGCAGTAATCCTGCTGGCTTCTGATGTTCTGCTTTCACTCTCTGACATACATCACATACGGCTACATACTCGGCAATGTCCTTCTTCATACCAGTCCACCAGAAATGCTCCTTCAGATCCAAATACATCTTGGTTTTTCCGGGGTGTATCGAGTATGGCGAGTCATGAGCTTCCTGTAGTATCAACTTCCTGATCTCCGCATTATTGGGTACATAAACACGGTCCTCAAACCACAAAGTGTCGTGCTCATCCTCATGAAAACCTTTGGCTTTTCCTTTGCTCATCCTCTCCTTTATCTCAGCAATTTCCTTATCATCTTTTTGAGCTGCTCGAATTTTTCCCAATAATGTTGACGTTACCTCCATTCCTGCGACAAAACCTCTAGGGACTATCTCCAAACGAAGCTCCCTGAGATCTTCGGCTAACTCCTTTGGTAATCCTCCGCTTATGAGGGTATTGACATAACTCTTCCGGCTCAAAGCGTCTGCTACGACATTGGCCTTTCCTGGGTGATAATGCAACTTCATATCATAATCCTTTATAAGCTCCAACCATCTCCTCTGCCTGAGATTCAGCTCCTTCTGTGTGAAAATGTACTTCAAACTCTTATGATCCGTGTACACATCACAACGGTTCCCAATAAGAAAATGTCTCCAGGTCTTGAGTGCATGAACTACAGCTGCTAACTCCAAATCATGCGTGGCATAATTCAACTCATGCGGTCGAAGCTGACGTGAGGCATATGAGACAACTCTTCCATCCTGCATAAGTACACCTGCAAGTCCTAAGAGAGAAGCGTCGCAATACACTTGGAAATCCTTGCGTATATCCGGCAGAATCAGTACTGGGGCTGTAACCAAACATTTCTTCAGCTCCTGAAAACTTGCCTCACATTCATCTGTCCATTTGAACTTGGTGTCCTTCTTCAGTAACTCCGTCATAGGCTTCACAACCTTCAAAAAATTCTCAATAAATCTCTTATAATATCCTGCAAGTCCAAGAAAACTGCGGATCTCTCCAACTGAGGTGGGTGCCAACCACTCAGTGATTGACTGAACCTTGGTGGGTGTTGGGGAACGTAGTAGTAAATCAAAAAAAATTCTTATGCATCACCAAGATAAATCTATGGAGAGACTAGCAACGAGAGAGAGAGGAGTGCATCTGCATACCCTTGAAGATCGCGATGCGGAAGCGTTACAAGAACGCGGTTGATGGAGTCGTACTCGCAGCGATTCAAATCGCAGAAGATCCGATCTAGCGCCGAACGGACGGTGCCTCCGCGTTCAACACACGTACAGCCCGGGGACGTCTCCTCCTTCTTGATCCAGCAAGGGGAGAGGAGAAGTTGAGGGAGGGCTCCGGCAGCACGACGGCGTGGTGGTGGAGCTTCTGGTTCTTCGACAGGGCTTCGCCAAGCACTACGGAGGAGGAGGAGGTGTTGGAGAGGGGGAGGGGCTGCGCCAGGGAAGGGGTTGTGGCCTCCCTCCCACCCCTCCACTATTTATAGGCTGGGGGGAGAGGGGGCCGGCCCCCTAGATCCCATCTAGGGTTGGGGTGGCGGCCAAGGGGGAAAGGAGTGCCTCCCAAGTCAAGTGGAGGCCCTCCTCCTTTAGGGTTTCCCCTCTCCCATGTGCATGGGCCTTAGGGGGGCTGGTGCCCCTGGCCCATTAAGGCTAGGGCGCCCCCTTATAGCCCATGCTGCTGTATTGGACATGGTGGAACCCTTTCCGGACTTCCGGACCCCTCCGAAATCCTCCGGAACCTTTCGAAAGCTTCCCGGTACAATATCGAAAAAACAAACTTTTTCCGGAACCCCAATAACAACTTCCCATATATAAATCTTTACCTCCGGACCATTCCGGAACTCCTCGTGACATCCGGGATCGCATCCGGGACTCCGAACAACCTTCGGTAACCACATACAATTTCCCATAATAACTCTAGCGTCACCGAACCTTAAGTGTGTAGACCCTACGGGTTCGGGAACCATGCAGACATGACCGAGACATCTCTCCGGCCAATAACCAATAGCGGGATCTGGATACCCATATTGGCTCCCAAATGTTCCATGATGATCTCATCGGATGAACCACGATGTCGAGGATTCAATCAATCCCGTATACAACTCCCTTTGTCCATCGGTATGTTACTTGCCCGAGATTCGATCGTCGGTATCCCCATACCTCGTTCAATCTCGTTACCGGCAAGTCTCTTTACTCGTTCCGTAACGCATGATCCCATGGCCAACTCCTTAGTCACATTGAGCTCATTATGATGATGCATTACCGAGTGGGCCCAGAGATACCTCTCCGTCATACGGAGTGACAAATCCCAGTCTCGATTCGTGCCAACCCAACAGACACTTTCGGAGATACCTGTAGTGCACCTTTATAGTCACCCAGTTACATTGTGACGTTTGATACACCCAAAGCATTCCTACGGTATCCGGGAGTTGCACAATCTCATGGTCTAAGGAAATGATACTTGACATTAGAAAAGCTTTAGCAAACGAACTACACGATCTTGTGCTATGCTTAGGATTGGGTCTTGTCCATCACATCATTCTCCTAATGATGTGATCCCGTTATCAATGACATCCAATGTCCATGGTCAGGAAACCACAACCATCTATCGATCAACGAGCTAGTCAACTAGAGGCTCACTAGGGACATGTTGTTGTCTATGTATTCACACATGTATTACGGTTTCCGGTTAATACAATTATAGCATGAACAATAGACAATTATCATGAACAAGGAAATATAATAATAACCATTTTATTATTGCCTCTAGGGCATATTTCCAACAGTCTCCCACTTGCACTAGAGTCAATAATCTAGTTCACATCGCCATGTGATTAACACTCATAGTCCACATCGCCATGTGACTATACCCAAAAAGTTTACTAGAGTCAATAATCTAGTTCACATCACCATGTGATTAAGACTCAATGAGTTCTGGGGTTTGATCATGTTCTTGTTGTGAGAGAGGTTTTAGTCAATGGGTCTGCACTTCGCAAATCTCTAGGTCATATTGTAAATGCTGCTTCCACGCTCCACTTGGAGCTATTCCAAATGGTTGCTCCACTATACGTATCCGGTTTGCTACTCAGAGTCATCCGGATAGGTGTTAAAGCTTGCATCGACGTAACCCTTTACGTCGAACTCTTTATCACCTCCAAAACCGAGAAACATTTCCTTATTTTTTTTAAGGACAATTTTGACCGCTGTCCAAATGATCCACTCCTGGATCACTCTTGTACCCCCTTGACAAACACGTGGCAAGGCACATATCAGGTGCGGTACACAGCATGGCATACTGTATAGAGCCTATGGCTAAGGCATAGGGGACGACCTTCGTCATTTCTCTTTCTTCTGCCGTGGTCGAGCTTTAAGTCTTAACTTGACACCTTACAACTCAGGCAAGAACTCCTTCTTTGAATGATCCATTTTGAACTCCTTCAAAATCACGTCAAGGTATGTGCTCTGTGAAAGTCTTATCAGGCGTCTTGTTCTATGTCTATAGATCTTGATACCCAACATGTAAGCAGTTTTACCCAGGGCTTCCTTCGAAAAAAATCCATTCAAACAACCCTTTATGCTTTCCAGAAATTCTACATCATTTCTGATCAACAATATGTCACCATATATACTTATCAGAAATGTTGTAGTGCTCCCACTCACTTTCTTGTAAATACAAGTTTCTCATAAACTTTGTATAAACTCAAAAACTTTGATCACCTCATCAAAGCGTATATTCCAACTCCGAGATGCTTGCTCCTGTCCATCGAAGGATTGCTGGAGCTTGCATACCTTTTAGCATCCTTAGGATCGACAAAACCTTCTGGTTGTATCACATACAACCTTTCCTCACGGAAACCGTCAAGGAAACTTTGTTTTGACATCCATCTGCCATATTTCATAAATGAAAATGCAGCAACTGCTAACATAATTCTATCAGACTTTAGCATCGCTATGATAGAGAGAGTCTCATCACAGTCAACTCCTTGAACTTGTCAGAAACTTCTTTGAGACAAGTCGAGCTTCATAAATGGTGACATTACCATCAGCGTCTGTCTTCTTCTTAAAGATCCATTTATTCTCAACGGCTTGCCGATCATCGGGCAAGTCCACCAAAGTCCATACTTTGTTCTCATACATGGATCCTATCTCGGATTTCATGGCTCCTAGCCATTTGTTGGAATCCGGGCCCATCATCGCTTCTCCATAGTTTGTAGGTTCATTGTTGTCCAACAACATGACCTCCAAGACAGGGTTGCCGTACCACTCAGGAGCAGTACGCGTCCTTGTCAACCTACGAGGTTCGATAGTAACTTGATCCGAAGCTTCATGATCATCACCATTAACTTCCTCTTCAACTAACGTAGGCTCCGCAGAAACATCTTTCTGCGCAGCGCTACTCTTTGATTGAAACGAAGGTTCAACAACCTCATCAAGTTCTATCTTCCTCCCACTCAATTCTTTCGAGAGAAACCTTTTCTCGAGAAAGGACCCTTTTTAGCAACAAATACTTTGCCCTCGGATCTAAGATAGAAGGCATACCCAAATGTTTCCTTAGGGTATTCTATGAAGATGCACATTTCCGCTTTGGGTCCGAGCTTATCAGACATAAGCGTCGTATTCCCAAACTCTGAGAAATGACAGCTTAGGTTTCTGCCAAACCATACGGTGACATCTCAACGGAATTTAGATGGTGCCCTATTTAAAGTGAATGTAGTTGTCTCTAATGCTTAACCCCGAAACGATAGTGCCAAATCGATAAGAGACATCATAGCACACACCATATCCAATAGAGTACGACTACGACGTTCGGACACACCATCACACTATGGTGTTCCAGGTGGCGTGAGTTGTGAAACAACTTTCACATTATCTTAAGTTGTATACAAAACTCGTAACTCAGATATTCACCTCCACGATCATATCGTAGACATTTTTATCTTCTTGTCACGATTGATCTTAGACTTCACTCTGAATTTGTTTGAACTTTTCAAACGTTTTAGACTTGTGTTTCATTAAGTAAATATACTCATATCCACTCAAATCATCATGTGAAGGTAAGAAAATAATGATATCCATTGCATGCTACAACACTCATTGGACCGCATACATCAACATGTATTATTTCCAATAAGTTACTAGTCCGCTCCATTATACCGGAAACGGGGTCTCAGTCATCATGCCTAAGAGGCATGGTATGCATGTCTCAACCAATTAAGAGGCATGGTATGCATGTCCAAAGATCCATCTGCATGGAGTTTCTTCATGCGCTTTACACCAATATGACCTTTAACGGCAGTGCCACAAGTATGTGGTACTATCATTATTAACTTTGCATCTTTTATAAACATGTGTATTACTACGATCAAGATTCAATAAACCATTCACATTGGGTGCATGACCATTGAAGGTATTATTCATGTAAACAGAATAACCATTATTCTCTAACTTAAATGAATAACCGTATTGCAATAAACACGATCTAATCACGTTCATGCTCAACGCAAACACCAAATAACATTTATTTAGGTTCATCCCTAATCCCGAGAGAGTGTGCGATGGTGATCACATCAACCTTGGAAACACTTCCAACACACATCATCACCTCACCCTTAGCTAGCCTCCTTTTATTCCGTAGCTTTTATTTCGAGTTACTAACATTTAGTAATCGAACCGGTATCCAATACCCAGGTGCTACTAGGATTACTAGCAAGGTACACATCAATAACACATATATCAAATATACTTCTGTCGACGTTGCCAGCTTTCTTATCTACCAAATATCTAGGGTTGTTCTGCTTGAGCGACCGTTCTCCTCATAATAGAAGCACCTAGTCTCAAGTTTGGGTTCAACCTTGGGTTTCTTCACTGGAGCAGCAACTGACTTGCCATCCATAAAGTTTCCCTTCTTGCCCTTGCCCTTTGTGAAACTAGTGGTTTTACTAACCATCAACACTTGATGCTCCTTCTTGATTTCTACCTTCACGGTGTCAAACATCGCGAACAGCTCAGGGATCATCTTATCCATCCCTGGCATGTTATAGTTCATCACGAAGCTCTAGTAGCTAGGTGGCAGTGACTTGGAGAACTATATTAATCACTATCTTATCTGGAAGATTAACTCCCACTCGATTCAAGTGATCGTAGTACCCAGACAATCTGAGCACATGCCCACTGATTGAGCTATTCTCCTTCATCTTGCGGGCAAAGAATCTTGTTGGAGGTCTCATACCTCTCAACACGGGCACGAGCCTAAGATCCCAATTTTAGCTCTTAGAACATCTCATATGTTCCGTGTCGTTCAAAACGTTTTGGAGCCTCAATTCTAAGCCGTAATGCATGACGCACTGAACTATCAAGTAGTCATCAGAACGTGCCTGTCAGATGTTCAAAACATCTACAGACGACGCTTGAGGGGCTGCCGCATCGAGCGGTGCATTAAGGACATAAGCCTTCTGTGCAGCAATGAGGACAATCCTCAGATCACGGACCCAGTCCGCATTATTGCTCACAATATCTTTCAACTTAGTCTTTCTCTAGGAACGTATTAAACAGGGAGCTAAAGCGCGAGCTATTGATCTACAACATAATTTGCAAAGAAAATTTAGACTATGTTCATGAAAATTAAGTTCATCTAATCAAATTATTTAATGAACTCCCACTCAGATAGACATCCCTCCAGTCATCTAAGTGATACATGATCCGAATCGACTAGGCCGTGTCCGATCTTCATGTGAGACGGACTAGTCATCAACGGTGAACATCTCCATGTTGATCGCATCTACCATACGACTCATGTTCGACCTTTCGGTCTCTCGTGTTCCGAGGCCATGTCTGTACATGCTAGGCTCGTCAAGTCAACCTAAGTGTTTCGCATGTGTAAACCTGGATTACACCCGTTGTATGCGAACGTTAAAATCTATCACACCCGATCATCACGTGGTGCTTCGAAACAACGAACCTTCGCAACGGTGCACAGTTAGGGGGAACACATTTCTTGAAATTTTAGTGAGGGATCATCTTATTTATGCTACCGTCGTACTAAGCAAATAAGATGTAAACATGATAAACATCACATGCAAATCATAAAGTGACATGATATGGCCAATATCATCTTGCGCCTTTGATCTCCATCTTCGAGGCGCGGCATGATCACCATCATCACCGGCATGACACCATGATCTCCATCATCATGATCTCCCTCATCGTGTCTTCATGAAGTTGTCTCGCCAACTATTACTTCTACTACTATGGCTAATGGTTAGCAATAAAGTAAAGTAATTACATGGCGTTTACATTGACACGCAGGTCATACAATAAATTAAGACAACTCCTATGGCTCCTGCCGGTTGTCATAATCATCGACATGCAAGTTGTGATTCCTATTACAAGAACATGATCAATCTCATACATCACATATATATAATTCATCACATCCTTTTGGCCATATCACATCACATAGCATACCCTGCAAAAACAAGTTAGACGTCCTCTAATTGTTGTTGCATGTTTTTACGTGGCTGCTATGGGTTTCTAGCAAGAACGTTTCTTACATACGCAAAAGCCACAACGGTGATATGCCAATTGCTATTTACCCTTCATAAGGACCCTCTTCATCAAATCCGATCCGACTAAAGTGGGAGAGACAGACACCCGCTAGCCACCTTATGCAACAAGTGCATGTCATTCGGTGGAACCTGTCTCACGTAAGCGTACGTGTAAGGTCGGTCCGGGCCGCTTCATCCCACAATGCCACCGAATCAAGATAAGACTAGTAACGGTAAGCAAATTGACCAAATCATCGCCCACAACTACTTTGTGTTCTACTCGTGCATAGAATCTACGCATAGACCTAGCTCATGATGCCACTGTTGGGGAACGTAGTAGTAAATCAAAAAAAATTCCTACGCATCACCAAGATCAATCTATGGAGAGACTAGCAACGAGAGAGACAGGAGTGCATCTTCATACCCTTGAAGATCATGATGCGGAAGCGTTAGAAGAACGCGGTTGATGGAGTCGTACTCGCAGCGATTCAAATCGCAGAAGATCCGATCTAGCGTCGAACGGACGGCGCCTCCGCGTTCAACACACGTACAGCCCGGGGACGTCTCCTCCTTCTTGATCCAGCAAGGGGAGAGGAGAAGTTGAGGGAGGGCTCCGGCAGCACGACGGCGTGGTGGTGGAGCTTGTGGTTCTCCGATAGGGCTTCGCCAAGCACTACGGAGGAGGAGGAGGTGTTGGAGAGGTGGAGGGGCTGCGCCGGGGAAGGGGTTGTGGCCTCCCTCCCACCCCTCCACTATTTATAGGCTGGGGGGGAGAGGGGGCCGGCCCCCTAGATCCCATCTAGGGTTGGGGTGGCGGCCAAGGGGGGAAGGAGTGCCTCCCAAGTCAAGTGGAGGCCCTCCCCCTTTAGGGTTTCCCCTCTCCCATGCGCATGCGCCTTAGGGGGGCTGGTGCCCCTAGCCCATTAAGGCTAGGGCGCCCCCTTACAGCCCATGCTGCAGTATTGGACGTGGTGGAACCCTTTCCGGACTTCCGGACCCCTCCGGAATCCTCCGGAACCTTTCGAAAGCTTCCCGGTACAATACCGAAAAAATAAACTTTTTTCGGAACCCCAATAACAACTTCCCATATATAAATCTTTACCTCCGGACCAATCCGGAACTCCTCGTGACATCCGGGATCTCATCCGGGACTCCGAACAACCTTCGGTAACCACATACAATTTCCCATAACAACTCTAGCATCACCGAACCTTAAGTGTGTAGACCCTACGGGTTCGGGAACCA